>JALPQD010000405.1:1638721-2002837 GCA_023101885.1 Typhlomys cinereus
ATACACAATCAAAGAGATTCTCGTAAGATTAAAAAATTTAAAGGTAATAAAAGATAATTAGGTGATGAACAATTATTTAATGAAGGAAATGACAGAGTGACTATATAAATTTTTTAAGACAGGATCAGGGCTGGAAAGATATCTCAGGAGTTAAAGTGCTTGCCACACAAGCAAAAGATGGGTGTTGAAATTCCCAGAACCTACATAAATGCTCTTGGTCCTCCATATACATATACACACATGAACAAGCACTCACATATGCACATGCATGCACGAACATGTAATCCCCTATGCATGCATACCATCCACACATACACATGGAAAAAAGGATCGTGTATTTTGTTAGACTAGCCATGAAGTCCTGTGTTTGAGCAACCCTCTGCCTTCTACTTCCCAAGTGGTTTGAACTGCAGACTGTATACCTCAACAAATAGTTAGCTATGTTAATTTAATTGTTGGTGATGGTGGTAGTGGTAGTGTTGGGGATTGAAGCCAGGGCCTCACATATAGTAAGCAAGTGTTCTACTTGCCTAAACTTCTTCCCTTGTAGTTAAAAAAATTCAGACTACTGTTATATACAGAGAATAAAGAAAAATAGCATAATTTACTAATCTACTCTTTCTGATTAAGAAATAGATAATACAGGGCCAAGAAGATGTTCAGTGGGTAAAGGCACCTGTGTGCATACCTGGTGGCCTGAGTTTGATTCCTGGAGCCTAAATGGTGGAAATAGAGAACCGACTTCTGAAAGTAGTCCTCTGACCTCCACACACCCACTGTGCTCAGCATTCAAAGCCCCAGTGTCCCAAGCCCCATGCATTTTGCCTGTAAAATAAAGGTGCTTCAATCCCCAGCACTTCCACTATCACCATCACCAATTAAGTCAACATAGCTAGCTAACCACACAGTCTATGGTTTAAACTACTTGGGAAGTGGAAGGTAGAGGGTTGCTCAAACAGGACTTCAGGGCTAAACTAACAAAATGCCATGATCCTTTTTTTATGTGTATGAAATTCATAAATACCCTGTCCCATAAAAATTAGTTATATATGTTATAGCAAATTAGATTACATCTAGTATAACTCTAGTGTGCACATCTAGTGTATCTAGTGTAATTCTAATTGTGAAATCTTGATCTTATTTATCTAATGGAAAGACGACTTTGGACTAGTGGAAAAAGATTTTTGATATAGACACCAAGCAGGAGGGAGATGAATTTGGCTGAAGGATAATAATATAGTTATTCATACAATAATAATATTGATACAAATAAAAACATATTTGGAGAGCACAAAGTCACTAGGGAATAGTTTTGAAATGAGATTTGAAGTGATATATAAGGTAGTAGGTTCAGATCAAAGTAATCAAGGAAAGGTAGAGTCTATAGAGACTCAAAACTCTATCTTGTAGAAAGAACCAACAAAGAAAAATTAAATACAAGAAAAGGGACAATCAAAGGGATGAGATCTAGGATTTTGCTAGCAAGGTATATCAACGAAAGCTTAACTTCATGGTAAAAGGGAAGGTAGTCTTTTCTTTCTTGGGGTAGCATGGAAAGGGTACAAAGGCCAAGATACAAGGATCTTGAAGTTCCAAAAACAGATTATAAAATTAAATGTAAATCTAGCCAGGAATGATAGTGTGTATCAGTAATCCCAGCTACCTGGGAAGCTAGAAGATTGTGAACTTTAGGCAAACCAAGGCAACATAGTAAGACTGTGTGGTTAGCTAGCTATGTTGACTTAATTGGTGATGGTGATAGTGGGAGTGCTGGGGATTAAAGCATCTTTATTTTACAGACAAAATGCACAGGGCTTGAGACACTGGGGCTTTGAATGCTGAGCACAGTGTGCGTATGGAGGAGTAAGTATAGATCTGTTCTTTTTAAAATTTCAAATTACCAGAACTGAGTAGCTTAAAGCCTGAAAATATTAATGGAAGTAAACAAAAAAACAAAGAAAAATTAATTCATTTATCTATTCAACATTACTGAGCTTCTTTTATATTCAAAATGTCATACTTAAAAATACACAGGGCTTGGGAAATGAATCAGTGGTTAAAGAGCTTTGTGCGCAAGTGTGAGGACCTGAGTTCACATCCCCAGGATCCATGTAGAATTGGACACATAGCACATGCCTCTGTCATTCCTGTGATTATATGGTTCATGGATCACCTAGCCCAGGGTTTGCAGCAGAGACAGACAAAGACCTGGAAGAAAAGGAATGAAACCCAAGGCCATCCTCCCACACATGTGTATAGTAATACTTTTACCCATGTGGCTGCACACGTGTCACACACACAGAGATTTTTTTTTTAAATATAGGCTGGATATAATGAGAAATGCCTGTAATTCCAGCCCTTGGCATTCAAGAAGCTGGGGCAGAAGGATCCCAACTTCAAGATCAGTCTGAAAAATTGACACCTGCTTAGACTGTAAGAGCAAAACCTTGTGTGAGAGAAAGAGTGAGATAGGAGGAGGAAAAGAGACACAGAGAGAGACTTGTCCTGATATAGTTTCAGTAGAGAAATATGCACATATAAAAATAATTATAACAATGTGATCATGTGCAATGGTGGGATCTGCAGAGAATGTTATGGTAGCACAAAGAAGGGACTTCTAATCCAGCATGGGAAAATCAGGGATATTTTAGGAAGGTTAGACTTCCTGAAAAAGGCTATTTCAAATCTTAACAGTTAAAACATTAGTGAAGTGAAAATTAGCAAGGTTTTTTAAAAGGAAAAAAGGCATAGATGGAAGAAATAGCATCTTAAATGAGAATCTAGAGTTCGGGGAGGTTGAAGAAATTCATAAGCCTGGGCAGGAGTGCAATGAATCTGAGAAGCCAGAAAGTCTGCTTTTATGCCATGTTAGGGAGCTTTAACTAATGCCTTAATTTCTTCACAGGTCTCGTGTTGGATGTTTTGCCTTATGTTTTCTGTTTAAACATGTTTAAAAATTATATGAACCCATCTCATAACATTTTATTTTCTAAACTGTATTTACTACTCAGATCTTATCATTAGCACCTTATCGTGTATACTGCTCCATTTTCTTATCTACTCCATATAATTTTGTACTTTATTATATCAATAATGTTATTTTCATTAGCTGTTTTATGCTCATAAAAGGTTTAAGTTCTTCTCTTTTTGCTTGTGTGTACATGTATGTATATACAAGAGGACACAAGTATGTGTGCCTATAGAAGTCCAAGGGTCATTTTAGAAATCATCTGGATGGCTGTACTTCCTTTTTGTTTTGCTCTGGAATTTCCTGGATACTTCCTTCCAGGACCAAATTGTAGGTTCCACCATATCCACCCAGCATTTTTACATAGGATCTAGGAATCCAAACTCCACTCCTTTTGTTTGTGAAGCAAAGACTTTAACTCCTGAGCCATCTCTCCAGTCCCAAAAGGTTTAAGTTCTAAGTAGGAACCAAACCTTGAGATCACATTGGCTATTTGAAAAATATTTAAATTAAGTTATAGTTATAAAAACATTTTGACCCTCTTTTAAAAAATTACATTATTATGAATAAATCTTCTTTGTTCATGGTAAAAAAATCTTTGCCAAATTTGTCTCTTTTTTAAGAATAGAGCCAGAGAGGAGCTGGAGAGGTGGCTCAGGGGTTACGCCTCTGCCTTGCAGGTGGAAGGTCCTGAGTTCGGATCCCAGATCCCACGTATAGACACCAGGCGGAAGCGGGGGCAGCCTGCGCTTCGGGTCCTGGTAGGGCGGAGCCTGTGAATCCCGGGGCAGAAGGAGGTGGAGGTGTCCATGGTGGTTCCTGAATTCGTCCGTGGTTCTACACACACACGCGCGCACACACACACACACACACACACACACACACACACACACACGCACACGCGCGCGCACATACATATGCACACACGCACAATTGAATAAATAATAATAATAAAAAAGAATAGAGCCAGAGAGATGGCTCAGTGGATAAAGAACCTACTTGCAACTTGACAACCCAAGTTCAGTCTCAGAGGTCCACGTGGTGGAAAGAGAGAACCGACTTCAAAAAGTTGTCTTCTGACCTCCTCTCATGCACCATGGCATGCAAGTATGTTCTCTCTTCCCCCTCTCACTTTTACTTTCTCTCTTTTTTTTAATTATTTCCACTCATACAAACTTACTTTCTCTTTCTTTCTCTCCTCTTTCCTCCTTTCCTCTCTCTTTCTCTTCTTCCCTGTATCAAATAAATGAATAAATAAATACTTTTGAAAAGAATAGATTTAACTTACAAATTTTAAAAATTTAAAACTTAATTTACTGACATAACTAAACTTAAAACTAATAACTTACTTACACTGGGACAGTCTGAAATATGCAAAAAATGAGTGAACTAAAAACTTTCTGCATATAAAGATCACTATGAAATCATGATAACATGCATTAACTAAATGAGTAAAGGTATCATAAATTCAGGTAATTTAAAGCAACAAAACATAGACACTTAGATTGGGAATATAAACATTAATTTTGACCACTTTCTAAATAAAATATAGGCAATTTCTTAAAAGATTTCTTAAAACAAAGAAATAGCAGAAGACACCAGAAGGTGGAAAGACCTCCCATGTTCCTGGATTAGCAGAATCAACATCGTAAAAATGACCATCCTACCAAAGGCAATATACAAATTCAATGCTATACCAATTAAAATCCCAAAGCAATTCTTCAAAGAAGTTGACCAAACAATCTCAAAATTCATATGGAGGCACAAAAGACCCAGGATAGCAAAGACAATCGTGAGTAACAAAAACACTGCTGGAGGTATTACCATACCAAACCTTAGTCTATGCTACAAATCCATAGTTATAAAAACAGCCTGGTACTGGCTCCAAAATAGACACACAGATCAATGGATAAGGGTTGAAGACCCAAATATAAGCCCACAAAAATACAGCCATTTCATTTTTGACAAAGGGGCCCAAAGAATCCAATGGAAAAAGAACAGCATCTTCAACAAATGGTGCTGGCAAAACTGGATCTCCACATGCAGAAGATTAAAGCTGGACCCGTACTTGTCACCATATACAAGACTTAATTCCAAATGGATCAAGGACCTTGATATAAGGCCAGAGACTATAAAAATCATAGTTGAAAGGATAGGGAACTCCCTCCAGCTGATTGGGCTAGGCCAACATTTCTTCACTTGATCTTAGCCAAAAGGCCGAGAAGCGATTAGGCCAACATTTCTTAAACAGACATCCAATGGCACAGTCACCGCTACCAACTCTGAACAGTTGGGACCTTGTGAAATTAAAGAGCTTCTGTTCAGATAAAGAGATTGTAACAGCTCAAAGGCAACCCACAGAATGGGAGAAAATCTTCACTAACCACATATCTGATAGAGCTCTACTGTCCAGAGTGCACAAAGAACTTAGAAAACTAAATTCCAAGGAAAACAATGGCCCAATTAAAAAATGGGCCCTGGAACTTAAAAGAAATTTTACCAGGGATGACATTAAAAATATCTTAAAAAATGCTCCATTTCCTTAGCCATCAGGGAAATGCAAATCAAAACTTCCCTGAGATATCATCTCACCCTGGTCAGGATGGCAAAAATCCACAATACAAACAACAACAAATGCTGGAGAGGATGTGGAGAGAGGGGAACTCTCCTACATTGCTGGTGGGAATGCAGGCTCATACAGCCACTCTGGCGAGCCGTCTGGAGATTCTTAAAGAAATTAAAGATTGAAATGCCATATGACCCTGCTATCCCACTTTTGGGAATAACCCCCCATGCAGCAGAGGTTCACCTCGATAGCACAAGCATGACCATGTTCATAGCAGCACTGTTTACAATAGCAAAGTCATGGAATCAACCCAAATGTCCAACAGTTGATGAGTGGATAAGGAAACTGTGGTACATCTATACAATGGAGTACTACTCAGCCATCAAAAATGATGAATTACTGGAATTTGCCGGGAAATGGATGTCATTAGAAACAATTATATTAAGTGAAGTATCCCAAACCCAGAAAATTAAGCGCCGTATGTACTCCCTAATAGGTGGCTCCTAGTACCACACTCACCCAGCCCACATTGAGACACTCAAAAGTAAACCTATGTAATACAGTAATTGAAAGGATTATGAACAGGAGGGATGGGGTTGGAGGGCCACTCCAGACACAAGGAGAGAGGGGACCATGTTACAGCAGAGAAAATAGGCCTCCATCAAGGAATGCAAGTAAGTAATGTGACACCTGGTTAAGTTCACAGACGTTCGTTCCTGATCACGTACAACTGAGGGGATATGATCTCACCAGAAGGGAAGGACATATAGTCTGGCAGATAAAAAGTAATCATTTTGCAAATGGGTGACTGACCCCTCCCTCACTGAAGTTCCCTACTTTTATTACATCTACCCTTGAATGTGCTATTATAACAAGACTCCCGTTTAACAGCTTTTTGTCTCTGACCAGGGGGTGACATACAATGTCCATCAGGATGGAGTGAAGGGCATTGCAGGAGCAGCAAAACTGCAAAAGAAAATCAACAAACCACAATCCAGAACTTCAGAGACTCTATATCAACCACATAGAACTAGGCCAGCCTAATGTCCCCTGAAGCTCAGGGACATTTGCGGAAGAGGGGGCGGTAAGATTGTAAGAGCACAAGGATGGGAGGAGCAATGATATGCAAGATTCTCCACACTAGTTAGGACCGAAGCAATCATAATAGGACTTTGCATGCCCGGCGCAATGTCCAACACACTATTGACCTCACAAAGTCTAGCATCAGCTAAAGGCACCAAGATCCTTGGAGGCAAGGGATTGACAGCCACAGTAGTGTTCCTATGCTTAAGGGGAACACGAGAAAGGGTTCAGGGAAATGCCACTGGGTCCTTGTACGTCATCGGAGAGGAGGACCCAGAGGAGAGTTAGGCATACACAATAAAGGACTCTCTGGGAATTGGGGGGGGAGGCACTCGGGCGATGGGAAGGGAGGAGAGGGAGAGCAGGGGGTTCGGGGGGAGGAGGAGGGAGGGAGGGAACTGGTCTACCTATTAAGTTTGTATGAGCGGAAATAATAAAAAATATATTAAAAAAAAGAAAAAAAAGATTTCTTAAAACAATTATAACTTTTCATTAAATTCCAAATCTTTCTAAACATGAAGCAAAAAAAAAAAAAAAGCCAAAATCCCTCTATAAAAGCCAATGGGAAACAACTAGACATTTATTGTTTGTTAAATTTAAGCTGAAAATAAAAGTTTTACTTTTCAATGAAATTAATTTAGCTAGAGAATTTCATTAAGGCTTCTTTTATTAAAAATACTCAATAGTATAAAAGCAAACTTAGAAAGCTGAATGGCTTCTTGATCTATTTCTGTCAACATTAACAAAGTAAATGGATTGTGAAAATTATAATTTACAATACAAATTATCAGCTAAATATACATTGCAAGAAGATATTTGTACATTAATATCACACAATTACTTCTTACAGAATTTACTAAGGAGGAAAAGGTCCACCAAATCTAAATACAAGTTTCAAAGTCAAAGACATCTGAGAACTGTTGCATAGTAACTTCCCACCTGAGAGTCCAGTCAGTATGAGGAGAACCTGTTTAGCTCATATTTCCCAAGTTTACCATAGAAACCTCTATTTCCACAACTCAAGGCAAATATTCTGGGAAACATTTATTCCAGACAACTATTTTGGAGAATTCTAAATTACAAAACTGTTTTATGTTTTTATTTTACCTAGTTTGATTATATTTGATTGCATAGAATTTGATTATATAGAATCTGATTCTAATTTCATTATATAAAATAGCTTCTCCATAAATAACAGTGCTTTACTATATGTTACTAAAAAATGACACAATGTAATTTGTCAACAAGGATATTTATCGTCAACTATAGTCCCTTATGGTTTCCTAACAGATACTTACACAGTTTTCATTAACGAGTACTTAAAAAAATAGTTTAGCAAAACTCTAGATTATGAATCATTCATGAGTCAAGAAATCAATGTAATAATGGGCCTTGATCTGAATTCTTCTTTAATGAAGGACAATCCTATCAGCAAGCTAGCTCAGGGGTAAAACACCTGCTTGTAAACTGATGACGTGAGTTCAATTCCCAAAAGTCCAGATGGTGGAAGAAGAAAATATACTTCTCAAACTTATCCTATGATCTCTATCCACCCATGTACCATGACATGCATGTGTTCTCTCTCTCTGTCTCTCCCTGTCTCTCTTTCCCTTTCTCTCTCTTCTCTCTGTTACTTAAATAAATAAAAAATAAAATAATTATGTTTAAGAAATAAAAGCACACACAAAAAAAAAAGAAATAAAAGCACGCCTAGAAAATATAAAAAGTGCATATTTTACAGTAAAAGCAAGAACTACTTCTTGCACATTTTATTTTGGATGCAAATACACACACACACACACGCACGCACATATCAGCAACTCTGTAAAGTGGCCTCTTTTTGGGTTCTGAAAATTAAACTCAAAGCCTTACACTAGACCACATATCCCTACCACTGATCTATATCTCCCTAGTCTGCTGTCTCTCTGTCTCTCTCTTTCCTCTTGATCTTTCCTTTTTTCTTTTTTTTTTTTTTTTTCTTTTCTTCTTTTGGATAGGGTCTCACGTAGTCTCACTTTGTGGTCCTCCTGCCTCAGAGTTCTGAGTATGTGCTAACAGGCCTGTCTCTAAAATGCATTTCTTAATGCGAACTGTAATCAACAAAACTTAAGAAAACAATAAGATTAAAAAAAAAAGTTGGGTTAGACATGCTCCTTTACTACAAAACATTTTAGAGCCTACAATGACTTCCTAGAGCACTTCCGGCCACAGGAACCGCTTATGAAGCATCTTCTCATAAGACTGAAACTCCTTGGAACTAATTTAGGAAATACTGCCTTTTGAAAAATCACTCGCTTCTAACAGTCATGAGGCACACTAATGTATGCTCAATTCACACTTCTTTAAAAAAAAAAAAAAAAAGAACAAAATTCCCAGAAGAATAAAAAAATTATAGAACTTTCCTTGGGCATTTGCACGCTTTCTTAACTTAAAGGACAGGAAATTTTGCATTCCATTTAAAATAGTCTACAAAGTAACAATAATACAAACAAATTTAAATGCTTGCACAAGTCAATTTTCCATCTTAAAAAAAAATTGGGAAGATGGAGAGATGGGTCAAGAGTTAAGGATTTGCCTCAAAATCAAAAGGACCTAAGTTCGAATCCCAGATCCCAAGTTTTAAAAAAAGGCAGTGCCTATACTTCCATCTCTGAAAGGTCAAATTTTCCTCTGAGGGAGGGAAATCACAGAGGGGAGCAAAAGGAGGTAGAAGCAATGCAGGATAAGGAGGGGAGAGAAGGCAGAAATGGCAGTGGCTGGCTGGGGAGATAGCTCAGGGGTTAAGCCTCTTCCTTGCAAGCAGAAGGTCCTGAGTTTGGATCCAGGGTCCTATGTAAAAACACCAGGCAGAAATGGGAAGTAGAACTTGGGAAAATCCAGAGCAAAGCCAAAAGGAGGAAGCACAACCCAACATCCTTGGGCTTCCACGGGCACACACAGTACCCTCTAATACATACATGTGTACATACATACATACATAACATTTTTTAAAAACTTCAGCAGCTTCACTCCTTCTGGCTGGCCCTGGAAGGTGTCTGGGAAACCCCACAGCAAGCAATACAGAGGCACAGCTATCCAGGATGATTCTCTAAGTCATCCTTGGGCCTCCACAGGTGTGCCTTCTTCTACACACACACACATACACACACACACACACTCCTACCTAGACACGGAAAAAAATCCCATCTTAACCTTCATGGTTTGGTCACACAATGTTTTAGTTTGGTAAACACATGAAATTCAATTCTGACTCCACCACTTAATGGCTATGTAGTTACTGGTCTTGTATTATTTTTCCTTATGTAAGAGTAAAAGGAAAACCAATGTCCCAGGGCATAGAACTTATTTTTTATGATTAAGGTATGTAAATAAATTATTCAGTCCAGGTCATGGCATCATAAAAAGCTTTCACACAAGATATGTCTTACTATCAGGATATCAGTATAACATTGGCATGGTTATGACATGCGGAGCTAAAAAACCCAAAACACCATGCTGCCGCCTAGTGGACACTATAATTTAAAAATCAATACGGTAACCATGTTCCTTCTAGACACACTAGGTATAAGAGTATAATTTTTAAAATATTTTCTCAAGCCACATTAATACACTTTACCATAATCAAAGTATCAAAAGTAATTTTTTCAATTCATCAACTAACTCAGGTCCACCCATAAACCAAGATTTATTCTAACTCTCAAACTGACTGAAGAAAAGGCTCAAGTGTAAGGATCTACTGAGTGCATTTTAACATAAAGTGGGTGTATTTCAGTAAGCTTGCTCCTTCAAAGCATGAAACAGATAGTCATAGGCAATTATCACTACTAAGACAAAACAGCTTCTCCCAATAACCAAATGCTAGAGAGGCTCAATTCTTCTTCTAACTAGAAGGTTCTCAGAGGAATCTCCATGTTCTCTAAATGGAGTGTAGTGATTCTCAGAAGTGTTTTAAAAGTTATCACTGTTTTTTTCCCTCCAAAAGCAAAAAACGGAGTGGAAGACTGAGACAATGACGTGAGTCATGAATAATTTAAATCTACAATTCGACTCAGCGTTGTAGGGATTAAGACAGAGGAGCATTTTATTCCAAAGGAAATTCCATTTAAATTTGTTTCTACAAAGCGCGCCTCAGAAATAGAAATGGAAGCTGAAAAGGTGGGTCAGGGGTTAAGACTCTGCCTCAAAAGCAGAACCTGAATTCAGATCCCAGGTCCCACACTAAAAAATAAATAAATAAAAATAAAATAAAATAAAAAGAAATAGTAGCCTGTAATTCTGGCTTTGGGAGGCAAAGCCTAGGAAACCCCGGAGTGAAACCAAAGGGGGGAGAGCGATCCACGATGACTCCCCAAGTCACCCTGGGCCTCCACAGGCACACGCATGACACACGCATGCACACGCATGACACACCCATGTACACACACGCAAATGATGATGATGATGATGGTCAGCCAGGGGGCACAGCATTCAGGGTACAGAGCAGGACAAGAGCCCGGACTACGCAGCGAGGCCCTGTCTCAAAAGCTCCCGAGGGCGGATGGAAACGCGGCACGTGCTTCTCTGCAAGAGACGAAGCGCTGTGCCCGCCCGGGAAAGCCGCTCGGTGACGCCCCCACGGAAGGTTCCAGACACACCTGACAGGAACGCCAGGCCCGCGGGAAGGCGGCCGAGAACCAGGGCTAGAGAGTCGGGGCGAACCCTCCGAAGAACCCTGAGTGCCAGCCCCTGTTACCTCCGTGAGGACGGCGGAATCCCAGGCAGAGGCGGCACTTCCGGTTCCCCTTTTCCCGCCCCCGGGGCACTTCCGGTTTCAGTCCCAAAGGTTCCCGCCTTTACGTTTGCTCCAACTGCGGTCGGCCGACTCTACCCTCCCAGTCACTGACTAGTTCAATTAGCATCTTCATTTCGAAGTGAAATATTAAAGAGAAAAGAAAATGTAGTTATAATCGTACTAATAATGTGGGATTATTCTAGCAACAAACTCTATTTCAGGATGTTATCCTGAATAATCGTTGAGTATAAATACAAAGTTCCAGGCCAATATAGTTAATACAAGCTATCAAAATATGAAAGAAATTATCTATGTACAGGTAAAACATCCATCTCAAAAGGCCACCAAGATGGATCCGGATGTAAAGACGCTTACCTCACAAGCTTGAAAACACATCGTAGAGGGACAGCATCAGAACCCAAAAGTTGTCCTCTGACCTGCACAGCAGCACATACACACACACACACACACACACACACACACACACACACACACGCACACGCAAATTCTTAATGCCCAGATCTCTTTATGCTCCCTTTATTCCCTCAAGGGTTGCCCAAATGTTGTCGTATAAAGGAGACTATTCCGATTACAGGAATACCTACCCTCAAATCTTGCTTCGTTCCTACTTTGCTTTATTTTTTGTAACAATTGTATTCTGACTTGGTGTATTCATTATTGTCTATAGCCTAGAACACAAGCTTCATGAAAATGGAATTTAATTTTGTTCTATTGTCTACATGGAAATGCCGAAGAAACTGAGATAAATGGAGAGCTGGAATAAGACCTTTCAATATGGTATGAACTAACCATAACACTACACTATAATAAATGATTAGTACGAGGAAGAGGGAAGGAGGGAACTGGTGTACCTATTAAGTTCATATGAGCTGAAATAATAATAATAAAAAGATTAGTACGAGATAATTGTTAAATGTCAAACAATGAGCTAAGTGTTTAGCATATGTTACTTTAGTACTCCAAACAACCCTAGTAATATTTATAGCATATGCTAGTAGAAAGTTAAGGTGCAAAGAATTTATTTGAATTTCATGCCTTTTGAATCCCATTCGAACTCTATACACATTTCTCAATGACAAGTGCTGTTTTGTTTTTGTTTTCATTTAGTTATTTGATTCTGAGACAGACTCTCACAATGTAGCCCAGAGGAACCTGGGACTCATGACAATCCTCAATCTCCCTGCCTCAGCTTCCCAAGTGCAGGCGTAAGCCATCACACCATGCCCAGGTAAAAATACTGGTTGGTAATACTTGGTCTTTCTGGGAGTGCTGGGTATTGAACCCAGGGCCTTGTATGTACTAGGCAAGCAGTTTACCAAATGACTTACATGCCCAATTTCACTAGGACTTTTTAAAAAATCTTTTGTGCCCTCTGAACTCCTTGAAGAAACTCGAACTTCATTTCTGGTAAAGTTTCTTTTAAGTTCCAGGGCCCATTTTTTAATTGGGCCATTAGTTTCCTTGGTGTTTAGTTTTCCAAGTTCCTTGTGCACTCTGGATAATAGAGCTCTATCAGATATGTGGTTAGTGGAGATTTTCTCCCATTCTGTGGGTTGCCTTTGTGCTCCTGTTACAATCTCTTTATCTAAACAGAAGCTCTTTAATTTCACAAGATCCCGTCTGTTGAGAGTTGGTTGCAGTGACTGTGCTATTGGATGTCCGTTAGGAACTGTTGGCCTAGCCCAATCAGCTCGAGGGAGTTCCCTACCCTTTCAACTATGGTTTTTATAGTCTCTGGCCTTATATCAAGGTCCTTGATCCATTTAGAATTAATTGTTGTACAGCAAAACTGAAAAAAAAAAAAAAACCATAATCCAGAACCTCAGAGACTCTATATCAACCACCTAGAGCTAGGCTAGTCTAATCTCTCCCCATCTTGAAGCTCAGGGAAATTTGGGGAAGAGGGGGCGGTAAGATTGTAAGAGCACAAGGATGGGAGGAGCAATGATATGCAAGATACTCCACACAAGTTAGGGCAGAAGCAATCATAATTGGACTTTGCATGCCCTGTGCAATGTCCAACACACTATTGACCCCACAAAGTCTAGCATTTGCTAAAGGCACTAGGATCCTTAGAGGCAAGGGATTGACAGCCACAGTAGTGTTCCTATACTTAACGGGAACACAGGAAAGGGTTCTGGGAAATGCCACTGGGTCCTTGCACCTCATCGGAGAGGAGGACCCAGAGGAGAGTTTGGCATGCTCATTAAAGGATGCTCCGGGGGCCGCCCCGACAGCAGCACCGCGCTCGGGCCGCTGGCTTTGCCCCCGGGACTCCGCCCCGGACCCCAGCCCCTCGCATCCTCCCGCCCCCAAGCACCTCCGTCCCCCCTCAGGTCGCAGGTGAAGAATTCTGCCATCAACATCAGACCCTCTGCCTCTCTGGCCCACCAGGGACCTACGCACATGGTCCACGGAAGACACACAGCTACTCAGAATTCAATAGAATCCAAAGGAAACGCAAGCAAAATTCTAAGGAACAAAGGGAACACAGGCCATACATCTGGACTCCACTAAAATCATTATATCACGTGGGCGAGATTCTTCACATCCAGCCCATATACATAAGTAAACTTTTTCTTTTCACCTTACTGATCCTTTAAAGTATCGATGCTGTAGATCAACTTTCTCATACAGCCACCCCAAAAACACAACTCCAGGGAGTACACCACTCACCCCCACATTTCACCAAGATACTAAATCCTAAAAGTGCACTACCAAACTAATATTCACCCCCTGGTTACATAACCTGACTTAACTGCCGTACTAACAGCCTAGTAGCCTCATCTAGGATATAACAATAACAATACACAAACATACCCAATCCAAGACAAGCACTAGTAAAAACTGGCAAGTGTAACAATACCAACTACGTCGATTCAGTGAAGAACACACAGAAACTGAAAGGTCCTAAAAAACAAAACAACAGTGTACAAGTCAAAGTGCAGATCCGCGAGAAACAAAACCCAAGAAGACCAATCTCTCACCAAAAGAATCAATTCCATAATGAGGTATTCCGACCAGAACAAATCCACGGAAAATAGCCACTGAAAGCCAGACCCAATATAATGACTTTCAGAGTATGATCATTACTATGATTAATACTATGAAAGAGGAAATCTGAGAAGAGTTAAACAACCATATCAACCACTTTGAACAGGAACACAACAGGCACTTGGAGGAGTTGAGAAAAACAGCTCAAGAAACAAAAATAGGTATAGAGCAGTTAAAACAGTCTCAGGCAGAGTTTAAAATTGAACTAAAAGACAAGTTATCTTCAACCCAAAACTCAACAGAGAGTCTTATCAGCAGAACAAATGAGGCAGGAAATAGAATTTCAGATCTTGAAGACAAAGTGGGAGAATTAACCAGCTCAATGGAAGAGATTGTTAAAGCCAAAAAGATACTGGAGAGGAACATTCAGGAGATATGGGATACCCTGAAGAAGCCTAACATGTGCATTCATGGAATACCAGAACAAGAATCCCAAAATACCACACCGGAGGAAATATTTCAACTCATCATAAATGAAAACTTCCCACAACTAAAGAATGAGAGGCCTATCCAAATACAAGAGGCATTTCGCACTCCAAACAGATATGACCAAAATAGAAAATCGCCACGGCAAATAATAGTCAAAGCACTCCACATTCAAAACAAAGAAAAGGTGCTGAGAGCTTCAAGAGAAAAAAAGCAACTCACTTTTAAAGGTAAACCTGGGCTGGAGAGGTGGCTCAGGGGTTAAGCCTCCGCCTTGCAGGCGGAAGGTCCCGAGTTCGGATCCCAGATCCCACGTATAGACGCCAGAAGGAAGCGGGGGCGGCCTGCGCTTCTGGTTCTGGTAGGGCGGAGCTTGTGAATCCCAGGGCAGAAGGAGGTGGAGGCGTCCATGGTGATTCGCGAATTCGTCCGTGGTTCTACACATACACAGACACACACATACACACACACACAGACACACACGCGCACGCACATACACACAGTTGAATAAATAGTAATAATAATTAAAAAAAATTTAAAGGTAAACCTATTAGAATAACAAATGACTACTCAATGGAAACAGTAAAAGCAATACGAGCTTGGAGAGACATACTTCAAGTATTAAATGAGGAAAAATACCAACCCAGACTGATATACCCGGCAAAACTATCTGTCATGATTGAGGGAGAAAGAAAAGTTTTCCAGCACAAAGACAACTTGAAGGGATACATGTCTACCAAACCAGGCCTTCAAAAAATGCTAGAAATGATACTCAAGCTTGAAGAAAAGAACAAGCGTATCCAGGAGGACAGAAGGGAAGTATAATAACACCAAAACATAAATATCAAACAACATGCTTACAAAATCTACTAAACATAAAAATGTCCAGAATTAAAAATAATTTCTCCATTATAACATTAAATGTCAATGGTATTAACTCACCAATTAAGAGACACAGATTACAAACTTGGATTAAAAACCACAATCCAACAATCTGCTGCCTTCAGGAAACTCATCTCACCACAAAAGATAGGCACATCCTAAGAATGAAAGGCTGGTCCAAAATCTTGCAAGCTAATGGAATCAGGAAACAGGCAGGGGTAGCAATTATGCTTTCAGACAAAGTAAACTTCAAAATAAGAGACACAGATGGATACTACATTTTAGTCACAGGTACAATTAACCAGGAAGACTTCACAATACTGAACATATATGCACCCAATACGGGCCCCTCCACATTCATTAAGAAAACCCTGCAGCATCTAAAGCAAGAAACCAACCCCCAAACGATAATTCTTGGGGACTTCAACACCACCCTCTCAACATGGGATAGATCAACAGGTCAAAAGCTTAACAGAGACACTTTGGAACTTAATCAAACCCTGAAAGAAATGGACCTTACAGATCTCTATCGAACTTTTCACCCACGCACCAAAGAATACACATTTTTCTCAGCAGCACACGGAACTTTCTCCAAAATAGATCACATATTGGGCCACAAAATGAATCTACACATATACAAAAAAGTTGAAATTCTAACCTGTGCCCTATCAGACCACCACGGCCTAAAGCTGGACACAACAAACAAGAGAAAATACACTAACTCCTGGAAACTTAACAATATGATGCTGAATGAGAACTGGATTCAGGAAGAAATTAAAAAGGAAATTCAAGATTTCCTGAAAGTGAACGATAATGAAAATACAACTTACCAAAATCTCTGGGACACAGTGAAAGCTGTCCTAAGAGGTAAGTTCATATCTCTTAATGCCTACATCAAAAAAATGGAAATATCAGAAATAAATAACTTAACGATGCATCTTAAGGCTTTAGAGAAACTTGAGCAATCTGATCCCAAAAGTAGTAGAAGAGAGGAGATTAGCAAAATAAGGGGAGAAATATCTGAAATCGAGACTAAGAAAACGATAGAAAAAATCAACCAGTCAAAAAGCTGGTTCTTTGAAAAAATCAATAAGATTGATACACCCCTAGCTAAATTAACCAAAAGCAAGAGAGAGAAAACCCAAATTAACAAAATTAGAAATGAACATGGAGTTATCACTACTGATACCCAAGAAATCCAGAGAATTATAACATCATATTTCAAAAACTTATACTCTGTGAAGTTTGACAACACACAAGAGATGGATGAATTTCTAAGTAAACACAACTTACCTAAAGTGAATCAGGAAGTTGTGCATTTTTTTTAATTTTTTTATTATTATTATTCAACTGTGCACATGTGCGTGTGTATGTGCGTGCGTGTGTGTGTGTGGTCTGTGTGTGTGTGTGTAGAACCACGGACGAATTTGTGAACCACCATGGACGCCTCCACCTCCTTCTGCCCGGGGATTCACAGGCTCCGCCCTACCAGGACCAGAAGCGCAGGCCGCCCTCGCTTCCGCCTGGCGTCTATACGTGGGATGTGGGATTCGAACTCAGCACCTTCCGCCTGCAAGGCGGAGGCTTAACCCCTGAGCCACCTCTCCAGCCCAGGAAGTTGTGAATTATTTAAATAGTCCTATAACATATAAGGAAATTGAAGAAGTAATCTCGAATCTTCCCACCAAAAAAATGTCCTGGACCAGATGGATTCAGCACAGAATTCTACCAGACATTTAAGGCCTTAATAACACCAATACTCCTTAAACTGTTCCATCAAATAGCAAAGGAAGGAACACTACCAAATTCCTTCTACAAAGCTAATATCGTCTTAATCCCAAAACCTAATAAAGATTCACTTAAAAAAGAAAACTATAGGCCGATCTCTCTGATGAACACAGACGCAAAGATTCTCAACAAAGTCTTAGCAAATCGTATTCAAAAACTTATCAAAAAGATCATTCACAGGGACCAAGTAGGCTTCATCCCCGGCACACAAGGTTGGTTCAACATACGCAAATCAATAAATGTAATTCTTCATGTAAACCAGTCCAAAGTCCAAGACCACATGATACTCTCGATAGATGCAGAAAAAGCCTTTGACAAGATCCAACAGCCTTTTATGATCAAAACGCTAGAGACAGTAGGAATGAAAGGAACCTTTATCAATATAATAAAAGCTGTATACAACAAGCCCACAGCAAGGATTATGCTCAATGGGGAACAATTGGAAGCATTCCCACTTCGATCAGGAACTAGACAAGGCTGTCCACTCTCACACTTCTATTCAATATTGTACTTGAAGTCTTAGCTGAAGCCATAAGACAAGAAAGGGACATAAGAGGGATTCAAATCGGCAAGGAAGAAGTCAAGCTATCCCTATTTGCAGATGACATGATCTTATGCCTGAGTGATCCCAAAAACTCCACCAGGAAGCTCCTGGAACTAATTAAGAAGTTCAGCAGGGTGGCAGGATACAAAATAAATGTGCAAAAATCAGAGGCCTTCCTATATGCCCAGAATGAAAGAAGTGAAAAAGCCTTGAGAGAAACAATCCCATTTACTATAGCCCCTAAAAAAATGAAGTACCTTGGTATAAACCTAACCAAGGAGGTAAAAGACCTTTACAATGAAAACTTTAAAACCCTAAAGAAAGAAATTGCAGAAGACATCAGAAGGTGGAAAGACCTCCCATGTTCCTGGATTGGCAGAATCAACATTGTAAAAATGACCATTCTACCAAAGGCAATATACAAATTCAATGCTATACCAATTAAAATCCCAAAGCAATTCTTTAAAGAAGTTGACCAAATAATCTCAAAATTCATATGGAGGCACAAAAGACCCAGGATAGCAAAGACAATCGTGAGTAACAAAAACACTGCTGGAGATATTACCATACCGAACCTTAGTCTATACTACAAATCCATAGTTACAAAAACAGCCTGGTACTGGCTCCAAAATAGACACACAGATCAATGGATAAGGATTGAAGACCCAGATATAAGCCCACAAAAATACAGCCATTTCATTTTTGACAAAGGGGCCCAAAGAATCCAATGGAAAAAGAACAGCATCTTCAACAAATGGTGCTGGCAAAACTGGATCTCCACATGCAGAAGATTAAAGCTGGACCCGTACTTGTCACCATGTACAAGACTTAATTCCAAATGGATCAAGGACCTTGATATAAGGCCAGAGACTATAAAAACCATAGTTGAAAGGATAGGGAACTCCCTCGAGCTGATTGGGCTAGGCCAACACTTCCTAAACAGACACCCAATGGCACAGTCACTGCTACCAACTCTCAACAGTTGGGACCTTGTGAAATTAAAGAGCTTCTGTTCAGATAAAAAGATTCTAACACGAGCTCAAAGGCAACCCACAGAATGGGAGAAAATCTTCACTAACCACATATCTGATAGAGCTCTACTGTCCAGAGTGCACAAAGAACTTAGAAAACTAAATTCCAAGGAAAACAATGGCCCAATTAAAAAATGGGCCCTGGAACTTAAAAGAAATTTTACCAGGGATGAAATTAAAATGTCTAACAAATACCTTAAAAAATGCTCCACTTCCTTAGCCATCAGGGAAATGCAAATCAAAACTTCCCTGAGATATCATCTCACCCCAGTCAGGATGGCAAAAATCCACAATACAAACAACAATAAATGCTGGAGAGGATGTGGAGAGAGGGGAACTCTCTTACATTGCTGGTGAGAATGCAGGCTCATACAGCCACTCTGGCGAGCCATCTGGAGATTCTTAAAGAAATTAAAGATTGAAATGCCATATGACCCAGCTATCCACTTTTGGGAATAACCCCCCTTGCAGCAGAGGTTCACCTCGATAGCACAAGCACCACCATGTTCATAGCAGCACTGTTTACAATAGCAAAATCATGGAATCAACCCAAATGTCCAACAGTTGACGAGTGGATAAGGAAACTGTGGTACATCTATACAATGGAGTACTACTCAGCCATCAAGAATGATGAATTGGGGCTGGAGAGGTGGCTCAGGGGTTAAGCCTCCGCCTTGCAGGCGGAAGGTCCTGAGTTCGGATCCCAGATCCCACGTATAGCGCCAGGCGGAAGTGGGGGCAGCCTGCGCTTCTGTTCCTTGTAGGGCGGAGCCTGTGAATCCCCGGGCAGAAGGAGGTGGAGGCGTCCATGGTGGTTTGCAAATTCATCCGTGGTTCTACACACACACACACACACACACACACGAGCATGCGTGAACACATGCACATGCGCACAGTTGAATAAATAATAATAATAATAATAAAAAATTTTAAAAAAAGAATGATGAATTACTGGAATTTGCCAGGAAATGGATGTCATTAGAAACAATTATATTAAGTGAAGTATCCCAAACCCAGAAAATTAAGCGCCGTATGTACTCCCTAATAGGTGGCTCCTAGTATCAAACTCACCCAGCCCACATTGAGACACTCAAAGGTAAACCTATGTAATACAGTAATTGCAAGGATTATGAACAGGAGGGATGGGGTTGGAGGGCCACTCCAGACACAAGGAGAGAGGGGACCATGTTACAGCAGAGAAAATAGGCCTCCATCAAGGAATGCAAGTAAGTAATGTGACACCTGGTTAAGTTCACAGACGTTCGTTCCTGATCATGTACAACTGAGGGGGTATGATCTCACCAGAAGGAGAGGGCATATAGTCTGGCAGATAAAAAGTAATCATTTTGCAAATGGGTGACTGACCCCTCCCTCACTGAGGTTTCCTACTTTTATTACATCTACCCTTGAATGTGCTATTATAACAAGACTCCCGTTTAACAGCTTTTTGTCTCTGACCAGGGGGTGACATACAGTGCCCATCAGGATGGAGTGAAGGGCATTGCAAGAGCAGCAAAACTGCAAAAGAAAATCAACAAACCACAATCCAGAACTTCAGAGACTCTATATCAACCACATAGAACTAGGCCAGCCTAATCTCCCCCCATTCTGAAGCTCAGGGACATTTGCGGAAGAGGGGGCGGTAAGATTGTAAGAGCAAAAGGATGGGAGAAGCAATGATTTGCAAGATTCTCCACGCTAGTTAGGGCCGAAGCAATCATAATAGGACTTTGCATGCCCTGTGCAATGTCCAACACACTATTGACCTCACAAAGTCTAGCATCATCTAAAGGCACCAAGATCCTTGAAGAAAGGGATTGACAGCCACAGTAGTGTTCCTATGCTTAAGGGGAACACGAGAAAGCGTTCAGGGAAATGCCACTGGGTCCTTGTACGTCATCGGAGAGGAGGACCCAGAGGAGAGTTAGGCATACCCAATAAAGGACTCTCTGGGAATTGGGGGGGAGGCACTGGGGGATGGGGAGGGAGGGAGGGGGAACAGGGGATTCGGGGGGAGGAGGAGGGAGGGAGGGAACTGGTCTACCTATTAAGTTTGTATGAGCAGAAATAATAAAAAATGTATTTAAAAAAAAAAAAGGATGCTCTGGGGATGGGAGGGGGAAGCACTGGGGGATGGGGAAGGAGTGGGGAGGGGAGGGGGGCACAGGGCGGTGGGAGGTTGGAGGAAGGGGACCAGTGTACCTGTTAAGTTTGTATGAGTGGATATAAAAAAAATTAATAAACCTTCTCTCTGGAAAAAAAAAAAGAAACTCGAACTTCAATGCAATGGTATTATGAAGTGTGACCTGTAGGAGATGATGGAGTTATAAAGATAGAACCTCATGAGTAGAAGAACTTAACGGAGGATAGTCCCTTAGTTACTATGGCTAACCTTTTTTTATCTTTTCTCACTAATTGCTGCCTATTTTGTCAAATATTAGAACAGCAACATCTGCTAATTTCCTAAAGTGATTTGCTTGCAATGCCTTTTTCCATCCTTTCACCTTAAGGTAATGCCTATCTTATATGATGAGGTACATTCTTAGAAGTAACATATGGATCATGTTTTTAGTTCAGTCAGGTAACCTGCTTTTTGATTGGGGAATAAAGACTATTAATTTTCAAAGTTATTATTGAAGGTGTTTATTTTTTATTCCCTCGTTCATTTCTTTGAGAGGACCTAGAGAGAGAAATGAGTATTGTATGTATGACATGCTGCATTAGTAGAGGTCAAGGATTTAACTCAGATCATCGGGTCTGCCAGCAGATGCCTTACCCACCAGTCCATGAAGGTGTTTATTAATCCTTATCATTCTGTTGATTTTACATTCTTTGATTTTTTTCCTATTCCTCTCTTGCCTAACTATTATGCTTGTGTGGTCTGTTCTTTCAGTAGCCTCAATAACATATTTGTCATTCTTTATAGTACAGAATTCCTTCAAATATCTTCAGTAAAACCTGTTTAGTGGTCATGAATTCCTTTAACCTGTTGATTATGAATTTTTTTCCTTTTATTTTCAACTATGACAGTCATTTTCTTAGTAGAAATAGAGTTGTCTAGGCTGGCAGTTACTGTTTTCCACAACTTGGAATTCATCAATCTTTCCTGGCTTTTAAAGTTTCTGTTGACAATTCTGTTATTCTGATGGGCCTGATTGTTTCTCTCTTGCCACTTGGAGTATGAATTGTTTATTCTGTATATTTAGTGCCTTAATTATACATGGCGAAAGTGGTATTTTCTTGGTCTTGTCTGTTTGGTGTCCAAAATGTATCTTCAATCTGGATTGGCAACTTCCTAATAACAGGAATTTTTGTTGAAAATGTTTCTCCTACCTTTAGAATGAAATTTTTCTACTTTTCTGTCCATGATTATTAGATTCCATGTTTTCATAGTATTCTATATGTCATGAAAATACTCTCATCCTTTCTTGTAATTTTTTTTCCTGATTCGAACACCCCAGTTCCTCTATCAGAAACATCCCCAAATACTCTCCAAATACTCCCCAAATACTCTTGTAGACTATGCTTTTCTTCCTTCTGTCTTCCTTCTGTCCAAGACCCAAGAATAGTGTTAAGGGCTGGGTTTAGCCTTTGCCTTGAAAGCAAAAGACCTGAGTTCAGATTTCCCAGATAAAACGCCAGACAGAAATGGCGACAGCCTGCACTTCTGGTCCTAGAAAGGAGAACCAGGGACACTCCAGAGTAAAACAATAAGGAGGTAAAATTATCCAAGGTGATTCCCAAAGTCACCCTTGGGTCTCCACAGGCATACACAGTGTCCTCTTCTACATTCACATATACCCACACATATATGCACCTGCACCTACAGTCACACAAGCAAAATAAAATAAAAAACAGAATTGTGTTAAAAGTTGTTGCATTTAGCCAGACATGATGTTGCATACCTCTAATCCCAGCTATTCAGGACACTGAACTGAAGAATGTCTATTCGAGACCAGCCTGGACAAAAAAAAAAGGCAGTTCCTTTGTTTATACAGTGAATTCTACTAAATGGATCTCTCTCTCTCTCTCTCTCTCTCTCTCTCTCTCTCTCTCTCTCTCTCTCTCAATCTGTGTGTGTGTGTGTGTTTCCTTTGTTTATAGAGTGAATTCTACTAAATGGATCTCTCTCTCTCTCTCTCTCAATCTGTGTGTGTGTGTGTGTATGTGTGTGTGTATGTGTGTGTGTTTTCTTTTTTTGACCTGGGGCCTGGGGATTATTTGTTTATTATGGTGCTAAACACTAAAATCATGGCCTTCCCAATGCTAGTCAAACACTGTACTACTAAGTGATACCTTTGCCCTATTTTCTCTTTGAATAAATGGTTAATGGAGACATGCCTTATAAAAAATAGACATACTATATAAATGTCTATAATTGTGTTCATAGTCTTCTATCTGGCTGCCAGAGCCTAGCAGTCCCTTTCCTTGCCCTTCTTCCCCAGAATGTAACCCCAGAGGACAGTGCCCTTAGCCCTTGCACCCCTTAGTTCCCTCTACCTGTACTCTCATTTACTGTCTCAAAATCTGCTTAAAAATGCCTTCTAGTCCTTTAAGTTCAACTTCAAATGTGTCTTCTTTGAAATTTCATCAACTCTTAGCTTTCATTGTTCCTTGTTTTATTATTCGCTATAATAGTACTCTATATTTCATCGTAATATTTGTTATAGTATACACCAATTATTTGAACTGTTTGTGGATACAGATCTGTTGCATTTACTTTTAAATTCACAAAAGGCTGGTGGACAGCACATGGCATAGTAATGAACAAATACTAATTCTGTCATTTGATGACTGATGACTTTGAACTCTCAGTATCTCAAAATCCAAAACTGTAAAATAATACTGTGTCTATCTCTAAGATTAGAAAGAGATATGAATGATATTGATTGTCATAGTCAGACACAGGTATAAACTTGACAATTGAAGACTTGAGGTCTGGGCACAGAGGACTAATCATGAAGAATTAGTAGTTGAGTTAATCCCCAAGAAAGCCTGCAGGAGATTGTCTAGTTGAGAGGGAAGGTCCAGCCCATGATGGGGGGCTAGTCCCTGGGCAGGTGAATAAGATAGAGAGAGCTACTTAAGGAAGTTGGCATTCTTCAGAATACTTGGCCAGACATGCTGGTTTGGCAAGGGATGTTTGTCCATCTCAGCAGTCCCGCAGATTTGATGTGGTCAGTTCCCTCCACCCTTGATGTTAGTGTGGGCTCTCTTGCTAAGCTGGACAAGGATCTAGAGCTGGACAAATTGTAAACCAAAATAAAATCCTTGTTCGCTTAAGCCATTTGTTCATGAATTTATTGACAACATGTAGGCAAACTGCAACACAGTTATATTTCTTATAAGGTGCATGAAGTGCATAACACTGTATCTCGCACACAGTAAATCTTCATGAGGTGCTGGCTATTATTATTTTCCTATTTTTAAGAAAATAATTATTAAATAATAGCATGAATGAGTGAGACATCAACATATTTCAGTTGTAACCGAGTTCCCTAAATTGAAGTCTGGCCAGTCCCAGTGTCACACACGTTTAATCCCAGAACTTGGGAGGTGGAGGCAAAAGGATCCTGAATGCAAGACCAGCCTGAGCTATATAGCAACACTCTAGAAAGAGAGAGGAGAGAAAGAGAGAGAGAAGACTTAAACCCAAGCCCACTTGGGAATGGGGGGAATTTCTTGTTCATCTGCATTCTTCTTTCCTTTTTGTTCTCCGTTCTCTTTCATCAAACCAATTAATTTAATGTAGTTCTATATAGATGCAAATGTAACACTGTTTACTAAAAATCTATGTATATGTTTTTAAGAATAGAATGTGAGTCATTGTTATAATGTTGAATTATGTTTACATTAGAAGTAAATTAAAGTCTAAAACTAATGTCTTAGTTTATAGTTCCAACCATAATTGTCAGAGGGTGAAATTATATCACTTTTACTTGATGCAATGAAGGGAGTGAACATATTTACATGTCTCCCAAACGGGCTTCTCTCAAATCACAGTTTTCACCTCCTATAGTCAGAATTTGTTGTGAGTAAACACAATGACTCCCTAGGAGAATAACAAGAGATAATATCTACCTGAAAGCATAATATATACACAAAGTAAATGAACAGGTTTCTACAGCCTACTTACATGCTCAGTGAAGGTAAATACCGGCAACTTGTTACACAAGACAGCTTGTTTCATTGTGGTAAGTTTTTACCCCCCATGCTTGTGGGGGAAAATAAAGCCTTTTTTTAAAAAATGGGGTCTCAGTATATTATTAACAATAGTCTTGAACTTATGTGCCCAATTGGTCCTGGGGTCTCAACCTCCCAAGTGGCTGCAACTATAGGCAAATGCCTCCACACCTGCCAATCAAAGATCCTATCTTATATATCTTCATGTCTATAACCCCAATGCAGTGCTTGGCACATAGTATACATTTAGTAAATATTTATAGATAAATACTTAAAGTTACTCGTAACTCAAAAACTTTTTGGCCCACCAGCCTCCATCCAGCCTTAGAGCAGGCATGCTGAACCCAGTAAGGCCCACACAGTATCCCAAGTCTTTCCTCCCCCCGCCCAGTAAACTCAGGAACAGACTAGACACCACAGAAACCACCAAAGGGGATGGCAGATCATCCTCAGCCAATAGAAGGCCACAAGAACCACACTGCTCAACAGGGGACAGCTATATCACACGACCATGAGATTCCATTCAAATCCCAAAGAAATTTTCCCAGTCAGACAACCTCATCTGACTCAGGACAGCCAAAAACAAATGCCAAAAAAAGCAGTCAAAGACTTACACAAGATGCCTAAGTCACATCATAAAGCCACAAAATACACTAATATACCAGGAAAGCATATCTCCTACAAAAAATACCAACCTCCTTATAATAGGTTCCAATCAGAATGACCTCCCAGATCCAGCCAGGAAAACAACACTCAAGATAATACCTCTTTTTTTTTTTTTCTTTTTTTGAGACAAGGTCTTGTTATATAGCCCAGGGTGGTCTCAGATTTCAAGATCCTTTTGCTTTAGCTTTCCCAGTGCTGGGATTACAGGAGTGAGAGGCAATATGCCCAACCTGAAGGTGAATTCTGACCTTAGTTGATTTGGACTCATCAGAATTCACCTTCAGAGTTAAAATTCTATGTTGCCTCTCACTCCTGTAATCCCAGCATTGGGAAAACTAAGGCAAAAGACATTGTCTCAAAAAAAAAAAAAAAAAAAGTGGGTTTGTTTGTTTTTTTAAATATATTTTATTTATTTATTTACTCTGTGTGTGTGTGTGTGTGTGTGTGTGTGTGTGTGTGAAACAGAGGGCACTGTATGTCCCTGTGGGGGACCAAGGGAGACTTTGGGAATCATTTTGGGATTTCCCAGGTCCGACCCACCAGAGCCATTAGTGCAGGCTGCAGCCATTTCCGCCTAGTGTTTTTACGTGGGACCTGGGATCCTAGTGTTTTTGCATGGGATCTGGGATCTGAACTCAGGACCTTTTGCTTGTGAAGCCATCTCTCCAGACATTTCTCCAGCCCCAAGTCTGGCTTTTTATTTTAACATCAGTTGATAAGACATTGGTTGGTCAATTAAAATCCCAAAGCAATTCTTTAAAGAAGTTGACCAAACAATCTCAAAATTCATATGGAAGCACAAAAGACCCAGGATAGAAAAACAATTCTGAGTAACAAAAACACGACTGGAGATATCACCATATCAAACCTTAGTCTATATTACAAATCCATAGTTGTAAAAACAGCCTGGTATTGGCTCCAAAATAGACACACAGATCAATGGATAAGGGTTGAAGACCCAGATATAAGCTCACACAACTACAGCCATTTAATCTTTGACAAAGGGGCCCAAAAAATCCAGTGGAAAAAGAACAGCATCTTCAACAAATGGTGCTGGCAAAACTGGATCTCCACATGCAGAAGATTAAAGCTGGACCCGTACTTGTCACCATGTACAAGACTTAATTCCAAATGGATCAAGGACCTTGATATAAGGCCAGAGACTATAAAAACCATAGTTGAAAGGGTAGGGAACTCCCTCGAGCTGATTGGGCTAGGCCAACAGTTCCTAAACGGACATCCAATAGCACAGTCACTACAACCAACACTCAACAGATGAGATCTTGTGAAATTAAAGAGCTTCTGTTTAGATAAAGAGATTGTAACAGGAGCACAAAGGCAACCCACAGAATGGGAGAAAATCTTCACTAACCACATATCTGATAGAACTCTATTATCCAGAGTGCACAAAGAACTTAGAAAACTAAACACCAAGGAAACAAATGGGCCAATTAAAAAATGGGCCTTGAAGCTTCAAAGAAACTTTACCAGGGACGAAATTAAAATGTCCAACAAATATCTTAAAAAGTGCTCCACATCCTTAGCCATCAGGGAAATGCAAATCAAAACTTCCCTGAGATATCATCTCACCCCAGTCAGGATGGCAAAAATCCACAATACAAACAACACCAAATGCTGGAGAGGATGTGGAGAGAGGGGAACTCTCTTACATTGCTAGTGGGAATGCAGGCTCATATACAACCACTCTGGCTAGCTGTCTGGCGATTCTTGAAGAAATTAAAGATTGAAATGCCATATGACCCTGCTATTCCACTTTTGGGAGTAACCCCCCATACAGCAAAAATTCACCTCGATAGCACAAGCACAACCATGTTCATAGCAGCACTGTTTACAGTAGCAAAATCATGGAATCAGCCCAAATGTCCAACAGTTGACGAGTGGATAAGGAAAATGTGGTACATTTATACAATGGAATACTACTCAGCCATCAAAAATGATGAATTAATGCAATTTGCCGGGAAATGGATGGAATTAGAAACAATTTATTGAGTGAAGTATCCCAGACCCAGAAAATTAAGCGCCGTATGTACTCCCTAATAGGTGGATCCTAGTATCAAACCCACTTAGAGACACTCAAAAACAAATCGCTGGAATACCTACAGTAAATGCAAAGATTATAAACAGGAGGGATGGGGAAGGAGAGCCCCACCAGACACAAGGAGAGAGGGGACCATGTTACAGCATAGAAAATAGGCCACCATCAAGGACTGCAAGTAAGTAATGAGACATCTGGTTAAGTTCACAGACTTTCCTTCCTGATCATTTGCAATTGATGGGGTATGATCTCACCAGAAGAGGAGGGCATATAGGCTGCCAGATAGAAAGTAACCATTTTGCAGGGGCTGGAGAAGTAGCTCAGGGGTTAAGACTCTGCCTTGGAGGCAGAAGGTCCTGAGTTCAGATCCTGGACCCCACGTATAGACACCGGGCGGAAGCGGGGGCGGCCCACGCTTCTGGTCCTGGTAGGGCGGAGCCTGTGAATCCCGGGGCAGAGTAAACAAGGAGGAGGTGGAGGTGTCCATGGTGGTTCCCGAATTCGTCTGTGGTTCTACACACACACATATACATACTCACACATATATACACACACACACCACACGCACAATTGAATAAATAATAAAAAAAGTAACCATTTTGCAAATGGGTGATTGACCCCTCTCTCACCGCGGTCTCCTACTTTTATTCCATCTACCTTTGAATATACTCTTATAACAAGACTCTAATTTAACAGGTTTTTATCTCTGGCCAGGGGGTGACATCCAATACCCATCAGGATGGAGCCAAGAGCATTGCAGGAGCAGCAAAATCAAAAAAAAAAAAAAAATCAACAAACCATAATTCAGAACATCAGAGACTCTATATCAACTACCTGGAACCAGGCCAGCGTAATATACCCCCATCCTGAAGCTCACGGAAATTTGCAGAAGAGGGGGTGGTAAGATTGTAAGAGCACAAGGATGGGAGGAGTAATGATATGCAAGATACTTCACACAAGTTAGGACCGAAGCAATCATAATAGGACTTTGCATGCCCTGTGCAATGTCCAACACACTATTGACCCCACAAAGTCTAGCATGTACTAAAGTCACCAAGATCCTTGGAGGCTAGGGACTGACAGTCACAGTAGTGTTCCTAAGCTTAAGGGGAACACAGGAAAGGGTTCTGGGAAATACCCCTGGGTCCTTGCACCTCATCGGAGAGGAGGACACAGAGGAGAGTTTGGCATGCTCATTAAAGGATGCTCCGGGGATTGGGGGGGGGAGAGAGAGGGGAGGGGGAAGCAGGGGGGTCAAGGGGGAGGTGGAGGGAGGGAGGGGACCGGTGTACCCGTTAAGTTTGTATGAGCAGAAATAATAATAAAAAAAGACATTGGTTGGTATGATATGACACCATTATTTTAAGAGAGTACACTTTTGTAAAGAAGTTATGGATGATTGAAAGAGAGAGCTATATACCAAAATATAAGAGAAAACTGCAAGTATCAATAAATATCTGATGGGCTTACCTATAGACAGAATTCTAAAAAGAAAAGTCAACAACAACCTTATCCTCTTTTTTTGTTGTTAATTCAGAGACCATTTTAACAAAGCGATTCCTAATAATTATTACAATAAAATTTGAGAGCCACTGAAAAGTACTATTATTACCACCTTTTGAACTTATCATAATTTTAGATCATCCATTTTTCTGAAATTTTACATACCAAAAAAATAGATGTTAATCCTAGCCTATATTCTCCCTCAATAGAAAAACAAATTACACAGACTTAACCTCTCTCTGAATATTAACAAACTGTTTGTGCTTCACATGATTTGATTCTTTAATGAAGTCAATTCAGTGAGGAGAGAGTTAAAATTCTATGCTTTTAATCCCAAAGCTAGACAAAGAACCTTGTATGCCAACTATTGGTCAGTCTTTCATTACTGTGATGAAATACCTGAATAAAAAAAAAATAGTGAAGAGAAAAGGGATTTATTTTAGCTTTCTTTTTAGAGATCTCGGTCTGTATTCTACTGATTTCATTGCCATATCACTGCATCATGAAGACATGGTACAGCAAAGCTATTCACCTCGTGGTGACCAGAGAGCCAGAGACCAAGGAGAAGATACAGCCCTAAGGACACATCCCTAGTTACCTGGTTCCTCCAACTAAACCATACTTCTAAAAGGTTCCATTACCTCCCAACAATGCTATCAAATACTAAGCTCATCAGTGGAGTAAACCGTTAAGGTCAGAGCCCTCAGGATCCAATGGCCTCTCAGTGATTGACTCTGTCTGCTCTGAGGATCAAGCTTTAAGTACAGGAACCTTTTGGGAGGATGCTTCATATCTATACCATAATTAGTGATCACCAGCAGGGTGTGGTGGTTTGTGCCTTTAATCAGCATATGGGAATTGGAGGCAGGAGGACCAGGAATTCAAGGCCAGACTCAGTTACATAGCAAGTATAGGGCCAGCCTGAGTTCCCTGAAATAATTACTAACAATAAAATAGTGATCACCAAATTGTGGCCATCTTGTGCTGCCATGTCTGAAACAGTGTGCATCAATTAATTAGCCTAGGTAGTATAATGTGATGCAATGAAGATTTTCTTTATTTGAAGATTATACTGCTAATCATAAAGAGCTCTCTTTAATTAAAGTGTGACCCAAGATTATAATGTGTGACTCATTAATACATAATTCACCGAAGCTGGTATTCTTGTCAGGTTGAAGGCTATCATTTCTCATTGCTTCATGGCCAGGAATTTTCTTTACTAACTAGACTGGTTAAAATACTACGAAGGGCCAGGGGATTCGAATTAGCTCCACTCACATTAACAGCCAGTTGATCCTACCTTTGACCTAGGGCTTCAAGTACTGAAATATTAGTCTTCCATTCAATAAGTCAAGTCCCCCCCCCACCGCCACCAGAAATAACAAGTAAGTTGCTCTGAGCTTTCCACATCCCCTTCATTCTTTTTCTAGGGTACTATGATGAAAGAGCTAGACCATAACTTCAAAACAAATGTTTACTTAAGCCCTGCCTGAATACCTTTGATGAGTGAAATAGGGATTCATTCCTCATCAAACACTAATGCAGAGATTAAAGCAAGATCCACTTAGGCTAAAGTATGTAATAAATGTTCATCTCTGCTCAACCTCTGTCCCCTTATTATTCCAAAATTATTCACAGATTGTGGATAAAACACCTGTTGTTACAGTTTTTTTTTTTCCTTGATTGAGACTTCAGGGAATTGATGCAAAGATAAACCATCTTAAGAGAACAACAGAATCACCCAGCAGTAAAGTAATTCTATCGTTGCAATCACTGATCACATGCAATTTACTGAAACCTTTTGTGCAAAAGAAGGCACTGCTCTTAGCTGGAGTAATAAGCTGCCAATAGATGCTCCACCTTAAAGTGAACCAATTAGCAGCTACCCAGTAATTCATTCATTTTCCTCTCCAGTTCTCTTCAGTTGCCTAGACATATCTTCAGCATCTTATTTGTGCGTGTCAATGCTATCTGAACTTTTATATAATCTTCATAAATATGCAGGCCCATTTTTATGCCTAAACACTACACACAGACTTTTCAAGGACACAGACTGCCTTCTTTCAGTCACGGTAAATCCCTGTGACATTAATAGGAATTCCACATAAGAAAGGAAAGGATGAAAGAGCTTTTAAAACTTACACTGCTATAAAATAGCCAGGATTGTGGCTGGCTCCCTTTTTCATGGAGTTCAATAAGTCAAATCAAGCGAAGGAAAACCCAAACCAATGGGTGAGTCAAAATTAAGCAAAAATATTGACAAAAAGCCAGTTTGAGGTCATTCGCAAAGGAAATTCTTCAGCTCAGATTTGTCTAACATACAAAATCAAATTCTAGCCAAATGTTGCTTAAAATGTCCATTAGGAGTCAGTTAAAAATTAATTTCACTCCAAGATATAGCAAAAGAGACCTACAACAGTGTTGAAAAAAACTAAGGTATCATTTTTCAGTCAATTTCTTTACGTTTATGCACTGTTTGTCCCCCTTGCTGTTGAGCTGTTCCTTGTACCTCTGTGCTATTGACTCCAGAATAATATTTAAGTGTTACACTGAATATTTTAAAAAACAAACCACAATTCAGAAAATCAGAGACTCTATATCAACCACCTGGAACTAGGCTAGCCTAATCTCTCCCCATCCTAAAGCTCAGGGAAATTTGTGGAAGAGGGGGCAGTGAGATTGTAAGAGCACAAGGATGGGGAGGAGCAACGATATGCAAGATACTTCACACAAGTTAGGGCCGAAGTAATCATAACAGGACTTTGCATGACCTGTGCAATGACCAACATATTGAACCACCAAAGTCTAGCATGTATCACAGGCACTAGGATCCTTAGAGGCAAGGGATTAACAGCCACAATAGTGTTCCTATACTTAAAGGGAACACAAAAAAGAGCTATAGGCAATGCCACTGAGTCCTTACACCTCATCAGAGAGGAGGACTCAGAAGGAAGTTTGACATGCACAGTGAAGGGTGCTCCAGAATGGGGAGGGGAGGGGGGACTGGGAAAAAAGGAAGAAAGGGGGGGGAAGGAAGGGGAAAAGGAGGGAGGGAACAAGAGGGTTCAGGGAAGGGTGAAAGAGGGAGGGAGGGGGATGGGGTACTTATCAACTTTGTATGAGTGGAAAAAAGAAATTAAAAAAAAGCCAGAAAGAAATGAAATTCTCAATTCAACCTATGGTATTGATAACTTAACAAAAACAAAAATCAGAAATCCAGAGAATGGAAATACTTTTCCCAGAATCAAATTAGCCATACTTAATTCAAATATATGGTTCATCTGTGCCTTCTCAGGGTTTAAGATACACTTTCCTATTATGGAGAAGTCAAGTAATTAGATCCAACTTATTATACAAATGGTGTTTAACTCACAATGTCCTGTATAAACTTCCTGGCTGCTATGTATATAATCTATGCTGTGAGCAGGAAACCAGTTAAAAGATTAAAAGTGCAAGCTTATTTCCATTACTAATTGTAGCTATTTATGTCAAGCCAGACCAAGTAACACTTTGATCCTAAGGCTTTGGGAACCTCACAGAAGAGGAGGCAGTGAGATTGTAAGAATCTAAAGATGGGAAAGTTCACCCTTGGACAAGACATTCCATTCAAAGCAGGACTGCTACATCCAGGAACTCACTGCAGTAAGACTCCTTACCAGACCTGCATGACTGACATACGAACATACCCCATAGACTATAAAAGAACTCAAGAGAGATAAGAATATACAGTGGAAACCCTAGGGACTAAAGTTGGATGAGTGAAGGGAAATGCTCCTATCAGTGGGGTAGCCCAAAGAGAGGCAATGTTTTATGCCACAAGAGGCCTGAATCCCCACAAAAGCAGACAAGTCAGAGGGAACTCTGGGGTCCATAGAAGCAGACAGACAGGAGGGTAGGAAGGAGCAGGATGGATTGATGAATGGAGGGGAGGGATAGAAAGGAGGGGGATGGAGGGAAGCAGGGATAAGTATTTACTATGCTTGTAAAACTAGAAAAATAAAATTTAAAAAAAATAACACTTTGATTCCTATCAGTTTGTGTGACATAGAGGAAAAAGCTAGTGGTGTGAGTGTGTGTGTTTAGGGTAGGACGACCTTCATGAGTTGGTTCATGCCTTCCACCATATGGGTTTCACAGTTCAAACTCAGGATATCAGGCACTTACACCCACTGAACCATCTTTTTTATTATTATTATTATTTATTCAATTGTGCATGTGTGCGTGTATGTATGTGTGTGAGTGTTGAACCACGGACGAATTCGGGAACCACCATGGACCGCCTCCACCTCCTCCTTGTTTACTCTGCCCCTGGATTCACAGGCTCTGCCCTACCAGCATCAGAAATGCAGGCCACCCCGATTCTGCCCGGCATCTGTATGTGGGGTCTAGGATCCAAACTCAGGACCTTCTGCCTGCAAGGCAGAGGCTTAACCCCTGAGCCACCTTTCCAGCATCTTGTCAGGTTATTTGCAGGGTCTCTTACTGAATCTGATGCTTGTCAGTTCAGCTAGGCTGGCTTGCCAGTGACCTGCAGGAATTTTCCTGAACCCACCTACCCAACGCTGGGATTACAGACCAGGTTTTTTCCGTGGGTGCTAGGGATTTGAACTCAGTACCTCATGCATGCCTGGCAAGCACTTTTTCAACTGAGCCATTTCACTAGCCCTTCCCCACTTTTAATGCTTCTTTTTAAATAGCAAGCACAATCCTTGTTCATACTGGCTTTGTTGATATATTGTAAAGATAAATGATTTAATGTCTGCAAACTATACCAAACCCTCTTTGGGAAACAAAGAGGATAGAACACATGCCATTGATTAGGAAAGCGATAATTGGTAAAGATCATAACTGCTGCTGTGCTTCAGACATGTACAAGTTTCAGTAAATTTTGTGAAGTCAAACATTCTGAAAACTGCAAATATTTTACTCTAACTACATTACGGTAAGCAAGTTTAATTTTAAAATTGTATCCATTGTTAACTAACTTTTTCAACTTTGTTTATGTAAAGTCTTAGTTTGGAAAGTGGAAGGAAGGCATAGACACTTCAGCTAGTTGGATCTGTTACATTAATTTCTTGATCTATGAAGGAGTGGATTACTCCTTGAATGGTAATGGGAGATTAGTTTCTTTATTTCTTCATTAAGGCTGTGGGAGGAAAATTAATACTGCCAACAGCTTTTCCAAATTAATAGAATATATCTTTATTAAAATGATGGATGGATGTGCTGGCTTTCTTTTTGGTTGAGAGGCTTTCTACATATAGAAGGACTAAACAAATATAAAGCTAAGCTTTAAGAAGCATCTTGCTAGGAAGCAAGTTCAATGCAGTTAAATTACTACTCAAGAAATTAAGGACAAAGTGAAACTAGAAATTAGGTTTCTCTGCTTTCATTTCTTTGTCCCTTTCTCCCCCCACCCCTCTCTCTCTTTCAGGGGGATATGCATAGCTGCATTTATGGATGCATGATCAGGTATATTTCTCTATTATCCTCTGCTTTATGCCTTTGAGTCTCTCATGAACCTGGAACTAGGCTGGCAGCCAGCAAGCCCCAAGATCCTCCTGCCTCCATCCCCCACAACAGTGAGGTCACAGTTAAGTGTGGCCACACTCAGCATTTGTAACATGGGTGCTAAGGATTCAAACTCAGGTCCTTACCCTTGCACAGGAAGCACTCTTATCCAGGAGTCCTCTCTCCAGCCCTAAAAGTTAGGTTTCTGATTCTTTTAATGTTTCACTTACTTATTTGAGAGACAGAGATGGGAACAGCGAAAATGCACTTGTAAGCATGCCATGGAGCACCAGGGGAAATTAGAGAAGCCTGTTCTCTCCTAACAGCTGGGTTTTCCAGGAGTTGAACTCAGCTCTCCAGGTTTGTCTGCAGGTGCCTTGCCTCTGAGCCATCTCACCAGGTCAGGTTTCTGATCTCAATCTAGTCCTCACCAACCCCCTTAAAAGAAGGGAAAGAAACGTATCTATTATAGGAATATGTAATGATTTTGATTTCTGTTCCCTGACAGGAACTAATTTATGATGCAGAATAATAAAAAAAAATGATCACTTTTCCCAATTTCTTTTGGTGAAGTTTCACTATCTTGGAGAAGATCAGCCAGCCTTCATTGCAAAACTGTGAAGTCAGTTCTTTCTTCAATTCCTGTTTTCTCCATTTTACGCCTACACAAAGCCAGTCCATAATAATCATCATTCTTAGTAGAAATCCTCTGAGATTTTATTTACTCTCGTGCGTACATGGTATGTTTCTAACTCACAAAACGTGCAAATATATGTATGTGCAAATGTACCTACCTCCTATTTTACAAATATATCAGAATGTCCTCTTTTTTTTGCAATTCTGTGTGTGTGTGTGTGTGTGAGAGAAAGAGAGAGAGAGAGAGAGAGAGAGAGAGAGAGTGGTGGGAAGCAGCTGTGTGCCATGCTGCCCATGTAACCAGAAGACAACCTTCAGGAGTCAGTTCTCTCCTCTTTCAAGGCAGTGTCTTTCTTGCTGTTTCTGCCTCCTTTCACTCTACAGCTCATGGGTCTGCAATCTTCCAGATTCCCACATCTTGCCATAGAAGTGCTGAGATTACAAATACCATTCACTGCATCCCATCCTGTGTTCCTGAGGTTGAACTAGGGTAGTCAGGCTTGTGCAGCAAGCGCCTTTAACCAGCTTAGCCATCTTGCCAGCACTGGGGCTTCTTGTTGATCTATCTGGTTACACGGCTCCAGTGCTCAAGAGTAACGAACCTCCCTCCTCTTATTTCTTTGCTTTACTTTATAGTTTCACCACATGTAAATATACAACCAATGTCGTTTAATTTCATATAACTGGCAAACACATAGCTATAATCCTGTAGCTTTCTTTTTCCCTCCCACAAACATATGTGGCTGTGATAGTATGACACATAAGTTTTGTTTTCATCTTTATTTCTTGGCACAAGACTCCACCTTTAGGCAGGCCACTGAAAATAGAAACTAATCTCCCCTCCCTTTCTTTCTGTTGAGGAGTTAGTAGGTCATAACACCCTCCACATTCCGGAAGGATCCTGCCTCGCAGTCTCAAAGGCAGAATGCTGCACAGACAGGCCTTGCTGCATTTTTCCACCCAACCTCTTTGTATTAGATCATGGCCTCTTTTGCCCATTTTTTTTCTTTCTTTTTCTCTTCTTCCTCCCTCTCTTCTTCCTTTCCTACTTCTACTACTTCTCCTTCTCCTCCTCTTCTTGTCCTTCTCTTCTTCCTTCCTTCTGTTTCTTCTTTCCTTCCTTCCTTCCTTCCTTCCTTCCTTCCTTCCTTCCTTCTCCTCCTTCTCCTCCTCCTCCTTCTCAATGTTGTGTAGCTCAGGCTGTACTGGAGCTTAAATTCTTCCTGCCTCAGTTTCCATGAGTGCTGGGAATATCAACATGCACCACCACATCACACACATTTCGATGCAATTATTTAAAACTATCTATCTGAAGACTCAGAAAGAAAGAAAGAAAGAAAAAGAAAGAAAGAAAGAAGAAAAAGAAAGAAAGAAAAAAGAAAGAAAGAAAGAAAGAGAAAAAGAAAGAAGAGGGAAGGAAGGAAGGAGGAGGAGGAAGGAGGGAGGAGAAGGGAAGGGGGAGGAAGGGGAGTGGGGAGGGAGGAAGTTTCTGGTTCTTTTGCGGTAAGGTTTGTGTGCCTGGGGAGGGAGGGAGGGAGGAGGGAGGAGGAAGGAAGGAAGGAAGGAAGGAAGGAAGGAAGGAAGGAAGGAAGGAAGGAAGGAAGGAAGGAAGGAAGAAAAGAGGAAGGGAGGGAGGGAAGAAGGGAGAGAGGAAAAGAGGGAGGAAAAGGGAGAGAGAGAAGGAGGGAGGGAGGGAAGGAGGGAGGGAAGAAGATGACTGTCAGAGCTCTGGGGGCTAAATGAATACTTGGATGTTGCTGTAGGCTGGTGCTTCAGAGATGGAAGGAAAACTCTGCCTCTCTTCTTTCAGGCCTCGGCCTATGCATCACTTCTGTTGTGTCCTTTATATGAGCCTGTATAATAGGTTGCATAATAATAGGCATGATTCTATTGAGCCAGCTGTGAGAACCTCATCTTACAGTCGGTAGATCAGAAGTACAGGTAAACCCACCTGGCGCTTGCAGTTAGCTTTTGTAGAAGTGGGGGGGGGACATTCCCTGGGGCCTGGGCACTTAACCTGGGGAATCTGACTTTGTCTCCAGATAGATAATGTCCAAATACGATTGGAGGGTTCCTTCTTGGTGTTAACTGGAGATTCCCTTGCTTACTGCTGGTGGGGACGAAGCCCCACCCCTCTTGAGGTCCCGGAACTCTGTTCACCATGGTGTAAGGAAAACCAGCTCAGAATATTCTCGCATCTGCCTCTTGTCACAGGGTGCACAAGACTGGTTCTACTGCTGATAGATTTGCTGAACGGGTAGATATGGCTGTCTTCAATGATGTCAAATATTTTCTGAAGATTTTTTTTTACCAGTTTCACTTCACCTAGCAATGAGTGTTTGTTCCCATTTGTTTATATCCATGTGAACACTTGGAAGCATGCAACTTCTTCAGTTCTTCCAATCAGAAATTTTGTTTTACTTTTATCTGATTAATAATGGTATTGTTATATCCTTATTGGCCGTTCTGATTTGTCCGCTGAATGTTTTAATTGGGTTAACTTTTCCTTATTGATTTGTAAGAATTTTTTTATTCAATTATGAGTGTGTGTGTGTGTGTGTGTGTGTGTGTGTGTGTGCAGAACTACAGGCGAATTCAAGAACCACTGTGGACCGCCTCCACCTCCTCCTTGTTTACTCTGCCCGGGGATTCACAGCCTCCACCCTACTAGGACCAGAAATGCAGGCCGCCCCCGCTTCTGCCCGGTGTCTATATGTGGGGTCTAGGATCCGAACTCAGGACCTTCCGCCTGCAAGGTGGAGGCTTAACCCCTGAGCTACCTCTCCAGCCCCAAGAATTCTTTATATACTATGAATTCCAACTATTTCACAGTTATCTTTTTTTTGAGATATTTCTTCCTTTGTGAATTTGTTTCCATTTTTTCATTGTTTCTTACTGAAAAAATTATTTTTTTCATTTATCAATATTCTTCTTCGAGGATGTATTTTTGCATCTTATTTAAGGAATGCTTCCCTTCTTTGATGTCATAAAGGCAGTCTTCACATAGATTCATTTTATTTTTTTAACATTTATTTATTCATGTATGGGAGAGGGGCTCCCATGCCATGACGGTGCACGGGGGTCAGAGGATAATGTGCAGGAGTTGGTTCTATCCTTCCACTATGTGAGTGCCAAGGATCAAATTCAGATTATTAGACTTGGTGGCAAGTGTAAAAAAGGGGGGGGGAGTGGATTGGCCATGCTGCAGACAAGGAATGGAAAAAGTTTATGGATTACCTAGTTACATGACAGCTGCAGGACTAATTCTCTCGGAAGGAAGGATAACCTGGGTGTGAGGGCTTCCGGGAACTTTTCTTCCTGGGAATGTGGGTGGGGAGAAGAAGAAAGACAGGCGACCTATCTCCAAGAGGTGCATCCAGCAAGTGCTTTGTAAATGCCTGAAGGCATGACCAGTAAGCAGAAGCTCCACCCTGAGCCTGGGGTGGGAATCTATCATTCCAGCCTTTGATTAGTGATAAGGGGAGACTCATCACTCTTAATTACTTCCCGCTGCACAGGGAGTACGGGAAAGGTTTCAGGCGAGAGGGATGGAGTCCTGATTATAAGTTCTGAGTGAGAGTGATGACTGGGTGGCCAGCCAGCCCAAGGTAGCTAGATAAGTGGTTGAAAGAGCACGGGTGAGTTCTCTGATCTTGTCCTAGAGGCATCTGAAAAGGCAAGGCGGTATGAAACAACAGGCAGCTAGAGAACCTAGCTAGAGGGGGAGAATCCAAGTTGTCAAGGGGGACCACAATTGCGAGCCCTCCAGTGAGCCGCTGGCAGAATGCATTTGAGCAGCCGAGTCCCAGAGGCTGTTGGTCTTCTTTTCCATTCTTCCTGTGCAGTTGATGTAACAGCAGTTGATTTTGGAGGATGATTGTCCCACAAATTGAGCTGAGCCTGTAGAAGTGAAGTGGCGGGATGATGTCGACAATAGCTGAGAGTCCTAGGTCTCTCCTAGAATGGTGGGATGGTGTCAGGGTGCAGTCTGTTGGAGAAATGTAACCTCTCCTTCAGAACAAATAGCCGACCGAGTTATACCTAGGAGAGACAAAACTGACAAGAAAATTAAATTGAGGGCTCAATTAAGGGGGGCATGAACTATTGTACCCAGGAGGGTAGAAAGGGTATTTCATCGAGCCTGTTAGTTGTCTGGTTTAGCTTATCTAATAACATCAGCACGCACCTTTACCTGCTGAGTCATCTCACCCACCAAGATACATATTTTTTAATTTGAAAACTTTTTGCTTCTGAAGCATATCTTTTTTTGTAAACAGTGTCTCTAGCCTAGGCTGGCCTCAGACTCCCTGTGTAAACAAAGATGACTAATTTCTGAACCTCCCACCATCACCTCTCAAGTACTGGGGTTACCGGTACCTGTCACTGCACAGCCTGTTTTAATGCAGTGCTGTGGATGGAACCCAGGGTTTGGCAAATGCTAGTCAAGCACTCTACCAAATGAGCTATATCCCCAGATGCCACCTAAGTCTTCAAATAGCCTGAATTTTTTTTAACTTTATTTATTGTATGTGGTGTGTGTGTGTGTGTGTGTGTGTGTGTGTGTGTGTGTATTTGTGCATGCATGCACGCATCAGAGGGCACTGTATGTATCTGTAGAGAACTAAGGGTGACTTTGGGAATCATCCTGGATTGCTTCGACCTTCCTTTCTGCTTTGCTCTGGGATTTCCCAGGCTCCGCCCATCAGGGCCAGAAGTACAGACCATCACTATGTCTGCCTGGCATTTTTACGTGGGACATAGGATCCGAACTCAGGACTTTCTGTTTTTGAGACAAAGTCTTAACTCCTAAGCCATCTCTCCAACTCCCTGAAATTTATTTTTATATGTCTAATTATGACCAAATTTTCCCATGTGAAAAAAAGTGCACTGGGAAGATTTTTTGAACAGTTAAGATTTCAAAACCAAATCTATTCATATACGAATGAAAGTTACAAATTTTCCATGTTTCTACTATCAGCCCGTATGTTCTATTGCATTGGTTGTCTGTATCATACCACACCATCTTAATCCCTACAGCTTTATAAGTCACATGATTATCTGACAGAGCAATTCTCCCTCTACCATATTCTCCTTTGGTAGTGTCAGTTATTTTTGATCTTCTGATTCTTGAAATCAGTTTTTAAATTATTATGCATGTTTTCATAAATAATATTGTTGGAATTTTTATTCTATTATATTGAATCAACTATTTGGAAGAATACGATCTTTATATCCTTGGACATGTCATATCTTTTTATGTAGGTATTCTTTTATTTATTTCAGTAAAACTGTTATGTTTTCCCCATAAAGTTTGGATAAATTCGTTTCTAGAATGAATCCATTAACTCACTATCAAGTTATGCCACATGACTTTGACCAGGAGCTGTGAATTCAATTACACACGGAAGCAGTATAAAGCAAATAAGTGTAAAAGGCAGCCTAGGTATAAGACAGAGGGAGACGATCACTGGAGATCAGCTTAGCACCAGCTAACTATTATCCAGCGTTTCCAGAGCTCGCAAATATCTCGGGCTAGTTAGACACGTCCCTATTCTTAAAACACTGTGTAGGTTGTCGGTTTCAACTACCCACAGATTATTTAAAATAAACAGTGAGAGAAATGCCTGGTGGTGCAGCCTGTAATACCAGCTACTGGGATGGCTGAGGCTGGGGGGAGGGGGACTAGCTTAAGATCAGGCTGGGCTACTGTCAATTCAAGGCCTGCTTGAGCAAGTTGGTGAGACAGTGAGATGATGTCTGGGGGGGGGGAGATGGCTCAACAGATAAAGTGTTTGTCACCAAAGTGTGAAGACAGGACTTAGGCTCTCACAACCCACATAAAAGCCAGGTGGGGTGGGGGCTTCTCTTTAATTCCAGCATTTGGGTGACATTCAGTGAGAGACGCCACCTCTAAGGAGAGGAGAGATTGAGAAAGATACCTAAGGTCAACCTTATGCTTTCATACAGGACTGGGAAATAGTTCAGTGTGAATCCATAGTCCAATCAATTCCCAGTAGAAGAAAAAAGGAAAGAAGCTAGGTCATGAGGGAGAGGGGAAAGCAGGCTGTAACTGGTGAGAATAGAAGAAATCAAACCATCACAATATCCATTAATAGTAACAATGGGGGGTTGGAGGGACTCCATACATTAAGTAGGAAAGATCCAGAAGCCAATGCTGAGTAGGAAACATCAAGGACTGAGAATCTCAGAGCACGACGATGGGTAGAGAAACGGTGTCTAAAGGGGAAGGCATCTAGTGGTGTGTTTTCATTTATTTATTCATGTATTTGTTTCTTTATTATTTACTCGTTACTTATTGTGACGCTGGGAGTTAGCATCTTCATTCATGCAAAGCATGCACTATACATCTGAGCCACATCTCTAGTCCCAGGTTGTCGGGGATTTTTGTGGTGGTTATTTCTTGTTTGGGGGGGGGGCTTTGTTTTGTTTTGTTTAGAAAATCTCACCTAAAAAGAAAAAAAATTCTCTGCTAATGGTGGGAAATAAGAATCAGCTTGCAGGGGCTGGAGAGGTGGCTCAGGGGTTAAGCCTCTGCCTTGCAGGCAGAAGGTGCTGAGTTCGGATCCCAGATCCCACGTATAGCCGCAGGGCGGAAGCTGGGGTGGCCTGCGTTTCTGGCCCTGGTAGGGCGGAGCCTGTGAATCCCGGGGCAGAGTAAACAAGGAGGAGGTGGAGGCATCCATGGTGGTTCCCGAATTTGTCTGTGGTTCTACACACACACACATACATATACACGCACACACACACATACACGCACAATTGAATAAATAATAATAAAAAAAAAAGAATCAGCTTGCCTCTGACCCAGTTGGAGACGGACTTGCAGTTCCTCGGAATCCATTCAGCAAGCAAATTTGTGAACACAAAATAAATCTCCCTCCTGAGCAGACTCCGGAAAACAGGTCCTTCATGTAGGACGAAAGTACCGGATGCAACCTAGTTAGCTACTAGGCGGAGACCTTGCTGATACACAGGCTTATTGCCCCAGGGGCAATTTTTGATTCATTCTTCCTGCTTTTAGCTAAAAAAAAAAAAAAAAAAGAGGCTGGTAAGTAACAGACGCACCTTCAGTTTCGCCACTCTTGGTCCGTGCCGTTTTACTTTCAGTTCCGAGTTCTTGTTCCTTGCGACACCCATCACCGGCAGGTAAACCCCACACTGCTGATGACTTGATCTCAGTGGTTTTCATGCAGAGAGTGCTGAAGGCTGAGTGCTTGTTGACGGCAAGAAGGGAAATTGCACAGATGGCGTCTGTATTTTTGATCAATGTTACCCTGGCTGTTCTTGAACTCTTAAAGTCAACCAGTCCTCCTCCTTCTATTGCTTGAGAAGCTTAAACAGGTACATGCCATTAACCCACATGTTTTTCTAACGCATTGAACATCTTTCAACTACATACATCTGTACATATATACAAGATTATTTTCATGACATAAACTTGAGTTAAAAAAAAAAAACTTTGGGGGCTGGAGAGGACGCTCAGGGGTTAAGTCTCTGCCTTGTAGGCGGAAGGTCCTGAGTTCGGATCCTAGACCCCACGTATAGACGCCGGGCAGAAGCGGGAGCGGCCTGCGTTTCTGGTCCTAGTAGGGCGGAGCCTGTGAATCCCAGGGCAGAGTAAACAAGAAGGAGGTGGAGGCGGACTATGGTGGTTCCTGAGTTCGTCTGTGGTTCTACACACACACACATGTGCACACACGTGTACAGGCACAATTGAATAAATAAAAATTTAAAAAAAAAAAACTTTGGCTGTTATTATCTTGAGACAGGGTCTCTGTAGGTCAGGCTGGCCTGTTACTTACTATGTAGCCTAGGTTGGCTATCTTCCTGCCTCAGCCTCTGGAGTGCTAGGATTACAGACATACACCAGCACTTCTGGCAGAAAGCCATCATTTTTAAGGCTTTTTATGTTCTGAAGTTGAACCAATGTATTGCTAGCAGAATATTTCAGTTCTCCAAGGGCGGTGCAGGAGTAGCAAAACTGAAAGAAAAAAAAAAGTCAACAAACCATAATTCAGAAAATCAGAGACTCTACATCAACAACCTGGAACCAGGCCAGCCTAATCTCTCCCCATCCTAAAGCTCAGGAAAATTTGCGGAAGAGGGGGCAGTAAGATTGTAAGAGCCTAAAGATGGGGAGGAGCAAGATACTCCACACAAATTAGGGCTGACACAGTAGTGTTCCTATACTTATGGGGAACACAAGAAGCAGTTCCAGACAATGCTACTGAGTCCTTACACCTCATCAGAGAGGAGGACCCAGAGGAAAGTTTGACATACACATTAAAGGATGCTCCAGGGTTGGGGGGGGGGAGGCACTGGGAAATAGGGAGGGGGTAAAGGAAGGGGAAAAAGGGGAGGGAGCTAGGGGGTTCAGGAAGGGGTGGAGGGAGGGAGGAGACTGGTGTATCTATTAAGTCTGTATGAGCAGAAATAAATAAATAAATAAAAATTAAAAAAAAAACAAGTTAGGGCCAAAGTAATCATAATAGGACTTTGCATTACCTGTTCAATGACCAACATATCACTGAACCCCCAAAGTCTAGCATGGATCACAGGCACTAGAATCCTTAAAGGCAAGGGATTAACAGCCACAATAGTGTTCCTATACTTAAGGGGAACACAAAAAAGAGCTCTAGACAATGCCACTGAGTCCTTACACCTCATCAGAGAGGAGGACCCAGAGAGAAGTTTGACATGCACAGTGAAGGATACTCCAGAATGGGGGGGGGGCCCACTGGGAAAAAGGGAGGGAAGGGGAGAAAGGAAGGGAAAAGGGAGGAGGAAACAAGAGGGTCCAGGGAGAGGTGGAGGGAGGGAGGGAGGGGAATCGCCAATGGCTAAATTTGTTCACTATTTCCAAGTCGTCATTTTTTTAATCTTGCTCCATGTCAGTTCATTCTGCATAGGTCACCTGGTTAATTTTACAACAGGGCTCCTGGCATCCTAGTCTTCTGTTTACAAAGTGTCTATGACTCCTCCCCTGCTCAGCAAATTAAGTGTGAGCTCTTGGATCTGTTACTAAACACACTGTGCCTAGTCCATCCCACGTCTGTCATCTCCACTTTCCTGTAGGTACTCCAGCACACCACCAGAGTCAGATGAGTGTCATTCTCTGATGAAGCTGACGCATCATTTCTCATCTCCTGGTCATCCTCCAGTGATGAAAATTCATGTCAGGAGTGCAACAAGTCTCCCTCCCTTGCCCATGGCAGATATTGCTAATTAATCATCACACTCTTTCCCACTGAGATCGGGATACAGTGTCTCAGTACAGTGGAACAGAATGCTGCTACTAATGAAGTGGAGTTGGCACTTGATGTGAAACTAACTTGCCAACCCTGGGATAGGTCTTTCACCTAGTTGGCATTCCCCCAGCTCTTCTTGAATTTGTTCCCCTTGATTGAGACTCACTTTAAATCACATTCTTATGAAAAGCCTTCATCCTCCATCGTCCACCTCCAATTCTCTAAGTACATTGCATGCCTCACATACTTCTGATTTTATTTTGCCTTAAAAAAAAAAAACAACTTGTGTGCTATCTTCTGCCCTTCTTGAACTACACATGTCTTAGGATAATAAGAGTAATTACACTTCAGATTCTGGAGCCAGACTACCTTAGGGCATCCTAGATCTTTTTATTACCGATGATATCAAGGTATTTAACATCTTTGCTCTTTGGAATCCTCTTCTATACAAGGGGAGTAATAATTAGACCTACTGTGGAAATAGTGAGGATTCAATGACAGAATGCACATCCTGTGTTCAGTCAACAACATACATATTAAGCCTTCAAGAATGTTACATATTTTTCTCAAGAAGTTGATCACAGTGTCACCATATAATCAGCGTTTCAACTTGGTCTAAGCCAAGGAAAGTTAAAATGTAGATCCACATGTCAACTTGTATAGGACTGTTTGTAGTCATGCTATTGATAATAGTCAAAAAGTAGAAACAGATCAAACCATGTTGACAAATGAACGATGGCAATCCACAGAGGAATAATATTTAACCGTAAAAGGAAATGAATGGTCTGGGGATGTAGGTCAATGGTAGATCACTCAACTCACACCTCAACACTAAAAAAAAAAAAAGACAGTTGAAGACTAGAAAGAGGATGAACTGTGCAAACAATGCCAAGCAAAAAAAGTCCTAAAGACCACACATTTCTTGAAAGATTCCATTCATGTGAAATATCCATAAAAAAATCTGTCGAGAGAGAAAGTAAGCTGGTGAATTTCGTGGGATGTAGAGAGAAAGAATGGTGAGTGACTGACTAATGACTACAGGGTTTATTTTTAGGAACATTAAAATGTTCTAGATTAAGGTAAGCACACACAGCATTGTGAACAGATAAAAGCTCCTGAATTGAACATCTTAAATGGAGGCTGGGGAGAGAGCTCAGGGGTGAAAGAAACCTAAGTTCAGATCCCCAGATCTCATGTGAAAATGCTAGGCAGATATGGCACTGGCCTGTAATTCGGGCCCTGGAAGGCAGAGCCTGGGAATTCCCAGAGCAAACTGGCTAGCTACACTAGCCTTAATAATGGTGTGCACTGAGTTTAATTAGAGACCCAGACTCACAATAATGTGGAAAAAACACTCGAGCATGATTCCTGTTATCACCCTCGGGCCTTCACAGGCACATACACTCAACTACACTCACCTACATGCAAAACACATGCACATCCATGCAAACCCTTCCCACACACATATGATTAGCATAGTAAGTTTTAGGCCTGAGAGTTTTATCTCAATAAAGATGTTACTGCTGGTGTACTGGTATCTGCCAGTAATCCCACCACTGAGGAAGTTCAGGCAACCTAAGCTATATAACAGTATTCTATTTCAAAAAGCCATGGACTGAGATTGTAGCTTGGTGGAATGATTGATTAGCATTTGCAAAAAGGTTATTTACATCACCATTCATCTTTATAACCCCATAGAATGCCTAATTTTGTTACTGTGAAGTAATTGCCTGTTAAAAAGGGAACCATATTTAATATGGTCTTAAATGCAAAGATGGAAGTAACCAAATAACCTCCCTAAATAATGTGTTATAATTTGCATATGGAAATTTCAAGAACAGACAAGACCCAACTGAAACTAAAAGTTCAGATCTTCAGAGCTAAATACATAGCACGGTAGTAGAGTCCTTGCTTAGCTTCACAAGTTTGTGGGTTCAATCTTCAATCTCCAGCACTGAAAAAGAAAGAAAAAAACTAAAATTGGAAATTTGGGGTTATACTTGGTTAAAAGGAAAAAAAAACTAATAGTTTGCACACGTGTGCACACTGAGCCATTTCTTAGAACTTCTCCTGGTTTCGAGGCAAGGGGGTCTTCTGTTATTTCTGCTACCACACTGCACGTGTATGTGCACAAGCTAAAGCCAGATTCTCCTGTCTCTACCTCTCATCTCCCTGTAGGAGTGCTGGGATTACAGACTCAATCAGGCTTTTTTTTTTTTTTAAATCAGGCTTTTTTTTTTTAAATGTGTGTTCTGGGACTTAAACTCAGCTCATCAGGATTGCATAAGCACTTTTTCTCCCTTGATGAGTTATCTTTCAAGATCCTGGGTATGTAATTAAAAACTGACTCATGAGACAGCCAAACAAATCAGCACAAAAGTGTAATGGTTAAGTTCGTGGGGATGGATGCCTCAATATCCAGATGTTTAAGAACAGAATCTCCATGCTTACTGGAGTAAACTGCCAAATCGCTTTCTGAAATGGTTATTAGAGGAGTGAGCTGAGTGAGTTCCCCTAACCATACCCCAACCAACTTGGAATATGTTGCTGTTTACTCTGTCAATCTAACTGGTAAAAATGAATCTTATTTTTCGTCCCTTTGATTGCTAACAAAGCTAAATATTTTCTAAGATCTATTTATGGGCTCTCTGTGTTTATTCTTTTGTGAGTTGCCTGTTCATTTTTTTATAACCGTTTTTTAATACCCTTTTATCTCATTGATTTCTCATTGTAACTTTAAAGTATTTTAACCCTTCATTTGTCATATATGATATGAATATTTTTCCATTGCCACTTGCTTTTATAGTGTAATACCTACGCATGATTGATTTTACGTAGTAAAATCTATCAATATTTATCATTTTTTTTGCTTTTATTATTACAGAATTCCTTTTCTCTATTCATGAAAGATTATCCACCTGCATTTTCTCTTATTTTTTTTAATTTATTCTTTAATGACATTTGTTCATTTGATTTTTAAAGCCACTTGGAGGAACAGCTAAACACATGTTTCAAAAACACATTCTTTGGGGGCTATTGAGATGGCTTGGTTGGTAAAGATACCTGCTTAAAAACCTGGTGACCTCCCAAAGAATCCAATGGAAAAAGAACAGCATCTTCAACAAATGGTGCTGGCAAAACTGGATCTCCACATGCAGAAGATTAAAGTTGGACCCGTACTTGTCACCATGTACAAGACTTAATTCCAAATGGATCAAGGACCTTGATATCAGGCCAGAGACTTTAAAAACCATAGTTGAAAGGATAGGGAACTCCCTCGAGCTGATTGGGCTAGGCCAACACTTCCTAAACAGACATCCAATGGCACAATCACTGCTACCAACTCTCAACAGTTGGGATCTTGTGAAATTAAAGAGCTTCTGTTCAGATAAAGAGATTGTCACACGAGCTCAAAGGCAACCCACAGAATGAGAGAAAATCTTCACTAACCACATATCTGACAGAGCTCTACTGTCCAGAGTGCACAAAGAACTTAGAAAATTAAACTCCAAGGAAAACACTGGCCCAATTAAAAAATGGGCCCTGGAACTTCAAAGAAACTTTACCAGGGATGAAATTAAAATGTCTAACAATTATCTTAAAAAATGCTCCACTTCCTCCGCCATCAGGGAAATGCAAATCAAAACTTCCCTGAGATATCATCTCACCCCGGTCAGGATGGCAAAAATCCACAATACAAACAACGACAAACGCTGGAGAGGATGTGGAGAGAGGGGAACTCTCCTACATTGTTGGTGGGAATGCAGGCTCATACAGCCACTCTGGCGAGCCGTCTGGAGATTCTTAAAGAAATTAAAGATTGAAATGCCATATGACCCTGCTATCCCACTTTTGGGAATAACCCCCCATGCAGCAGAGGTTCGCCTCGATAGCACAAGCTCGACCATGTTCATAGCAGCACTGTTTACAATAGCAAAGTCATGGAATCAACCTAAATGTCCAACAGTTGACGAGTGGATAAGGAAACTATGGTACATCTATACAATGGAGTACTACTCAGCCATCAAAAATGATGAATTACTGGAATTTGCTGGGAAATGGATGTCATTAGAAAGAATTATATTAAGTGAAGTATCCCAAACCCAAAAAATTAAGCGCCGTATGTACTCCCTAATAGGTGGCTCCTAGTACCAAACTCACCCAGCCCACATTGAGACACTCAAAAGTAAACCTATGAAACACAGTAATTGCAAGGATTATGAACAAGAGAGATGGGTTAGGAGGGCCACACCAGAAACAAGGAGAGAGGAGACCATGTTACAGCAGAGAAAATAGGCCTCCATCAAGGTCTGCAAGTAAGTAATGAGAAACCTGGTTAAGTTCACAGACGTTCTTTCCTGATCTCACCAGAAGGGGAGGGCATATAGTCTAGCAGATAAAAAGTAATCATTTTGCAAATGGGTGATGGACCCCTCCCTCAGTGAGGTTTCCTACTCTTATTACATCTACCCTTGAATGTGCTATTACAACAAGACTCCAGTTTAACAGCTTTTTGTCTCTGGCCAGGGGGTGACATACAGTGCCCAGCAGAATGGAGTGAAGGGAATTGCAGGAGCAGCAAAACTGCAAAAGAAAATCAACAAACCACAATCCAGAACTTCAGAGACTCTATATCAATCACATAGAACTAGGCCAGCCTAATCTCTCCCCATCCTGGAGCTCAGGGACATTTGCGGAAGAGGGGGCGGTAAGATTGTAAGAGCAAAAGGATGGGAGGAGCAACGATTTGCAAGATTCTCAACAATAGTTGGGGCCAAAGCAATCATAATGGGACTTTGCATGCCCTGCACAATGTCCAGCGCACTGTTGCCCTCATAAAGTCTAGCATCTGTTAAGGGCACCGAGACCCCTGGAGGCAAGGGATTGACAGCCATAGTAGTGATCTTATGCTTAAGGAGAACAAGAGAAAGGGCTTATGGAAATGCCACTGGGTCCTTATATGTCATCGGAGAGGAGGACCCAATGGAGAGTTAGGCGTACACAATAAAGGACTCTCTGGGAATTGGGGGGGAGGCACTGGGGGAAGGGGAGGGGGAGGAGAGGGGAGGGAGGGAACTGGTAAAAAATTTTTAAATGTATAATTAAATTTTTAATAAAAAAAAAAAAAAAAAAAGAAAACCTGGTGACCTAAATTTGAGCCCTGGGACCCATATAATAGGATGAGAGAACAGACTTCTGAAAACATGTCTTCCACACATGGGTGGCCTGTGCTCCTCTCTTCCCCCCAAAATAAACAAAATATCTTAAAATAAATTAAAACAAAAACAGGTTTTGGAACCTTATGTATTGAAACATATTGTTTGGGGGAAAAAAATAATTTCAATATTAAACATGTCTAAGGGGTCATTATTTAATAACAACATTCCCTATATGATAAGCATTTAACAAATTCTTCAAAGTTCATTAAAAAGACTTGGACTGAGTAAAAACTTACTTTAATAGTTTTCTTTTAGGAAAAGTATCCTTTTCATATTCCTTCTGGGTTATTTGAGTGCCTTACAAAGGGCCCAATGACTTTAATATGGCTCAAGGGTTAAGATTCTGTCTCCAAAGCAGAAGGGCTTAAGTTCAGATCCCAAGTCCCATGTAAAAATAACCAGGTAGAAATGACGGTGGCCTGCACTTCTGGTCCTGGTGGGCAGAACCTGAGAAATCCCAGTGCAAAGCAAAAAAAGAGATAGAAGCAATCCAGGATGATTCCCGAAGTCACCCTTGGTCATCCACAGGGACATACAGTGCCCTCTGATACACACACACACACACACACAGAGGCATGCAAAATAAATAATAAATAAAAAGTTAAAAAGAAATTTAGAATCTTATTTTTAAGAAAGAAAGAAAAAAGTATGTCCTTCAGGAAGGAGAGCATGATGCCATGTAGAGTCAGAGCTTGAATTTCACCTTTTCGTGATTAAAAGAGAACAAAAGCCTCTTCATGATTCACAGGGCATCACAAGTGCAATTACTGAATGATTAAATCAAATGCCAAGAGGGTGAAGTCAAAATCCTACTGGGGGAGAAACCAGAAACCCTGGTTTCAATGTTCCTCCTGTTGCACTTACCAAATTTCCTTAAACTAATCTTTCAAAATTTATGCACCTGTTGGCCAGTGCATTAAAAGCAAGATTTTATTTGTTAGAAACAGTGGGCGTAGGAGTGACCATTTTATAGGAATAAAAGCATCTTGAACTGAAAATCTCCACAAAGTTCTCAAAAACCCACTGAGAACTGCAGAATACCTAAGGAAATGGCTTGGGACTAACAGATGTCCTGATTTGCTGATGATGAGATTGAAATGACATTATATTTTAAGAAATCCAGCTTTCCTCTCTGTCTCTGCTGTGTCTAAAGCTTTTTCTCTTTTAACATATTTCAGGTTTTTTTAAATGCTAGCTGTCTCTCTCTAGAGAGAGACATGATGTGTGGATAAATGCCTGGAGGTCAGAGAACAACTTCTGGAAATCGGTTCTCCTTGTGCCATATGGGTTCAGGGAATTAAACTCAGATTTCCAAGTTTGCACACACATGCATTTTTTACTGAGCCATCTTCTAGGACCCCTCCTTGTTTATAAATATAAATATTTGTATATATATGTATGTGATAATGCATGTTCATTAAATTTGTTCACTGACATTCACTCAAATATAAGCAGAATAACATTGATGTATGTGGCCATAAGAATATCCCAGCCCTTTCTATCAGCCAAGTTGTTAAGACCAATATGATTATAAACTCTAAATCTAGTTAGGTAGAGTAGCATATACTGATTCCAGCACTTGAGAAGTAGAAACAGGAATTTGAGGTCAAGGCCAGTCTGCAATACATGACAACAACCTTAAAAAGATGAGGGGCAGGAGGGGGGGATAGAGAGATGGCTCTGGGGTTAAGATTCTGACTCACAAGCAGAAGGTCCTGAGTTCTAATCCCAGGTCCCATGTAAACACTTTCTGCCTTGGAGGGCAGAGCCTGAGAAATCCCAGAGGGAAGCAAAAAGGAAGTAGAAGCAATCCAGAATGATTCCCAAAGTCACCTCTGGACCTCCACAAGGACACACAGTGCCCTCTGATACACACATACACACACATACAAAATAAGTGAATGAGTAAATAAAGCTTAAAAAAAGGAGAGTCTAATTTTACATTTGCTGAAATTTTTCAGGCCTACGTAATCTAAACCCTTGACCCTAAATGTAACATTCCTAAAATAGTTTGGCCAGAAAAAGATTTTTTATTAACTCATTCAACAAATGTTAACTAAGATAATAGTCTAAGTACTAGGTGCTGAGGAAACCTATTAGGTCAAACCATATAAAATTTCAGGTGCTTGACTGTTTTTGCTGCAATTTTGTCTGGCCCAAACTAAGAAAATTATATAAATCCCTAGAGAGGGCAAAAATATAAGAAAAAGGGTTGAAGGACTAAGGATGTAGCTCTGAAGCAAAGCGCCAACTTAACATGCATGAGGCACTTAATTCAGTAAGTAATAAGTTAAGAGAAGAGAGGAGAGAGAGAGAAGGCAGAAGACAATAATAAAAATTTCAAAAGGACAATGTTAAAGAAAGAAGAAGGAATAAAAGGCAAAAGGGAAAGATAAAATTGGCAAGTGGGAAAAATGGAATACACAGAGAAAAAAGAGAATATTAAAAATGATTATTTCTTAACAGTTAATTTAACTCATTCAGTATTTATTGAGTGTCCCACACTACATAGCAGTCTCATGGCAGATGTAATCTATGTCTAGCAAGAAAGCAAAGATGTTGCTCTACTTGAAGACAAAAGACAGATTAATATACTCTATATTTTTATGGTTTGAATTCTTAAGACAAAAGAGAAGATCAAAAAATAGTATTGCGATAGGAGAATAACTAAAAGAGAAAATAATATCAGATACAGAAGAAAATACATCAGTTTAACACACATCCAAGAAAAAAATCAAAGTTGGAAAGAAATGGAATGAAATTTCTTATATTAGAAAAAAGATTCTATCGCTTCTCGGCCTTTTGGCTAAGATCAAGTGTAGAAAAAAGATTCTGCAATAATGCCTTCTGATAACATAGGAATGAGAAGTGTCAATCAATTCATCAGAACAGAAATTGATAATGGTAAATCTCAAAAATAGTTGTTTATTTTGTCACATAGAGATTTCCCATTCATTTAATCTGATTATGGGTGAGTCATTTATAAATTTGTGTGTGCAGACAAATTCTCAAATTTCTAGTTGGTTATGACAGATTTTCTTTTATGTAATGCGCAAATAAAGCTGGGCGTGGTGATGCACGCCTGTAATCCCAACACTCCTGAGTCTAAAGCAGGAAACTGCTTTGAGTTCAAAGATAGCATGTGAAACACAATGAAATCCTGTCTCAATAAATAAATGAATGAATGACTAAATAAATAAATAAATAAATTCCCACAAATTATGTCAAAGTGGGTGATTCAAGACTTCCCAGAACCAGGAATGATAATTAGCAAATAACTTAGAAATGTGCATTTTATATTTCAAAACTCAGCACTACGTTTGAGAACTTGGAGACAGGATAATGTATAACATAACAAAAGAGTAGTCTTCACCCAAGGAGGGCAGAGGAGCTTCTCATTAGAAGACTTCCAAACAGAACTTCTATGGAATGTGTGTCTTTTGATTGCTACTGCTTACTGCCCTTTTGGACCACCTTGCCCAGGTTGATCCTGCCCAGCTTCCAGAGCAGCCGAGATTACAAGTGCATGCTATGTTCTTTCTTCCTTGCCTCCCCTCTAGTGCTGGGCATTGAACCCAGGGCTTCTCAAATGCCAGCTAGACAGATGCCCTACCATTGAGTTATTATCTCTAGCTCATGAAGAGTTTTGAACATTGTCAGTTGCACAGGTAGAACACATGGTTCATTGAAACTCATGCACACGTGGTATATAGAGAATATAGTTTTGTGATTATGCCATGTAACATTCATATGTAAATATCTGTCCACATAGAATGCTATGATCCCATAAATAGGAGTTTACTGAAGAGGCCAGGCCTAAGCAGCGACAGTTCCATGATGAGCTATGACTCAAGTCACAGGACAGATCCTTGGGGCAGTTCAGAACTACACCAATTCAAGTGTGTCTTGGAAGGACTATGATGATTATTAATTTTTAAAACAAGGGCTGGAGAGATGGCTCAGGGCTTAAGCTTCTACCTTGCAAGCAGAAGAACATGAGTTCAGATCACCAGATATCATACGAAAATACCAGGCAGAAATGATGGTGGCCTGCACTTCTGGCCCTGGAAGGCAGAGATTGGGAAACCCTAGAGCAAAACAAAAAGAAGGTAGAGCAATCCAAGATGATTTCCGAAATCACCCTTGGGCTTCCACAGGATATATCGTGTTCTGTGATACACACAGACACACACAGAGAGACACGCATACTCTCTCTCTCTCTCTCTCTCTCTCTCTCTCTCTCTGGCACGCACACAAGCACACACACAAATAAATTAATTAAAATAAAATAACGTGAAGTTCTTATCACTGATCATGGCAAGAGAAGAAACAGATGTTTTTGATTTCCTTTCGTTGTTTTGAGATTATCAATCACTGTCCTTTTTTTAAAAATCATTGTTCTTAAATGATGAAATCAAATACTAGCTCTGTCCAGTTTCCTGAGAGGATTTCCAGCAAATGCCTAAAAGAAAATCTTTGGTGCCTATGAAGGAGCCTACTAGGCTCCAAAAGAGCCCAGCCCAAGAATTACACAGTGGGCCTGGTGGAATCAGGGTACACAAAGCAAAGCAAAACAAAAGAACATGAATATGGGAAGAAAATTTGGAGGGAGAAGGGCTTGGCAAGAGATATGGACAGAGACAAAGGAGGACAGGGGAGAGCGAATTGAATGTTTTGTATGTATGTATGAAATTGTCAATTAACAAAATTCATTCATAAAGAAAAGGGGGGGTGGAGAGGTGGCTCAGGGGTTAAGCCTCCGCCTTGCAAGCGGAAGATCCTGAGTTCGGATCCCAGATCCCACATATAGATGCCAGGCGGAAGCGGGGGCAGCCTGCGCTTCTGGTCCTGGTAGGGCGGAGCCTGTGAATCCCGGGGCAGAAGGAGCTGGAGGCGTCCATGGTGGTTCACGAATTCGTCCGTGGTTCTACACAGACACAGACACACAGACACACAGACACACACACACACACAGACACGCGCGCGTGCACATGCGCACAGTTGAATAAATAATAATAATAAAAAAAATTAAAAAAAAAAGAAAAGTGGGGGGGAAAATCTTTGAGGCTAGCGAGATAACTAAATGGGTAAGATATCTTCTGGAAAACCTAGTGACCTGGGTTTTCAATAGAAATAGAAGCTCACATGGTAAAAAAGAGAACAGGTTTCTAAAAGCTGTCCCCTTACCTTCACCATGTACCACCATGTATCTCTTTCTCCCTCCCTCCCTCTCTCTTTCTCTGTCTCCCTCCTTCCCTCTCAAATAATGAAATAAAATAAGTAAAAGTCTTTCATCCCTTTCACACACCGTGCCTCTGCAAGTGCCTTTATGTGTATACGTAATTAATCTTGAAGAGTAGGAGTCTCTCGTTTTCTGCTTACTGATTTTACTAGGATAAATTAAAACAGCAAACAATCAGTGCTGAAATGTCAAGGCTAAAATGTCACAGAAACATCAAGTTCAGTCAAGTCCCTTCTGTTCCGAGTGAGCTGATGTTACATGTGTCTTTAAGGATGTGGATGTGACCTCCGGTGCACAGCGCCTCAGCCACAACCTGAACATTTCCTGTCACAGTCCTTGAGTCGAGCCTCATGCCCACACAGTAGTGCCCGGCTCCATTTCATTCTTGAATTCACTCAGGTAAGTGGGTGTGGGTGGGGGCTCCGCCCCAGAGCTGCATTATCACATTCGCCCATGCCCATGAATCTCACTGCTCTGGTTTTGTTTTCTCATTTCCTTTGGAAATAATTCTTTAGCCACTGCTCTTCATTGCTTAATAATTCAAAGAAAGCACAGGAAAAAAAAAACGTGAAGAGTCTTGGCCACCTGACCAAGCATTCACTTTCCCATGGTTCAATACCCTTCTTTGTGAAATGGGAATTACAGCAAATGGCTCAATTCCACAGATGACCAGGAAAAGAGAAATATGTCGGTTCAGAGTCCTGAATACTTAGAAAAGTATAAGAACATTATAAGTTAAAAAAAGAAACTGGTAAGAAAATAAACACAGAAAGTAAACAAGAAATCAGCCTTGGACACTGCTGTTAAAAGTTCTATCCATTTCACGCTGTCTGTCTCTGTGTCTCTGTCTCTTTTTCTCTCTCAATATCTTACAGTTCCATGATGAAGCTTGTATGCATCCTCCCAAATGTTATGACACTCTTAGAGCCCTCATTACAGCGAAACATACAAAATGTAATTCACGACATAGAAACAAACTTGCTTTTCTGTCTGACTCCCCTTGGCCTACAAACTCTGCCTTTTGCTGTAAGCACAAAACTTCATTTGTTTTGGCCCAAATAGCTAGATATGTACATAGACTTGTTCTATCAAAGAAATGCCATCAAACTTCACATTCCCTGATCCAAAGCTGGAGACCCTTGACTATTTGCCGTGCCCCCAAATACTGTGCCACACTTCTACTTGAAAATAAACTATTTCCACCTATCTACAGTGTATTGAGTGTGAAGGGGTAGAAGACTCTCTTCTGGATAACTGTGGAAGAAGTCAAAAAATCTGGTTCTGGGCTGGAGAGATGGCCCAGAGGTTAAAACTCTGTCTTGAAAGCAGAAGGTCCTAAGTTCAGATCCTAAGTTCCTGTAAAAAACACCAGGTGGAAACAGAGGCCTGAACTTCCTGCCCTATGGGCAGAGCCTGGGAAATTCCAGAGCAAAGAAAGGAGGTAGAAGCCATCGAGGATGGTTCCCAAAGTCACCCTTGGTCCTCCACCTGGACACACACACACACACACACACACACACACACACACACACACTAAATAAATAAACAAATAAATAAATATAAAATAAAATGTTTTTAAAAAGGAAGAAAGAAATCTGATTTTGCCCTTAGGAAAACTTTCAGGTTCACATTCTTAGGTACCGATCTCAGATGCCTCAGGTTCTCCAGACTGGAAATTGGTATTTATCTCCCTATTTTCGAGACTTAGCACCTTAACTTGACTAGGTGACTAAGCAGAAGAATGGAGGGCTCTAGTGACTTCCCTGTTCTGGTAGTCAATAAAAAAAATTAATAAATAATTTTAAAAATCACTACTAGCCTCTCCATGGCTGAATCCCAATGGCTTTGGGGGGAGGGGAAGAACTATCACCCTGACAGATGAAACGACGAGGATAAATGGAAAGGGGAAAGAGAGAGACTGGGTGAATGGCAAAGCAAAACACTGTTTAGAAGGAAACAATGAAAACAAAATTTCTGCAGAAGATTGAGGATGAGTTAAGTTAATTCTCATTAATTAGAATAAAACACACAAACATTATTAGCCTTAAGGGAAGGGGTGATGAGATTAGTGAAAACTGAATCACAGACTAGAACAGATAGCAGTTTTGCTTTGTTCTGTTCTATTTTACCAATTGCCAGGCCACTGTGGCCAAAGGACAGAACTGAAAAGTCTGTTCCTAAGAATTGATAAGTGTGTTATTTGGACAAGAAAGGATATGGGGTTCCAGGGCTTAGGTATTCTATCCACCTGCTGCTTTTCATTCTTAAATTCTGAATTTTAGGTTCCCTTGAAATGTATCTCATGATATTTTTTCCACGCAATATTTTAAACACCAAGAAATTTCCAAAAATCTTATTCTGACCACACACAGCAAAGTGTGTACTCATTTTTCTCGTGTGTGTTTCCATGAAAAACCAACGGCAGAACTCCAGATTTTAAGATAATTAAGTTATTTAGCTATCCTGATAGCTAATAAAAGTAGAGAAGTACTGAGAATAAGCAAATTTTATTCATCCCTACCAATAATTGCATACTCAGTCTTTCACCATAGAAGACACTAAAAAACACAAGCATTCACCCACAGGTATTTTAGACATGACGTCGAATAGCTTCTGGAAATTTCTACTGTACACTCCCTTCAGAATGAAAGTGAAAAAGGAGAAATCATATTTTGTGATAGTGCCATTAATCGTGACCTCAGAGACATCCCAGGTCTAGCGAACTCCATATGAGAACCATTGTAACTTAATATATTTTTAAATAATAATTTCAGATCCTATTTTATTCATATTAAAAGCAAAGTGTGTCTTCTCTGATGAATACGTTTTACTCGCCTCCCTAAACCACGCTCTGAGGACAGTTGACCTAAGGGAGCCTCGAGGGGTTGGGGAGGGGGGACATAAGTGAACCCTTTACCCCCTTTGCCAAAGGCGCTTTAGCTGGAACATTCCCAGGAACTCGCAGAGAACGTAGGATGTAGAAACAAGCCCCACACCCGCCACCCGCGCGACTCAGGCGGGGCCGCGGCCGGGGCAGCCCCGGTGGCGCAGGGCTGGGGACCGACGCCAGGGGTTGATCGCGTCGCGCCGGCTCCCGGGAGACGCCCGCGAGGCTGGCCCGCCGCAGGTGAGCCGGCCCCCGGGAGGAGGAGCGCCGGTGACCGCGGGGAGCCGCCTTCTTCCTCCGGGTCCCAGTGCTGGCTCGGCCGCAGACGGCGCGTGCACATCGTCCCGGCTCCCCTCGCCGATACCCCCCGCCCAAGGCGCCTGCTGTGCGCGCGGGTGTCCTTCCCGGCGCTGCGGAGAACCGGAACCCCAGTGTTGCCGACATCTCGGAGCGCGCTGGAGACGCAGAGCCGCGAGGTCCCGGGCACCAGCAAACCACCCGGCTCCCGCCTAGGGGCTGCTGGAGCATGTGCCCGGCGATGCAGGTGAGGGCCTCGGCGCGGGGTGCGGCAGGGAGAGGGGTCCGCGCGGGGTCGGGCAGGGAGAGGCGTCCCGCGGGGACATGCGCGGCGGTGGCATTCGATCGCGAACCAGGGGACTGTCCTTTGCCCCTCCAGAGTTCCATCTGGCCCAGACAGAGCCCAGGGGTGGAGTGGGGGGGCTACAGTTGTCCCCAAGAGCTGTCCACGGCCACTTGCTAGCACACATTGGAGTTCCGGGAAGCCGAAACCGCAGGTACGGCGCAATCCCGCGGTGGCTTAGAGTACAGCAGGTCGGTGACTCAATTCCCACCGAAACCCAAAGTGCTGAGACAGGAACTTTTTTTAAAATGAGTTTTAAATTTTTCTTTTCCAGTTTGTTTGACAGTTACCAGACTATGCTTACACTTCTGGTTCTACTCAGCCAATTGTCCACAGTCACCTTCGCGTATCCTCCTTGCACGCGAGGTCTGAAGGATGCCAGATATGCCCAAGAAGAAGGTAAGCCAGCCGCAGCTCAGGAGAAAAACCTCCTGGCAGCCAGAACTGCCTGGTACCGCTCTTCAAGCGTGACCTGTCTATTACAACCCTCAAGAATCTCCTGCCCCCTCTCGGCAAACCAGAGAGCACTGACTGAAGTATACTTTGGTTTAATTTGTGGCTTACTTGTTCACGTTGTGGGGTTTTGTGTTCTTTAACTGTGATGCATGCAAGTGTTATCTCTGGGTTTCTTTTGATAAGTAGCTGTTTGAGACCTGACTTGTGGTTAACCGAATGGAGAAAGTCTATTTCGAATACTACAAATCAGTGAGTGAACGTTTTTCTCCACATGAAGCAATGTGGTAATTAGACTGAGCATAGCTGCTAGGAAAGATGGACAGGAAGGGATTTGGGATCTTGTCAGGACTTGTATGCTCTGCTGGGAATTCCACGGCAGGCTTGTACTCTACCACTAAGTGACCTCTCAGGTCCCTTAATTTGGTCCTGTTACAAAACACCCGGCCTCAGGCGCAAATCCCTTCCTGTGTAAGATGCTGGAGGCAGAACAGGTTCTTGTGAGGCTAAGGGAGATTTTGAAAAGAGGATCCTTAAGTCACCCAGTATATATGTCCATACTGGTTAGGACCAGCTGCTCTCTCCAGAATGTATTCATCCAGTACTCATTCATCCACACGGCAGGCATTCAAGTTACTCTCGTAGACAACATAGAGTGTGGAAGGAATTTAGCGATCATATCTGAGGGCTAGAGAGATGACTCAGCTGTTAAAGTTCTGTGATACAAGGGTGAAGTCCCTGGATTCCATCTAAAATGTTAGGCAGATGGGGCAGCTCAGCTGTAATTTCTGCTTCTGAAGGCCCAGACCAAGAATCCCCAGAGCAGACTAGACCTATCCAGTAAGTTCTGTGTTTATATCTCCAGAGGAGATAAGAATACATCATGGCAGAGAAGGCATGACGACAGGATCAGGAGGCTGGTGGTACACTTCAGCCACACTGGGGAAGCAGAGAAGGAGAAAACAGGAAGTGGGATCCAGTTTAATAATGCCAAACCCCACCTCCCTAGTGACACATTTCCTCTAGCAAAGTTTCATTTCCTTAAAGTTCCACAACCTTCCCGAACAGCGCCCCCTCGGGACCAAGTGTTCAAATGCACGATCTCGAGGCTGGACATTTCACCCTTGAACGATGATACCCGCCGTCTCACTGTACAGCCCAAAGTGGCCCAAGCTCATGGTGATTTTCCTTCACCAACCTCCTGAGTGCCAGAATGACCAATTATAGGGCGGGGATTGCACTGGTTAGCACAGTCTCTTTAGCCAATAAAATGTAAAGATCTGGGCATAGCTGAAAAGTAGCCATAGCCCGTCAGATCCAGGAGGTACGTATAGCTGAGCTGACGGGCCAGAGTTGCTTCATCTCTGATTTACTATTTAAACCTATGTCAAGATGAGGCAAAGATGAGGCACACCTGATCATTCCTATGAATTGCTTCTGCTTATAGAATTTAGGTCCCAGAGTGTTTTCCCACAATAGGAAAGATAAATTTGCTCATTCCCTCATTTTTGTTTGTTTGTTAGAGCACCTCTCATGTGCCAGGAACCCACCTCCCTTCTTTCGTGAATCTTTCTGTAACCGTTACTCTTAATTATTGCTGTGAGAGAACACTCAAAGTCAAGCAACTTAAAGGAGAAAGAGAGGTTTATTCAGCTTACGGTTCCAGAGGGAAGGCACAATTTCTCATGGCAGAGGCAGCATGGCTGGCCGGCCAAAGCTGGAAAAGGCTAAGTCACCACAGACATCTTGGAGGCTGAGAGCTGCCAGACTGTTCACTGCAAAGGCAGACTTATCCTGGAGGTAGGGTGGGACTCATCCACCTCAAGACCCACTCCTTGTGACTGCCTTCCTCCAGCAAGGCTCCTGGACCATGACCTTGACAAACACATGAGACTGTGGGGGACACATTTCAAACCATGACACTTTGCTTCCAAGGAGTGTAGGATGTGGTAACTGATATGTTAGGAAGGCTGTGGAAGACAAAACAATGCTTAGCATTGTGCGGAAAAACAGCATGACACTGAGCAGTCCTGTAGGTGGTTAGGTATGAGGGTCAAGGCAACACTGGACAAAATCCCAGAGCAGTGTAATGGAGGAGTGGACGAGGAATAATTTCCATTTTGAGGAAGCAGCAAGTTCACAGATGAAAGGAGTCACACATGGTGGAAGCTAACACAGTTGTAGCAGAATACATAAGGGGGACATATTAGAAGACACAGCCAGAGACAGGACTCAGGGACCGCCCCTCAGAGCACCTTTGAAACATTATAATAAATGACTTTGGCTTTTATTCTGTGGGAGGTGGAATTGTCATTAGAAGGTTTATAAAAGGCAAAATAGAAGCAAATTGACTTTTTTACAAATTTTGACTTTCAACTTTTTTTTTAATTATTATTATTATTTATTCAACTGTGCGCATGTGCGCACGCACGTGTGTGTGTCTGTGTGTGTGTGTGTGTGTGTGTGTGTGTTTGTGTACGTGTAGAACCACGGACGAATCGCGAACCACCATGGACGCCTCCACCTCCTTCTGCCTCGGGATTCACAGGCTCCGCCCTACCAGGACCAGAACCGCCTGGCGTCTATACGTGGGATCTGGGATCCGAACTCAGGACCCTCCGCCTGCAAGGCGGAGGCCCAACCCCTGAGCCACCTCTCCAGCCTGACTTTCAACTTTTTATTATAATGATTTACTATTAGTTGGGGAGGGTGTACCACAATACATATGTGGTATTCCGGGACAGCTTTGTGGAGTCACTTCTCTCCTTCCCCCTTTACGTGGGTTCTGGGAATTGAACCAGGCTAGTTACACTTGTACAGCAAGCGCCTTTACCCACTGAGCCATCTCACCTGTCCTGGTACTTATCTGAATAGCAGATTGTTAAGAGCAAGGAGACAGACACCAAGAAGGCCATTGCAGGCGTCTCAGAGAGGGGTAATGGAGGCCTCAGAAAGTTCTCCTTCTACCTGTATTTGGTAAAAGCATAAAAACCTATGAGAAAACATAGAGCAGAAATATTTAAGTGTTCTGTCCCTTCCTTAAGGAGGAAACAGCCATTCCTTTCTAGCTTTCCCTTAATTCCAATAGCCTGTTGTTTATGTGTTATTTGTACCAATGTTACAACATTATCTATAACAGGGAAATTGTGGGCTAATTGCTCCATGATAAAGTGCCCACCTTACATGTGGGAGACCCTGGGTTCAAACTCCAGCACCACCTGGGGGGAAAAGTAGACTGACACCCTAAAAGAATACTACTTAAATATTATGTGGACCACCGAAGTGATTCAAAATTATTTAATGGGCACATTTTAAAAATTTTATTTAAAAAATACTTTATCACGGGCTGGAGAGGTGGCTCAGGGGTTAAACCTCTGCCTCTGCAGGCAGAAGGTCCTGAGTTCGGATCCTAGACCCCACGTATAAACGCCGGGCGGAAGAGGGGGCGGCCTGCGTTTCTGGTCCTGGTAGGGCAGAGCCTGTGAATCCCTGGGCAAAGTAAACAAGGAGGAGGTGGAGGAGTCCATGGTGGTTCCCAAGTTCGTCCGTGGTTCTACACACACATATATACATACTCACACATACATACACGCGCACACCACACGCACAATTGAATAAATAATAAAAAAAATACTTTATCACTTCAAAGAAAAGCTTAAAATAGAAGTAGACTTTATAACATTATAAAGAAAACAAAATTCCCAAACCATAGACAGAAATGCAACGTCACACAGCATTCCACAACACACTAAGACAAATATAAACGGACCCTGCACGGTCCAAAAGCCCAAACAAATCCACACATACAAAAAGTTTCTGGCTGTGGGGACACAAGCTTCCAACATAGTAGGCAACACTCATCAACCAGGATTTCAAAGATTTAGTATGGAAAAATGCATGAAGGTGGCTAGTAAACTTTTATGTTGCTTATACCTTGAGATAGTATTTTGGATATTAGACTAAATATTAAAATTAATTTCATCTATTTCTTTTACTTTTTTAAAATGTGTCAGACTGAAGGGATGGCTCAGGGGTTAAGACTCTGTCTCACAAGCAGAAGGTCCTGAGTTCCAATCCCAGGTCCCACATAAAAACACCAGTCAGAAATGACAGCAGCCTACACTTCTGGTCTTGGTGGGTAGAGCCTGGGAAATCCCAGAGCAAAGCAAAAAGGAAGTAGAAGCAATCCAGGATGATTCCCAAAGTCACCCTTGGTCCTCCACAAGGACACACAGTGAATGCCCTCTGATACACAGACACACACACACACACATACATAAAATAAATAAATAAAATATTTTTTAAAATGTGTCCATCAACCCTACATCTTGGTACAAAGACAATTTTTCTTCCATGTTCATTGTAGTTCTATTTACAATAGCAAGAAAATGGAATCAACCAATGTGTCCATTGATAGGAATAATGAAGTTGTGGTACATAGACACAATGGAATGTTATTCAGCTATCAAGAAGGATGAGACCCTAGAATTTGTTGCTAAATGGATGGAACTAGAAAATATAATATTAAGCAAGGTATCACAGATACAGAAACACAAACACCACATATTCTCTTTTATATGTGGATGCTAGCATTACACTCTTGTCTGGAGAATTTGACTTGAAATTCCAATGTGATTATGGAGCTTGCCTGTACATGCTCAGTTTATTACAGCTACTTGTGTGTCTGAGATGCTTGGATTAGCTGACAAAGTCTGTAGTGTGGGATTTGGAAATCAGTTGGGCATTTTGTTGTGATCAAATCCAAGATGGCCAAGGATTTGGTAGAAGATGATATTGTGCATAGTTGGTTAGATTAAATTAATTTTAATGTTTAGCCTAATATACAAATATTTCAAAGTATAAGCAGCATAAAATTTTACTGGGAACCTTCATGTAATTTTCCATACTGAATCTTTAAAATCCTGTGTTGGATTTTATCTCAATTTCAGACAGTTGTTGAAAGAAAAATCTTGGACAAGATGCGATTGTTCTCCAGAGGCTAGGAATAATGATTAACTTGAGGTCACTCACAGAACTCACAAATTTGTATTTGTCTTCCAGGCCATGTGTCATTCATTCATATTCATATTCATATTTTTCTTTCTCTCTCTCTTTCTCTCTCTCTCTACACACACACACAGACACACACACAGAATCATATACAGACAGAATCTCGCTATATAACCATGGCTGGTCTTCCATTTAAGATCTGCCTGTCTCTGGTTTCCCAGAAGCAGTCTTATTATACTTCCAATTGAATTTCTCAGAAAATAGGAAATCCCATAAGGATTGTATCCACAATCCTGTTTGTGGGATAGATAAATGGGTGAAGGGGGCTACTCCTTTGGGAGGGACTCAATGCCTTTAAATTAATTTTATAATCAGCTTATAATTTTATAAGCTTAAAAATTTAGAATTTTGTTTTACCATAAACCTTTTGTGTGTGTGTGTGTGTGTGTGTGTGTATTAGAGGGCACTGTGTGTTCCTGTGGAGGACCAAGGGTGATTTTAGGAATCATCCTGGATTGCTTCTACCTCCTTTCTGCTTCGTTCTGTGATTTCCCAGACTCTGCCCACCAAGGCTAGAAGTGTAGGTCATGCCATTTCCCCCTGGCGTTTCTATGTGGGACCTGTGATCTGAACTCAGGACCTTCTGTCTGTGAGACAGAGTCTTACCCCTGAGCTATCTTTCCAGCCTGTTTTGCTATAAACTCGAATATAAAAATCTTTAACATGAAAATGTTAATTTATAACTAAGTCCCTGAACCTGATCCTAGCATTTAAAAAAAGGGGAAAAAAAAAGAACTTAATAGGGAAACAGAGCAGTCTCCTCTGTTATTTGCTGGAAAAATAATTGTCTGGAAGAAAAGTAATAGTTTGATAACTTAAGTAATACTTGGATAATTTTCAATTATGTCAATAATTTTGGACATAAGTCATATATTTTCTGAAGTTGCTAGTATTTACCAGAAAATTTTTTATCAATGTTATTTTGGGAGCCAATTTGTGTGTGTGCGTGTGTGTGTGTGTGTGTGTGTGTGTGTGTGTGTGTGTGTGTAAGAGGGTCCTTGAGTGTTGTGCCTGTGGAAACCCAGGAGTGACATCAGGAATCATTCTGGATTGCTCCGCCTCCTTATTGTTTTGTTCTGGGATTCCCAGGCTCCGCCTGGGAATTAGACTGGCATTTTCACATGGGATATAGAGATTTCCCAACGCAGGTCATTTTGTTTGCAAAACGACATCTCTCCACCCCTATATTGAGAGTCAATTTTAAAGGCATCCAAGAACGTTTGGTGTACTTTCCCCATGTCAAAGAACGATTCAGGGGCTGGAAAGATGGTTCAGGAGTTAAAGTCGTTGCCTGGAAAGCAAAAGAAACTGAGTTCAGATCCCTAGATCCCACATGAAAACACCAGGCCCTGCAGGTGGAGCCAGGGAAACCCCAGAGCAAAGCAAAAGGAGGTAGAACAACACACACACACACACACACACACACACACACACACACACTGAAAAGAAAGAGAGAATTATTCAGGAGCTGGCAAGATGAGTCAGTGGGTAAGGAACCTGTGGATAAGGAACCTGCATGCAAGCCAGATAGTCTGGAGCCCACATAGTGAAAGAGAATTCACTTCCGAAAGTTGTCCGCTGGCCTCCATGAAGCATGGAGGGTCTCTCTCTCTCTCTCTCTCTCTTAAATAGCATTCTTTAAAAAGGTAGGAAATCCTTTAAAAATCAAATGAAGAGACTGTTTTTGTCTAGGTAAAGCAAAGAAGTCTCTGTGTATAGTTATCAATGTTTGAATTTTTTTATTTCTTTATTAGTTTTTAAATCGAGAAAAGAAGCCAACTCTTTCATGTACCGCCGCCGCCTCCTCAACAACAGATTTGAATTTGAGGCCTTCAGTGTGGATAACTTAGAAAGGGAATGCTACGAGGAGGTTTGCAACTATGAAGAAGCCAGAGAATGTTTCGAGGATGAAGAGAAAACGGTGATTTATCAGTGGGCTGGAATTCCCTTGGTCCCCCTCCTCCCCGTGTGTGTGTGTGTGTGTGTGTGTGTGTGTGTGTGTGTGTGTGTGTGTGTGTATGTGTGTGTGTGTGTGTATCAAAGGGTACTATGTGTGCCTGTGAAGGCCCAAGGATGATTTCTAGAATCACCATGGATTGTGTCACCCCCTCTTTGTTTTGATCTTGGGTTTCCCACGTTCTGTCTTCCAGGGGCAGAAGTGCAGGCCAGTGACATTTCTGTCTGGCGGGTTTTTGTTTTTAAACTGGAATCTGAACCCAGGACCTACTGCTGGCAAGGCAGAGACTTAAACCCCTGAGCCACCTCTCCAGTCCTGCTGGAAGTTCCTAAACTGTGCTTGAAGAAAGCGGCACTTCAAATTCTAAGTTCTATGCTTCAAACCAACTCAAGATCAGATAATTGTTATCTCAAATACTAATTTAGCCCAGTTAAACTTGGCTTCTTTATGCTTAACTAATTGGGCTTATAGCAATTAGCAAATTATGAATTATGCTGTGATTTCGTTTAATGTTTATTATATAAAAAAAGAAAGAAAGGTGACACTGAATTTTAAAGGTGAAGGGCAGGGCACTTACTCAGAAAGCACAAGACCTTGAGCTCCATTCTAGGGCACCCACTACCCCCTCTCCCACCCCTGCCAAAAAGTTCATTATTTGAATTAATGCTTTGACTTCAGTATCAGTCATTAAAGTAATTTCTTTTTTTTCTGATTTTATCCTTTTTTTGTTTTTTGGCTACTCATATTTTATATTTGAGGAAGGGTTTTGTTTCGTTTTATATTTTTACAATCTCCCATGTGTCAGGTACTGGTGCCAGTACTGATTAAAACTGCTTCCCCGTTCAGGAGCTTTATTGTTTTGTTTGTCTGTTGGTGTCATTTAAAAGAGGTTTTTTTTTTTTTTTAATTCTCCCTTAAAATGGAGATGAAATCCTGTTAATGGTAATTCACTAAACAGACAGATAACACTATGCCTATTGTAATCTGGCACATTCTTGGAGAATGTTAAGGGACCCGAATTCTTCACTTTCGCATGCTAAATGACCCCAGTTTCTTTTCTCCTTTCTCATGCATCCTCTTGATCAGCGATAACCTCCCTAGGTCACTTTCAAATGCTGGGTGAAACGGGGCCTGTCTTTATTCTTCTATAATTGTTCCCCATCTTCCATTAGCTTACATATATTGGTCGCATCTATTAAAGTAGGAAAACAGAAAATATATTTTTGTAGTTGTGTTGCCAGTGGCCTGGGTGTGGGTCAAATATTTCCAGGTTCTTGGTGTTCGAAGAATAAAATTAAGGGGGCGCACAAACCTGCAAAGTAGCAAGGAAACTTCATGCAAAAGAGAGTGAAGACCACTAAGAAACATGTAGTTAAACATTAACAGCCTGCTTCCAGAATGAGAGTATTCAAGGACCCTTGGTATTGCTTGGGGCTTCTTTTTATAATATTACAGCAGATTTTGGTTGCTCAAGGGTGTATGTAGCCCAGGTGGTAGTCTGTTTTGATTGACAGGTTTGGCTTGTATAAGCCTTTGCTAACTGTACATGTATTTCCCGTGATGCATCTGATTTTAATCATATGCATGCCAAATTTTGCATAGACACAAGGTGCTAAACAGGGAGATCTTCCCTAAAAATCCACTCAGAGGACACCCAAAGACAATTTAAGCCAACTTGGTGGTCTGCCATCCCATACTGTTGAACCTAGACATAATTGGAATGGGATTAAATAGAACCTGTCTATGATTTAAGGTGGTCCTTAAATGAATAAACTTGTTCCATTATTCAAAGAGCACTGGGTGTGCACTTTGGTGTAGGTGTTGATTGGGGGCTACTAAGTTTGCCAGCAGGTTGCTAAGTACATTGTTAGAAGAGGAATGTATGCACACATAGCCCAAGCAAGTGGAGTCCCAAGTTGTTAAACTATTCCCTATGTATGTTTATGACTTTAATCATATGCATGCCTAATTATCATAAGCATGAGATGGTAAATAGGGGTTTTTCCCTGAGAGCTCATCCAAGAGGACAGTTTCCCAACCAAACTGTGATTACTGGGACTTTTTAATGTTTTTCATAAGAATAAATCCATTTTCTAACTGCATCATAGTTCCTTAAAATTTACTTTTAGTCTTTTGAATAAGGGAGAACTTAAACTGTTTCAGAAGTTATCTTTCCAAGTGAGTAAATAATTTTTTTAAAGGTGACTTTTTTTAACTTTATTGTGTGGGTGTGTGTGTATGAGGACACTGTGTGTTTCTATGGAGGACCAAGGGTGACTTCAGGAATGATCCTGGATTGGCTCTACCTCCTTTTTGCTTAGCGCTGGGATTTCCCAGGCTCCGCCCCCCAGAGCCGTACGTGGGATCCCTCTGCCTGTGAGTCACACAGTCTTGACCTCTGAGCCATCACTCCATCCCATTTTTCAATAAACTCTCCTAGAAACCTTGCCCCACACTCTGTACTTAGAAAAATTCAGATCCCTCTTCAAATGTGATGAGCCCCAATTTCCACCTCCAGTTCTTTCACTATCTCCGAGGTATGATGGCTCTCCTGGTATCTTGGTGAAGGCCCCAGTTGGGTAAAGGGAGGGAGCACCACATAGCTGTGGGGAGTGGGGACTGGGGTAATCCCCTTCCTCTTTAACCAGACAGCAGAGGCAGGAGAGCCAGTCTCACCCTCTGTCTTCAGTGAATAGCTGCTGTGTGGGTACACATCCTGACTCCAGATTGTTGGAAATAATGAGTTATGTAAATCTGAAAATTTTACCTTTTTCCTAGGCGGCATTTTGGCAGAAATATCTGAAGGAAGGAAAGAATGCAAACTCAGGTAAGGCAAGAACTCAGAAATGTCACGTTGTCCTTGCCCTCTCTGGATGACTGTAGGTTTTGCTTTGGTTGTTGCTCAACATGCATGCCCTGAAAGTCCAAGGAAGATTTCTCAACTATATGCTGGGCTCTGTGAGACGCAGCAGGTTACCTTCATCTATTTACACATTGTAAATCAAGTTTGGTGAGATATCAGGAAAATGAGGTAATAGGCTTGAAGCTGTCCTAAGCAGTTCAGCTAAGTTAAGACTTGCACAGAATAAAAGTAGGACTCTGTTAGTTTCAATCTACAGTGTTTTGGGTTTGTTTTTTTTTTTTTTGCCATTGCAAGTGAACAGAATACCTATGGTAGGCAAGTTAAGATTGTTGAGTAAGGCCAAGAGTAGGGCTGGAGATGTAATTCAAATTGTACACTACTTGTGCACCTTGCAAGTGGCCCTAGATTTGATTCCAGCATTGAAGAAAAAAAAAATGAATGAAAAGGAAGGAAGGAAATAAATGCTAGGACAGGACTGTGGATATTGCTTGGCGTCATAATTAGGTGCTGGTATCAACTTGGCTCTGGGAAAGTTATTTAAAAAAAAAAATTGGTAGTTGAGCTAAGCCCCCAGCAAGCCTATAAGGAGATCGTCTAATTGTTGGGGAAGAGCCAATCCAGAGTGGGTGGGACTAGGTCCTGGGCAGATGAATAAAATGGGGGGAACTGATTGAGGAAGCTGGCATCCTTCTGTGTACTAGATCAGACATGCTGGTCCGGGAAGTGAGAATTGTCCCTCACAGCAGTCCTGGCCAGTTCCTTTGGTCCTTGGTGTTGAGTAGCCTTTCCTGTCAAGCTGGACTAGGAACTGTTACAGCCAAAATAAAACCTCTCGTTTCTTTAAGCCATTTGGTCGTGAACGTACTGGCAATAATGCAGAGTAACTGCAGCGCTTGGTTAATAGCGTGCTTGCCTAGCAAGCGTGAGGCTCTGGGTTCAATCCCCAGCACCCATAAAGCTGTGTGTATACCACATGAAGGCAGACATGACAACGCATGCCTGTACTCGGGAAGTGGAGGTCAGAAGTTCAGGGTTATCCTCAGCTGTGTGGCACATAGGAGGTCAGCCTAGTTCAGATCACATGATTCCCAAAAGGGAGAGGAAAAGGTTCAGCTAATGTAGTGTGGTGGTAAAGTGCATGCCTGGCATGTACAAAGGTCTGAGTACAATCTGTTACATTAAAAAAAAAAGGGAGGTGAAGGGGATTATTGGATAGACTTAAGCAACTCCTAGAGAAGGAAAATCATCAGTTATCTCAAACTGCTTTGTGTTAATTTTATTTATTATCGATACATAATAATTGTATTAATGGGATATAGTATATCTTTTGTGTGTGTGTATATGTTGTGTTCATGCATGTATGTGTATACAATATGTGTGTGTATGTTTGCTTGTGGGTGGGTGTATGTGTGGATGGGTGTATGTAGATGAGTATGTTTGATACTGGAATCACCCTTGATTGCTCTTGTACCTTATTGTTGTGAACCTAGGTCTCTAATTAAACCAGAAGACACCGTCAGGACTAGTCTGGTTAGCCAGCTTGCTCTGTCAATTCCCAAGCTCCGCCTTTCAGGACTAGAATTACAGGTTGGCTGCCACATCTGCCTGGCAGTGGGATCTAGGGATCCAGTTCTTGTCCTTTTGTTTGCAAGACAAGGGCTTTTACCGATGAGCCATCTCCCCAGCCCACAGTATGATATATTAATACATGTGTACAATGTGCAAATCAGGGTAATTAGCATATCTGTCACATCAAATACTTGTCATTGGGGTAGAAATACTGTGTCTTTTCTAGCTGTCTTGAAATACCCAATAACCCATTAGCTATAGTTACCTTGAGGTATAGATCTCCAGAATTTCTCCTAACTATAATTTTATACTTGCTGACTGAATCCTTCCATCCCTTCCACCTTTTTACCCTTCCAACTGCTCTCTAGTTGTTATTTATTTTTGCCAATGATTCATTTTTATTAGACTCCACCTATATAGACAGCAATATTGTATAACTATACCAGGTTGCTTAATAACTGTACCTTAGTAGCTAATACCAAAATTTGTCTAGGTGAGCAATAAATATAGTTCTCTCATGCACTGTTGGATATTATCCATTTAATATTACTTACTTCAAATAAAAGAATTAACATAGAGAGCCTAATTATCATTGAAATTTTTTTCAAGTAGATTCTCAAGCACAAAGACTTTTCAAAGATTATTTTTATTTATTTTGCATGTGTGTGTGTGTGTGTGTGTGTGTGTGTGTGTGTGTGTGTCTCAGAGGGTACTATGTGTCCCTGTGGAGACTCAAGGGTGACTTTAGGAATCATCTTGGATTGCTTCTACCTCCTCATTGCTTCCATCTGGAACTTCCCAGGTTCCACCCACTAGGGTCAGAAATGCAGGCCATGGCTGTTTCCACCTGGTGTTTTTACATGGGACCTGGGATCTGAACTCAGGAGCTTCTGCTTGTGAGGCAGAGTCTTAACCCCTGAGCCACCTCTCCAGCCCCACAAAGACTTTTTAAACAAGTCAATACCACTGAGTAGATGTGTAATAATATGTTAAATGTGTTGAAGTTACAGGTGATGCTGTATATTAATGCTGTTTTAATGGTGTCTCTTAAGGTGTTAAAGAAAAAGTTGATGTTATGAGCCTCCTGATTGGATTAATTGCTGCTGGAGTATTCTTAGTTATTTTTGTATTACTTGCCTATTATCTTTGCATCACCAAGTGTAAGAGGCAACCATATCAAGGGTAAGTAAGCATACTGAATTCATCACATATTCCATGTTGTTATTTTTAAATGGATTAAACAAATTGGTTCTGTTTTTAAGACTTTTTTGGAATCATCTTAGATGACAAAGGTAATACATAACATCACCAATGTGAAAAAAAAAAAAAAAGACTGGGCATGTCAATCTCAGTGCTGGGAAGATGAGACAGGGGTATCAGTAGGGCCAGCAGAGCCCTGTCAGGGAACTCCAGGTTCCATGAGAGAACCTGCCTCAAAAAGTACAGTAGAAAGACATGGAGTTCTCATAGGCATAAATATGAACACACACACACACACAGCACTTAGGAAAACATCAACATTAAAAAAATTCAAAATTTACATTTCACCAACTTCTCCATTAATGTCTCCATTCTACTCTAGGATTCCAGTCACCATACCAAACTTCACTTAGTTATCATGTGCCAGACTCCTCTAAGCTGACAGTTGTTTGGGTGTTTTTGTTTGTCACCCACATGACCAATCTAATGATGCTATTTCTAAGAAACTTCAAAATAACACAGAATGTAGATATGGTAGCTCATAACTATAATTCCAGCATTCAGGTGTTGAAAGAATCTCCTTGAGCCTGGGCTATGCAGCAAGACCTTATGTGCAAGTCACTCCATTTAACAGCATATGTGTCCTGTTATTTCCAGCAGCAGAAAGTCCAGTAGCTTATACAGTCACACACTTAACGTTCATGTGGCTACCCAAATAGAATAGAATGACTCTGTGCTCACTTTGGCAGCACATATACTAAAATTGGAACAATATAGATAAGATTAGCCTGGCTCTTGTGCAAGGAAGAAACTCAAATTTGTGAAGTATTCCATATTAAAAAAAATAGAATGATCCTGGATCTGGGGCTCTATCTCAGTTGGTAGAATGCTTGCCTGGCATTCAAGTCTTCAGTTTGATCCCCTGCACCACATGAACCTGGTATAGTAGTACATGCCTATAACGCCAGCACCCAAGGGGCGGAAGTATCAGAAATTCATTCTCGACTACCTATTTAGAAGGCAGCTTCAGCTACTTGAAAACCTGTCTCAAAACGAAGCAAAACAAAGCATACAAAATTGCTGGTTTTTAAATTCTACTATTCTTAGCAGTACTTTAAGAATTAGTAAAATAAATTTATTTAAATCAAATAAAAATTAATAAAATAAAAATTGTCCCAATCGAGGTTAATAGCACATTAATGGTGGCTTCATCCAGATTCAGAGAGACCTATTTACATAATAGAAAACCTCAACTTTGTTATTGAAATAAAAAGCTTCGATTATCTTTTCCATAATTATAAGTGTGTCAGGGTGGAGTCAGTATTAAAAGACATATCAGGTGCTGAGTAAGGTATATCAATGTCTATACATTCCTGTTCACACTTGCAAACTGAATAAAAAAGTTGGTGTCAGTGAACAAGTGTTCTTTGTGTCAGTATTAGAAACTGGAGGGATCTACTATACCTCATGCTGCTACACTAAGTTATAGCCCCAGACCTAACTGGTTAAACTTTAAAAATTTTTGCTCATTTTCAAAAATAGTAATACAACTATTCAAGTCTCAGAGCAATATAAATGTAGACCACAAGGAAGCTAGAAGGGTTTAATTACATCTGTTGAAATTAATTGGGATCAGACCATTGCTAATTATTTCACATCAGATGTAAGTAGAAAATAAAATAACTTGTAGAAGAAGAATACCCCCACTAAGGATTAAGCGGTCCAAGTGTTCATGTTAATTCTGCTACTACTTAAAAGTGGATCTTGAAGCAAATCCCACTTTGTATGGTGTTATTTATGCTTGCCTCAGTCTCCGTCTGTAGCCCAGGCTGGCCTTGAATTTATGATCCTCCTGCTTCAGACTCCTAAGTACTACAATTACAAGCATATACCTCTAAACCCTGCTAAATTTCTTGATTGTTTTTTTGAGCTTTCCTTATGTGTAAAATAAAGACAATATTTTTGATTCTTCTTGAAGTTCCATAAGCTCTTTTCCTTCTATTAGAGACAAGTATAGATAGTATGCCCTTGGTGTTTATTTTAAAAAGAGCTCTTAGCTGGGGTGATGGCTCAGGGGTTAAAAGTCTTTGCTTCCCAAACAAAAGAACCTGAGTTTGGATCCCAGGTCCCATGTTAAGAAAAAAAAAAAAAAATACTGGGTGGAAATGGAAGTGGCCGGCACTTCTTGCCCTGGAAGGCAGAGGCGGGGAAACCCCAGAGCAAAGCAATAATAAGGAGATAGAGCAATCCAGGGTGAATCCCGATGTCACCCTTGGACCTCCACAGGCACATACACTTAAGTGCCCTCTTGTATACATGCACTCATGCACATGCACCCATGCGTGCGTATAGACACACACACACACACACACACACACACACAAAGCTTGAGTAAGAATGGTTGTTATCTTTCCATCTAGTGTGCATTCTTTAAAAATGGTCCCAGGTTGGTGATGTAACAGCAAGAGAGCTCTTACCTAACATGATAGCATGTGTAAAGTCCTTGGTTCAATCCTCAGAGTATGTAACACACACACACACGCACACACACACACACACACACACACATATCAAGGCCTGGGAGATGTAGTTTTATAGTAAAATGCTCACTAAGCATGTGTGAAGTCTTGAATTCAGTCTTTAGAACAAGAAAACAAAGCAAAATACAACAAAACACACAACACAACACAACACCGTATTAACACAACACAATAGAAACCAGTTCTAAACTGAGATGGAATTGCAGATTATCCAGCATTCTATGTTTATATTACTTAAAAACTTAAGGCCAAGACATAGAAACAAATTCTCTTCCATTTAGTGGGTGCAGCAAGTGAAATCTGCCCTGGGTTCTGTCACTGTCTTCCACATTATTTGACACCTACTACACCTTCTGTTCCAATGCGCTCTGCATTTTGTGGGAAAGTAAAAGAGGTACATGAAGAAAAGTGGGGTGAATGCCATTTGATTAAGGCAAAAAGAAAATTACTTGTGGTCTGTGATAACACGGCCATTAATCAGTTCCCTGGTGCTTGACATTCTCCTCTCTCTTTTTTCATTTATTAATAGTACCTGCATGTCTCATTATTTATAAATATAGGAGGTTGAGATATGCATTGATATTTTCTTTTGTTAACATTTTATCTCTTTATTTGAGAGAGAAAGAGAGAGAGAGAAAGAGAGAGATGCATGCTGTGGCCCACGGATGGAGGTCAGAGGACAACTTTCAGATATCGGTTCACTTCTTCCACCATGTGCGCTTCCACAAATTGAACTCAGGTCTCTAGGTGTGCAAGTGAGCAGACACATGCGTGCACTGATACTTTCTAGTCAGCCAACTTCACAGTCTAACAGATCAGTGGACTAAGGTTTGAATTGCAGTTTGTAATTCACAGGCAAGAAAAATAAAACCTGTGGTTTCAAACACAGGATCCACATTGCTTTTCAGCGTTCTCTGGCTGATGGGGTTTCAAGAATAGTAGGACCTTGCCTAGCATGCTATAGATGCCAGATTCCATCCCAGCATGAAGAGAAGAGAGGGGAGTGGAGGGGAAGAGAGCTAGACTTGAGCTAAACACCCCCCTCCCCAGTGCTTTGTCGCTCAGCTACATAAGCAGTCGAGAAACCTTGTCCTTAGGTCCATAAAGGAAGCAATGTCAGTCAAAGGAAGATAGCTAGTGATGGGACTCAATTAATGAAGTGCTTGCTTAATGCTCACAAAGATGGTGAATGCCTATAATCCCAGCCCCTGGGAGATGGAGGTAGGAGGATCATAAGTACAAGGTCATTTGCAACTACATAGCAAGTTAGTTGTCAGAAAACAAAACAAAACCCTGCAGAGAAAATGGCCTGAGAATTCTCTGCACCTAACAGAGAAACTGCCTTGGCTTGAGAAGAGAGCAAGTAGGAAGAAAAAAAAAAAAAAAAAGGTAAAGCCAGAATAAAAAGAGGCTTTAAAAAGGGAGCTGAAGAGTTCCAAGCTGACAGTTGTGGAGAGGAGGCTGCAGCTAGTTAGAAGACAAGGAGTGTGGTGGAAACACTCCGGGAAGAGGCTCAGCCCGCAGCAGGGCAGAGAGATGAGGACGGCCTTCCCCCTTTGTCTGTGTGGCACCTGTTTCCTTGGCCCCGAGTTGGGCCCGCCCCCAACAAAGCCTGGATTTGATTTCAGGAGCCCGGGGAAAGGTAGTTCACACATTTCGAGTCCTTGTCGCCATGGGCTAAACACCGCTTAAGGTGCCACATGAAACATCTTACTCAGTCCCGCAAAACAACTCTGCCGCGGTGGCTGTTATTACTTCCGTTTTAGTGAGGAGGAAACTGAGTCAGGGAGCTTGACTTTGATCACATAGCTATGAGGTGACAGAAGAATAAATACAGCTGTTGAGATACTAATAAATTGGGTTCAACATTTATCAAAAGTTGGCTGATTTTCTTTCTTTCCCTCCCTCCTTCCCTTTCTCCCTCCCTTCCTTCCTTTCCTTTTCCTTTTTTTTTTTTTTTTTCAGTGTCTCCTGTCACTCAGGAGACTTTGAATTCTTGATCCTCCTATCCTATCTCTGCCTCCCAACTGCTATGATTACAAACCTTAGCCACCATGCCCCTATTTAGGATTTGTATGAGTGTGTGGGTAGGGGGTGTATGTGTGTGTTTCTAGTGCATATTGGAGTTGACGTCCCAGTGCAGATACATGTAGAAGCCAGAGGGTGAGGTTAGATCCTTCTATGTCTGTCTCCCCACCTGCAGCCCCTGCCCAAGTATTTTTTTTTACCTTAATGTTGGGGGTCTGATCCTAGGTCGCAGCGCTGCAAACCAAGCACTTTACCTCCTGAGCCATCCCTACAGTTCCAATTTAGGATTGTGGAGAGGAGGCTGCATCTTAACCCAAAAATTCATCTTCACTAGTCCTAAATGCTGTCTCTCTGTTTAGCTTTTCAGCCATCTATGTAAGAAGGGACACCCAACCCCCCACCATCATTCTCAGAAGACCCGAGGAGGATGTCCAGTCTCCATCACCGTTGCCCGAGGAGGACACAGGACTACCTTCCTATGAACAGGCAGTAGGGCTGAACAGAAAACTCAGTGCTTCATCACCGCCTCCACCATATCCTGGGCCAGCCAAGGGGTTCAGGGTATTTAAGAAGTCGATGTCACTCCCTTCTCACTAAGCCGACCTCACCGCTTTGCTCTAAGAGTACTCAGATCTGCGAGTGGTTTGTTCTGCCTGAACCGTTCATCGAATTAATGCCAGACAACAAGGGTTAAAGGAGTCCCCTGATTTTGAGTGAGTCTTGAATTCATCGTTAAAATTGGGGAATCACTGGTACTTACAGAGCCTCCAGTGTAGACCTCATGAGAGTCTGGCTTCAAAGAAGAAAATACCACAGAACCATGGTCGACAGTGGCTTGAAGGGAAAATACCTCAATATAAAATCATATATTTCTGTTTCTTGTTACATGTTTGCTAGTGGACTTGTATAGTTTGTGCAATGTTGAGTTTTTGTTGTTTGTTTGCATTTCTTCCCAGACAATTGATTGGTATTAACTATTAACCTATTTTCACACAGGTTTCATATATACGTAGGTCAGTCTTTCCATTCTATTACAATCAGATAGTGAACAGAATATGGCTACGATAGGAGGATTGAACATGAAAGAGAAATATTTACAAAATAATACCTTTGGTAGGACAGATAACTCTGTATATCCTTTTAAAGAAAAGTTAAAGAGAGCACAAATTCCAAGTGAACAGTTTTGTATGTGTTAACAGCACATGCTCTGAGTAACTGGGCTCAGAGCTCAGAAGGAAAACTTGACAATTAGAAGCTACAGAGCACCAGGAACCCTGTGTCTTGTGTTTCCCATTTGCCTCTAAAATGCTATGGTTTTCTATTTCTCAGTTAATTCACATGTGTGCTCTTCCTAAATGAGAGAATTTTTAATGGTGAAAGGTTTGCTAGTGTTTAGCAAAAACTCAACATTGTAGTGTTCATAATGTTCTTGTTTTAATTAAATGTGAAATAAATTTTTATTATTGTCTGACTTGAAATGAAATATGTGACATACTATTAAAGGAATGTCTAATGTTTCCATTTTTATTAAATGAGATTGGAGTTCAGGAATGGTGGTGCTAGGAAAGCTGAGGCTGGAGAATTGATTTGGGTTCTAGGCCAGCCTTGGCTACAGACTGAGTTTCAGGACAGCCTGGGCTACAGAATGAGACCAAGTTTCAAAAAAAAAAAAAAAAAAATAAGTTGTTTGGGGAAAGAGCTCACTGGTAGAACGCAGGTTTAACTTACACAAAATCCTGTGTTTGATCCCCAATACAGGCACACATTAAAATGAGAAAAAATAAAAATTGAGACCCTTTTATAGATATTGTCTATGCAGTCATTTTTGGGACATATATGATATTCAATCTTATGAATTGCATTTTTACCTTTTTAAAATGCGTCCGTTAAAGTAACACAGTGCATTACCTGGCAGGGGAGATACCATGATCACGAAGGTGGTTTTCCTAGGGTGAGGCTTATCCATTGCACTCCGGATGTGCTGACCCCTGCGATTTCCCCAAATGTGGGAAACTCGACTGCATAATTTGTGGTAGTGGGGGACTGCGTTCGCGCTCTCCCCTGAAAAAATAAATAAATAAAAAAAAAAATAAAGTAACACAGTGCAAATAAAGAATATTTTCCTTATCTAGAGAAAGCAATCCATTTTAATGCATATTTTTCCTGAAATATAATGGTTTTTATTTTGATGAATTCCCCATTACACTTGTTTTTTATACATGTAAATAAACTTTATACTAAGTAATACTGCTTGTTTACTTCTACTGATATATGACATTTGTCATAGTTAAATACGATGTCGACTCAACAGTTGAAGACCTTGGGCACAGTTGTGAAGAATTAATTGAGTTAAGCTCTGAGCAAGCCTGCAGGAGATTGTCTGATTGACAGGGAGACCCAGCCCATCGTGGGTGGGACTAGTTCTTGGGCAGGAGAATAAGATGGAGGGAGCTTGTTAAGAAAGTTGGCATTCTCCAGTATACTCAGCCAGACATTCTGGTCTGGCAAATGAAAATTTTCCCTCTCTCAGCAATGGTGTGGCCAGTTTCCTCAGCTCACGGTGTTTATATGTGTTCATCTGCCACAATGGACTAAGAGATGTGGCCAATCGTGAGGGAGACTAAAGCCTCCTGTTCCTTCCTAAGCTGTTTGGTAATCAGTATGAAGGCAAACTTCAGCAGAAATTGGTACCAAGAAGTAAGGTTGCCATGAGACCAAGAGACTCTGGTACCAGAAAGTGAAACTGTTGTGAAACTGACAGAATATCATGCAAATTAGATTAGAACAATTCGTTGTGCTTCCAAACAGTGCTTGTAGCATAGAATTGCTGTGATATCTTTCACTTCATATAACTAGCATCCTATTGAAAAAAAAAAAAAAAATGGGCTGTCAGAATGGCTCAGTAGATAAAAGTGCTTGCCACTAAGTCTGACTACCTGAATTCCATTCCCAGAGTTTGAATGATGGAACAAGAACACTGGCTCTCAGAAGTTGTCCTGTGGCCTTTAGTGCGTTCCATGGTATGTGTGTACACATACAAACTCACACATGTGACAAGTAAATGTAAAAAATAAGCACACAATTGTGAGAAAATGGAATCAGCTAATACACCCATCAACAGAGGAATGAATAATGAAAATGTGGTACTGTCATGATTTGAAATGTGTCCCTCACAGTCTCAAGTGTTTAGGAAGGTCATGGCACCATTGAAAGGTAGAGCCTTGCTGAAGGAAGACAGTCATAAGGGGTGGGCCTTGAAGTACATTAGTCCCACTTTATCTCCAGGAGAAATCTGCCTTTGCAGCAAAGAGTCTGGTAGCTCTCAGCCTCTTGGGATGGGTGTGACATAACTTGTCTCCAGCTTCGGCCAGCCAACCACGCCACCTTTGCCGTGAAATACTATATCTCCCTTCTGGAACTGTAAGCTGATTAAATAAATCTCCCTTTCTCCCTTAAGTTGCTTGACTCTGGGTGCTCTCTCACAGCAACCAGTGAAGAGTAACTGTTACAGGTACATATTCACAATGGACTATTACTCAGCTATCAGGAAGGATGAGACAATATAATTTGTTGATAAATGAATAGAACTGGAAAATTTAATATTGAGCAAGGCATCTCAGACACAGAAAGTTAAGCACCACATGTCATCTATCTCTTATATGCAGATGCTGACACTGATATCCTTGTCAATGTATTTGGCTTGGAATTACTGTAAGAGCCAGAAAATTCTAAAGGAATCAATGAGTGGGAAAGTGGGAAGGAATGGTTAGGATGAAACTTTTTAAAGGGGAGTTTTAGGATAACACGGAAAGTAGAGTGAGGGAGGGAATAATTGGGAAAAATATCTATGAAGGGATGGGAAATAGGAGGGACAGAGGGATTTATAGAAAAACCATAATATTGTAGGAAGTAACCCCATAGGAACCTCCTATGCTAGTAATATGTCAAAAAAATTTTAAAACATGTCTTTTAAAGAAAGGAACAAGATGGGCTGGAGAGATAGCTTAGGGATTAAGACTCTGTCTCAAAAGCAAAAGATCCTGAGTTTGGATCCCAAATCCCATGTAAAAAACCTCAGATGGAAACAGCAGCAACCTGCACTTATGGCTCTAGTGGTCAGTGTGTGTAGACATAATCCAGGATGATTCCCAAAGTCACCCTTGATCCTCCATAGAGACACACAGTGCCCTCTGATACACACACACACACACACACACACACACACATGCACACGCACACAGAGTAAATAAATAAAATATTTTTTAATTAAAATTTTTTTAAAAAAAGGAACAAGAATGGGCAGTCCCTACGTAGAGGAGCACAGAGTGAGGAAAACAAGGCAAAACCAAAAAGAGAAAAAAGAAAAAAAGCCCTAAGCTGATCCACTTAGAACCCAGTGACAATTAAAACTATACTAGAGGTAACAAGAATGTGACACTTCCTGATAAAACAATATAGGCTTATGTAAATGTGATAAACAATCATTGGTTATTAGTAATGAGTTGAACCTTCATCCTCCACTCTCTTCCCAGAAATTTAGAGTATTGAAAGCACCAACCTTCTAAACTGCCCCCTGCCCCCAGTCCATTTATGATGATGTGAATGTGCAATGTCTTTTGTTGATCACCTCCCTGGAACTATCTGGGAGCTGTCAGTCAAAAGCCAAATCATCAGCATGCAAGCACATACCATTTAGAAGACCCCCAAGGATTTTAGGAGTTACGTACCTTGAAAATGGGCAAAAGCTAAATATTCATTTCACAATATCGAAATATCAACTAATGATATTGATTGGGTATGATTCTCCAGAGGAATAAACCAAGAGAACATGCATGTCATATGTACTATAGATGTATTATAAAAGGGGATTTATTAGGTTGACTTACAATAGGAGCTAGGTGGTCCAACCATGGCCATCTACATGCTGGAGAATTAGAGAACCTGGTGGCTGCTCAGTCTACAAGTTCATGTGTCAGTCATCCCACGTGCTGCTGAAAGCCTGGAAGTTCGATGGAAGGCTACCGGTATTGAGTCCACGATGCAGAAGGTGATGTCGGCAGAGGACAGCAACAGCAGAGATAGACACACTCGCTCAGGATGGACAAAGGAAGCTGGGGACATATTGCTTTCTCCTTGTATCTCTTCCTATCTAGGCCACCCTCTGCAAGCTGCCGACTGTGAGTGGGTCTCCCCATATTATTCCATCTCTTTGGAAACATCCTCGCAGACACTCAAGTGATTTTAAAATCTCACTGAATTGACAATAAAGACCATCTGTCACAGATGTGATTACGGTACATGTAACCTTTCACAAACTAGCATGACAATCACGTAAAATCTAGATCTCTCCCAACAGGCTTCCCCTATCACCACAATCTTAGGGGCTTTAGATCTAAGGAACAGGGAAGTAACAAATGGAAAGGAAAAGATGTAAAACTGCTATGCACAGGGCAGAGATAGCTTTAAGACTTTTTTTTAAGCTTTAAGGACTTTTGACCTGACCTCTAACTGTAAGAAAGTAAAGATGCGTCAAGGTTCTCTTTCCCTTGATCTGGGGCTCAATTCTCCAGTGGGGAAAACCTCTGAAGGACTTTGCATCAAGTGGATTTCATAACAACCAGAACAACATGTTCAGTGGTGTCCACAGAACCTTGGTCATAAGACCTGGATCTGGGTCCAATTCTAGCCTGAATTAAGAGAGAATGGTATGATGTGTGAAACTGGAAAAATGAATTTCTTTACACTTAGGGAAGAGAAAAATTCTCAGTTATTCATAAGATAGAACAAAAGCCAGGAAATAAGTTTTGTGTGCATTCAGCTCAGGGCCAGTCTTCTGAAAATAGGGGCTAGGGCTTTTGAGATCTTCCACTTTCACTCCCAGCATGGCGTTCCCTGTAGAGGACTAGAGAAGAAAAAGGCAACTTTTTTTGCACATGCAAAGTGCATGCTCATATGTGTGTGGGTGCACATGTGTATACAGATGCATGTGCGTGTATGTAAGCCTGAAGTTGATATTGGGAGTCATCCTCCATTGCTCTTAGCTTTAGTCATTGAGGCAGGGTGCCTCAGGTGAACCCAAAACTCACTGATACAAGTAGTCTCTCCCTGGCTAGTTTGAGCCAGGGAATTCCCTGTTTTTCAGGAGCTGGAAATGCAGGCAAGCCACCATGCTCACCCAGCATTTCGGTGTGTCCTGAGAATCTGAACTTCAGTCCCCATACTTGAGTGGTAAGGGTTTTAACTACTGAGTCATCAGCCCCTGACTGAAAAACTTAAAGGAAGAAAAAGATCTCAATCCATCTTAGCAGGAAAAAATGTATCCATGGGGACCAGAGAGTAAGGTGGCAGCTCTTCACATTGCAGCTGACCAGGAGGTAGTGATAAGCTAGAACTGGAGTCAGACAGTAACACTCAAAGGCTGGTGCCTCTGCTACTTCTGGCTGTCCCTGAAAGGCTCTGAAGTCCTTCATCCCCATCACCACCCGCTGGGGAATAAGCTTTCAAAATGCTGGCCTGTGGAAGACCTTTCATATTCATTCTGACCATAACATATCTGGATTCCTAGGGCTTTACTATAGTGCCACAGCTATGAGCAATAAAGTGGTTTCTCTTTTAGAACTCATTCTTGCTCCTCCTACTAGCTCACCTTGGGAAATGTTGTCTATGGCTTTGATCAAATCACTTCCCTACTTATATGGATTTAACGTTCTTCTGTGAGGACATTAAGAAATTAAATATTTGGCTCAAGATTATAGGGATATAAAAATAAATAAATGTCATAATACATTATAATCCTATGTTGTGTGTCCACCCTTGAGTTCGATGATTTGTTACAAAAATGTTAGAAAAATTATTATACTCCTGATAACAGTTCATTACAAAGAAAGGAAGCAACTTAACAGAGGTGGGCAAAGGCACACAGTGCAGTGCAGCTTTCAAAAGCAGGCTGTGTAGACAGAAATGGCATGTAACAATATGCATGAAGTATTGCCAGTCAGAAACTCATTTCAGCCTTCATGTCCATGATGCTTTTTATTTGCTTTCGTGTATGTATGTATGTGATATATGTACATAAGTATATATGTTCACATGTATGTGGGTTTACGTGTGTGCAGGCATATTGATTGATATCAGGTATCTTCCTAGATTGCACTACATCCTATACATAGAGTCAAGGTCTCCTTTTGATCTAGAGCTTACTGATTGGGATAAGCTAACCAGCTTGCTCCAGAGAGAGCCTGTCTCTGCCTCCCAAGATTTGTGATTTGTGGCAGGATGCCACGCCCACTCCAAAGGGGCTAGGAACCCATACTCCAAATCTTACTTCTACAAGGCAAGTTCTTTATCCACTGAATCATCTCCCTAGCCTGTGTCCTGGTTTTTTTTTCTAAATATGTTTTATTTCTTTGTTTATGTGACAGAGAGAAAACAAAAGACAGAAAGAGAAGGTACACAAGTGTATGCCATGGTACATGGATAGATATCAGAAGTCAACTTTCAGAAGTTAGTTCTTTCTTTCTACCATGTGGGCCTCTGAGAATTTAACTCAGGTCTTCAGATTTGCAAGCAGGTACCTACCTTGAGCTATCTCATCAGCCTATGTCCAAGGATTTTATCAGGGAGACAGTAGATAGCTATAATTCAGAGTCCCTGTGGATGACCTTAATTGTCCAATCCCTCTAAAGGTCCAGTGGCATCCTATGACCGACAGTATCATCACAAATCATGCTAACATAAATTATGTGGTGTGGTCAATATCTCAAGCAAACAAAGATATTCTTAAATTAGACAAAATATTCTAAGTACTTAAAAGTTATAGCTCTGGACCCTGGCAAGAGTAAGACTTTTTGTTGTAATGTGCTTGCAGAGTTTAAACAACTTGGACCTGCTGAGTCAACCTATTGACAGGTCCACAGGATACAATAAGAATTCATGAGCTCAAGTTGACATAAGTAATATGTAAACAAATCATAGGTTGAGAAAATATTCCTTCTTTAATAAGAATGATAACTGATAACTGTATATACTAGGAATGATGGAGTTAGACAAATTACTCTTTGGTAACCATATTATTGCTTCAGGCAGGTATCATCAAAGTATGTTGTAATGAGTTGACTGGTGACTTCCAAAAAGGTGCATCCAAGTTCTAATTCTCAGAACATGGAAGTGTTACCTTGTTTGGAATAAAGGTTCTGGAACATATAATTACAGGTCTTGAGATGAGATCATCCTGAATTAATCAAAGGCCCATATGCACTGACAAGTGTTCTCATAAAAGACAAAGGAGAGAACAGACATGCAGAGGAAAGGGCATGGTCAAGACAGAGACAGAAGGGCTGGGGAGATGATTCAGGGGTTTAGACTCTGCCTCAAAAGCAGAAGGACCTGAGTTCAGATCCCAGATCCCACCTAAAAAACTCCAGGGGGGCAGAAGGAGGTGGAGGTGTCCATGGTGGTTCGCGAATTCGTCCATGGTTCTACACACACACACACACACACACACACACACACACACACACACACGCGCGCGCACATGCGCACAGTTGAATAAATAATAATAAAAAAATTAAAAAAAAAAAAAAAAACTCCAGGGGGGAAATAGTGGCAGCTTACACGTCCAGCTCTGGAAGGTGGAGCCTGGGAAATCCCAGATTGGAGGTAGAGCAATCCGGGATGATTTCTGAAGTTACCCTTCACACACACACACACACACACACACACACACACACACACAAATTTAAAAGACAGAGAGACAGACAGACACTAATGTGGCCACAAGCCAAGGAATGCCACCAGAAATGAGAAAAGGTAAGGAAATTTCCTCCTTTAAAAGTCCCAGAGAAAAGTCTGGCCTATGAAACAATAAAATTCTCTGTTTGTTGCCTGGTCATTTGTAAACTCATTTGTTTCAGTCACTGCAGGAAACTAATATAAGTGCTAAAACCCAAGGTCAAAAAAGGACACTTTGAGAATTTGTGAATCTTAAAATATGCATGAAATACTAACTGTAAAGGAAAATATAATTAGGGAATGTAGGTCAGCGGCCGATCACTTGCCTAACAAGGGCACTAGCCCTGAAACCAGGTCTTCAGGAGGTTGAGGGAGAGAATTATGAGTTTTGAGGCCAGCCTAGGCTATACCACAGAATCTTGCCTCAGAAAAACAAAACAAACGAAACAAGACAAGACAAAATACAAAAGAAAACTTAGAAACTCAGTGGGAAAAACCTGGCTGTGTTTTCTTAATGAAGCTTACTGGATTTTGGAGTCAAACAGGGATGGTTTGAAGTTTTGCTTGTGTCACTTATATTAGCTTGCATGATGTTGGAAAATTACTTAAATCCATTAAGCTCCAATTATCTGTAAAGGGATACTGACATTTTAGGATGCTATGAAGATTGAGATTACAGATCTATGTAAGCTCCTTACTAAAGGACCTAGCAGGTATGTGTTCAGTGTACACTGATTATTCTGATAAGAATCTTTGTATCATAAGGTTTAAATTTGCCATCATTTGGGCTGGAGAGATGGCTCAGGGGTTAAGATTCTGACTCATAAGCAGAAGGTCCTGAGTTCAGATTCCAGGTCCCAGATAAAAACACCAGGTGGAAATGGCAGTAGCCTGCACTTTGTTCCCTGGTGGGCGGAGTCTGGAAAAATTCCAGAGCAAAGCAAAAAAGAGGTAGAGGCAATCCAGGATGATTCTCAAGTCTCCCTTGGGCCTCCACAAGAACATACAATGCCCTCCGATACACACACACACACACACACACACACACACACACACACACATAAATAAATAAATAAAGTTTTAAAAATTGCCATTTTCATTCAAGAGGAGAAACAGCATGCTGAGTGAAAATCTTCAAGACCAAACCATATTTCTATCCTGATACTTCATTCTTGAATGCTGTTACTTTCCCAAATGGGGACATTCAGCTTAGCTCCTTCCAGACCTTTGATAGCTAAACCTCTCCCTATAAAGTTGCTAATCAAGTGTTCCTGAGGCTCTGCTCTCTGGGAGGATTTTTTACTCATCATCATCTTTAGAGAAACCCTCAGAGAAACCCAATGCGAGGCTGTGGTTTCCAAGTAAAGCAGGCCTGTCTCCCTGCGAGGTATGGTAGGCAATAGAATAGTCAAGGATGATTGACTAGAATAGAGCTTCGGGGGCAGAGAAAAATGATGATGGAACTTATATTCTGATTTTCATTCATGTATTTTTTTCCTTTGAGACAGTGTCTCTATTGCCTAGACTGGTCTCAAACTCTTGCATTCAAGGGCTCTTCTAGTCTCAGTTCCTCAGCAAGAGATTGGTGTCAGAGATGCCTTAGCAAAGTCAGGCCCACAGTTGCCCTCAATGCAAGAAGGAAAGGAAAAAAAAAAAAGAAACTAATCCTCTTACCCTAATCAACCCATCAAGACCAAATTCAAAACACGATCATCTTGAATATTTTCTACTCAATGGTTAGTGTGTTTGTAAAATAGGAACATATGGATTTTCAGACAGGCAAACTCCCACCCACCCCACCCCGATTCTGTACTCCCCTGTAAATAAATGAACAAAGCTACCTGAAAGAAGATGGAATGCCACTGCTGTCCTCCAACTGATCCCTATGTCACCTTGTGGGCGTGTCCAACCCCAACCCACAAGGCTGTATGCACCCCAGGATAGCTATGGATGCAGCCCAACAGGAAACCATACACTTACTTAAAACATTTTGGGATGGGGACGGTTCTAACTTCATTGCATGGTTCTTGAGTGTGAATTTTGAATTTTTTTTTTTTTTATTCAATTGTGGATGTATGTATGTGCTCATGTGTGTGTGTATGTGTAGAACCACGGACGAATTCGGGAACCACCATGGACGCCTCCACCTCCTCCTTGTTTACTTTGCCTCGGGATTCACAGGCTCCTCCCACCAGGACCAGAAGCGCAGGCCACTCCCCCCCCCCGTTTCCACCCGGCGGAAAGACGTGGGGTCTAGGATCCGAACTCAGGACCTTCCGCCTGCAAGGCGGAGGCTTAACCTCTGAGCCACCTCTCCAGCCCCCGAGTGTGAATTTTGTAGATGACAATGTTGTGTTGCAGTGTCAAAGATTGCACACACCTGCAACAGGAACTCATAGAACGCTGGGCCTGTCTCCTCGATGACAAAATGAAGGTAAATATTTAACTGTTTGGTCTAATTCCAAGCTGTGTGTGACCTGCTGAAATACTGATTTTTGACTGGAGTGGAGGTTGGGTGGGAAACGTGGGAGACTGTTCAGGGGCACATTCTAAGGCATCGCTCAACTCTTAAACTCAGAAAAGGAGATGAGGTGAGGAATGACTATGTGTGTGTGTGCATGAGTGTGTATGATATAGGTATAAATGCATATTCATAGGTGCATGGGCACACGTGTGGGGGTGTGCCTACACGTGTGCATGTGAAGTCGCAGAAGTGATGTCAGTGTCTCAATTGTTCCCCACTTCATTTATTGAGACGGGGCTTCTTCACTGAACCAAGCTCATCGACCTGCTTGCATCAAACTGTTTATGGGAATCCGCTGTCTCTATCTCCCTAGCTCTGGGATTGCAGCTGGATCCCATGTCTACTTAGCTCTTACATGAGTTCTGGACATAAAAACTTTTGTTCTCATGTCTGCACAGCAAATGCTGTGTCCACTGAGCCATAGCCCAAGAAGGACATGATTAAACATAGACTTCCTTTGAGTCATCTTGCAAACACATTGCTTTGTGTTTCACCAATTTTCAGACCCTAGTCCTTAATAATAACATTGAGATAGAAATTGTGTGCGTATGCGTGTTTTACAAAAGGAAAATGCAATAAGTAAATGGAACTTGTGAAGGGAATACTTAAAAAGTATATTCATTCAACAAATGTGTATATAGAGCCTACTGTAAATATATAATCAGAAAGGCTGGAAAACCTGAGTGCTGAAGTTAGGACAATAAATTAAAGACACCCCTTGCTTTTATGGAACCTATAATCCATGAGGGGAAACAACAGAAAAAAAATAATTACAGGGCTGGAGAGGTGGCTCAGGGGTTAAGCCTCCGCCTTGCAGGCGGAAGGTCCTGAGTTCGGTTCCCAGATCCCACGTATAGATGCCAGGCGGAAGCGGGGGCAGCCTGCGCTTCTGGTCCTGGTAGGGTGGAGCCTGTGAATCCCGGGGCAGAAGGAGGTGGAGGCGTCCATGGTGGTTCACGAATTCGTCCGTGGTTCTACACACACACACACACACACACACACACACACACACACACACACACACACGTGCGCGCACATGCGCACAGTTGAATAAATAATAATAATAAAAAAATAATTACAGTGCAATGATAGTGTTAAACATAGTAGAATTCAATGCTAAGCATTTTTTGTGTGTGTGATCCCAGGGTTTGGGGGCAGAGGCAGGAAAATTGCCACAAATTCAAGGCTGGCGTAGGTTACATAGTGAATTTCAGGTCAGGAAGGAATACAAAGTGAGACTTTATCTCAACAAAACCAACAACTATATATTGTAGATATGAAGATAAATCACCATGCTACAGTTGAAATGGTAGCAAATGACTTTGGATGAATTAGGAACCACTATGGAAGACGTATTGTTTCAAATGAATCTTGAAGGCTGAACAAGAGTTTCACAGGAAAAAATTAGTGTATTTATCTTAAATTGCTTTGGGTCAGTGAAATGGCTCAGTAGTTAAAGGTGCTTGCTGTGAGCAGAACCCACAAAGTAGAAGAAAGTCTGCTCTTCTGACTTCCACATGCTAGCTGTGGCACACATGCTTGCACACACACAAACACACAGTAAATAAAATTGAAAGAAAACTATGTTACTACATTTCATGTTTTGAATTAACTAACTAAAATTCACAGAGTTCTATCACTGAGCTATATCCCCACCTGCACTCATTTTAAACTTTCCACATTGTTTAGATCAGACCAGATCTTGGCTGGGGATGATTTGAAAAAGATGATGAGTCTACACACAGTGCTGGGATCTTCAGTAGAAAATATGGTCTTCAGAATGAATAATCAATTGTACACAGTATGGTTAAAAAAGATACATGGTGATATACAGCAAAGGATCGCATTATCACAATTATTAAAATATTATTACAATATTAAAATATTTAATGATGCAATTTGTAGACGTAATATTTTGGAATATATTTGTATTGGTTTTATAGGAATCAAAGGAAATTTCACTGAGTGAACAAAGGAACATGTGGTGACTGAATAATACTATTTTAAAATACCGAAAATTCTCCTATCTTTTATCTTGATTTATACAACATAAGCTTCATATTGACTATGAAGTTTTTGATGCCATTTGTTTTGTATGGCCTGCATAGGTTATCTCAAACTAAGTGTCATAAAACACTTACAGCATGCCACTTTATTTCCTACAACCTGCCATATGGGACAAAGCATGAGTCCTTACAAAATTCCTTACAAATATAACAGCTGGTTGAGAAAACTTGTTTTTATTAGGATTCTGGATTCCAGCCTGCAGAAAGAAAAGTAAATATAAAGATTTATGTAAGACCTCAGCAACACCTGAGAGTGGGCAAATTCCTTCCCCAAGGAAAATCGCTTCCCAAAGATACCCTTAGTAAGTGCATCCTGTAATTAACATGAAATTGGCAAGGCCACTTGTGTCCACACGTTTGAATTCATTTGTAAATAGCCACTGCTTTCCTTTCCTACATCTCCCGGGGACCAGGCGCCTAGCAGTACAGGTGCAGAAGGGCTTAAAAAAGGAGACTGAATAGAGACAAAAGGATGTATGTAGGTGCCTGGAGGAAAACAGAATCTCCCAGAACTAAATCAATCTTGGAAGACAGAGCTGACTTCAATACCTGGTATTACTGAAGTTTAAGCTGCTCTTTAAATAGTCACCAGAGATAGTGTATCAACTTTATTAGGTCTTCCACTACGCCAGTATGATTTGCTTTATCTTGAGGGATAGAGTTTGCACTAAGCACATAATAGGTGTTAAACCAATATTGATTTTTACAGGGAGGGGGTCATTAAATATAAACTCGCTATTAGGGTAACTTTCAACTTACGGCTTATGGGCTCAGAGATTTCTATGATCCCTGAATTTCATCAGTCCTAAGACAACTCCGATACAACAGCTTCAAACAATCATTAAATTACCCACAGCACTCAGCCCGGAAGTCAGATAAGGAAACGTTTGGATTGAGTCTTCCTGAGATTCCACATCTCGAGCAGAAAACTCCAACACAGAACAAACACACGGTAAATTTAAATTTATCTTAATTAAAGTCATCCAGATGGTAGTTGGATTAATCAATGACGAGGCAGTATTTATCTTAGGCCAGAAAGCTCTAAAACCCAGAGTCCCCAAGGTGGGGGTGGGGACAGATAATAAGAGCCCCAGGGAAAGGCCCTTTCAGCCAGGATTGGAAAAATAATACGTCTGAATTTGAATCTCTTTGAATACAAATCTCCCCTAACAGCAGGAAGGGGGGTTGGGAGGTCCTTCCAAACCCCGCAAACTTCGAGCAGGAAAGGAGTAAGTGGAACTGGGTAAAGCAACCGGTTCAGTTGTTTGTCGTTTGGAAGAAAAGAAATCAAGAGCTGGGAATGGGGTACTATACAGGACTCCCCCAAAATAACCCAGAGGGGTTGAGCAGCCAAGTGCAAGCGTCGGCCAAGCTGTCCCGCTCCGCGGCACCGCGCGCGGGGTTTGCGCGGCTGCGCCCCGTCCCACGCGGGGCGCGCAACCCCTCCAGCCCCCGGAGGCCTCCGCGCCAGGCAGCGGTCCCAGGTGGCCCGCGGCCTCGGCGCCCCGTTAGGCCTCGCCGCCTCCGTGCGGCGGGCGCGCAGCCCCGGCCCCGCCGGCCCGCGAGCCGCGAGCGCGGGGCGCCCGAGGGGAGGCGGGGCGAGGCCGCGGGGCGGAGGGGGCGGGAGGTGCATCCTGGGAAATCGGCAACATGGGGCGCAGCGGGCGCGGGCGTCGTGGCCGCCGCGAGTCCCGGCCGCGGGCGCCGCCGCTCCGCTGAGCGTCCGAGCGGAGGCCGCCTGGCCGCCGTCGCCGGCTCGCCCGCCCGCTCGCCCGCCGCGGCCGGGGCAGGCTCCGCGGCCCAGCCCGGCCGGCGCTCGCCGCTCCCGCCTCCGGCAGGGCCATGTGAGGGGGCAGCTCCCTCGGCCACCGCCTCCTCTTCCTCCCCGCGCGCGTCCCGCCCGCCGCCCCCCGCCGCAGGGCCCGCGCGGAGCCCCGCCGCAGCTCCCCGCCATGGACGGGAACTACGCGCCCTCGGGCTTCGCCGACCCGCCGCCCGCGCCCCCCGCCAGCGCCGCCGCGCAGCCCCCCGCCGCCGCCTGGGCCTACGAACCCCGAGTCCCGGCCGCCGCGTCCAGCCCCGGCTGCAGCGGGAGCAGCCCCAGCCTGAAGCCCAGGTAGAGAGGGTGGGCGGCGGGGTCGCGGTGGGCCAGGAAAGGCCGGGGATGCGATTGGGGCCTTGGTCGTGGGGTCGCGGCGGTCCGGGCGGAGAGGTTGGGGGTGGGGGTGGGGTCCTGGAGTATCGGGGCGCCCCTTTGCTCGCTCTCACTCGCTCTCAAGAGGCGGCTGGTGAGTGGCCCCGGCGAGGTGGGGGCGCCCCGTGCAGGATTCGTGCCGGGGGGGGGGGGTCGGTCGCGGACGGCGGCTGCAAGGAAGAGGATGGGGGGGGGAGAAATCGTGGGGCTCAGTCATCTCCCGGTCCTGGAGTCTCACCTGGTGAAGTTTGCACTCGGGACTGAACTCGCTATCTGGGAGACCCGGTGCTGGGATGGGGTTGAGGGGGACTGGCGAGGCGCCGCAGCGTACCCGGCAGTGACATTCCATTGTATTGGAAACCTTGGGTGGCCGACAATGTGGTCTTGGGGGCCGCGTTGGTGTGAGGGGAAGGGACGGTGGCAGGGGAAGGTGCGATCCCCCCTGACCCTTGGGGGATCCGGGAACGGGGCCTGGCGGGCGCAAACGTGGAGCCCGGGCTGGGTGACATATGTTTGCAGCGGTGGCCAACATGAAACGTTTTCTCTTCCACACGTTCGGAGTTGCCCTTGGGTTTCCTCCTCTTTCCATCACAGCAGGAAGTAAAGAATCTCTCTTGGCTTTCTATGCTGGGGGGTTGGGGGGAGAGGACGACCGAGCGCTGGGGAAAAAATTGGGGGCTGGTGACCAGTGCAGGCCGGAAAGGTTGAAGACTCCTTCCCTAGAGCATGCTTCTGCATCTTGCTGGAGCCCGGATTCATTCTGTAGCGCGGGGTTCAAGAGTTCATCTTTGCTGCGGCACGATGTAGAGAGTCTAAAATGTTGACTCCTGTTTGATGTTTAAGCTCGCGGGAAATGTGTAATCGTGCCACACTTTGAAACGGTCCCGTTTGAATGGTAACTGGAAGGCGTGGTCTGCTTGAGAGGCTGCGGGAGCCGAGTGTTTTAAAACCACCTCTCGCGAACAATACTGAATCTGGTAGGTGCAGCTTGGGATGGCAAGAAAGGGGAATCCTGGACTGCTAATGACTTCATCCTCGGCTACCAACAGGAAGCTTCGTGGCTTTATGATCTCACCAGGTTTCTTCATTATTTTCACGGCACAACTGAACTTTTTTTTTTGTTCTTCACTTTTATGCATGACAGTATTCTAGATTGACCTTTGTTTTTATGGAAGTTCCACGTTGGTGATTTGGAAGAGACCGATTTGGAAGAGACCGTGTGAAGAGTAACTGGTCTTTGTCTTAGATTGTACTTTGAAATGATTGTGAAAGAATGAAAAAAAATGCTTCAAGAAAAGGAAAATAGCTTCCTTAGGGAATTTTAGGCCTTTTGTTTAAAAGCGACAAGCTTTTTTTTTTTTTTTAACATGGTCTTCCAAGTTTAAACTAAATGATGAGATGCGGAAATCTTTTAGAAAAAGACTAATTGTATTATTTTTGCATTTTTGTATAAGGAGGAATTTTAGGAAGGATTATTTGGCACTTTCTCCCCTTGTTTCTTTTTGTTAGTAATTTTACTATCATTTTTCACACAGCATTTGCATTGATTATAATTTGCAAATTAATTTTTGTGAACAGCAATGATTGGTATTGTGTAAAATTTCTTATATTTTAAATGTAAAATGTTTTCCTAGGTGAGGGAAACCAAAATGCTACCTAGTTAATTTGTCTTATATCTCTTAGAAGACTACTTCTGCAACATATTTTCCAAATGTTGTTTATCAAAGTAACATAGAATGATCATCCAAACACCTTCAAAAAAAGGAAGGAAGTTTGCTTTGAGCACACAATCTAAATATATTTATGTTTTAATCCAAAGTCAGTGACTCTTAAATGCTAATTCCTTCCCTATGGCATTAAAAAACATTTTTGAAGAAGTGTGGTTTGCTAAATTACAGTATAGAAAATGGGAGCTTCCCCCTCCCCCACAAAACCTGCTTTGTTAACATGTTGTGTTAGGATCAGGCCATCTGTACAGGGCTGCACACACTTCTTTATTGTACCTTTAGTCTTCAGACCATGCAAATGTCCTGTTTGGCTTCAGTGACATCAAAAATAACATGTCTGGAATGTGTCCTCTTAAGTTCTTAAATATCTGGCACTTCAGAAGCCTGATCATATTTTTATAACATTTTAAAAGAGTCTTTTGTAATTCATGTATCAGTTGAATGTTTTTGTTTCCCTTCATGGCAGTTTCTTCCAAAGGTGCAAATGAGCACTAGTTGTGATGATGTAATATAGATGCTTATCCATAACGAATTAGCCTGTCTGTCACCTTGTTTCCTGTGACCTATTCAGAAACTGACAGATGATAGTGACATGCGCTTGTTACTGACATGTTACATTATGTCTTGCTCCCAAAATGTATGTTTATCATTTGCTGGGTCTATGCATATTAAATAATTTTTCAGAAATTTGAAACAGTACTTTTTGTGGACACAGCAGTTCCATCAGACATTCGATGATTCCGTTATTTGAATAGTTGGAAAATAAAGAGTGAGAAACCCCAGAATTTTTTCTTATAAAAGGGCTTGTGAAAAGATGGCTCCTAAATAGTTCTAAACTAGCCCTTGCTAGTTCTTACTTGGGTAGTTCAGGCTAATAGTTGATTTTGTACATTTTCATTCGCTCATGTCCTTCTCATTTTTAGCAAACAGATGAGCATGTCCTGTGCCAGTCATCATGCCTTGGAGATGGAGGCTGTGTGCTTTTGCAAACAGGAGGTTCATCAAGAACCTGAAGATCTACTGCTGCCCCTTCTCTATCCAATAAGTCATTTATGTCTTGTGCAGACTGGGAAAAGACATGCCGTCTCATGGGTGATACGTGAGGTGATTGAATGGAAACACTGTGTGTGCATGTGTTGCATGCGTGTAAGTGTGTGGGTGTGTTCTCCCATGCAGAGAGACAGAGCAGGTTGTCAGTTGTCTTGTATCTCCCTGCCATATTGCCTTGGGATAGGTTCTCTTCCTGAACCAGAAGCTCCTTGTTTTGGCAGAGACCTACTCATTGTGGCAGTTTGTCTGCAGGTGCCAGTGAATTTGCTACCAAACAGCTTAGGATTTGAACAAGGGGGTTTTCTTTTCTATGATTCTCCACAGATGCTCCACAGAGCCATGGAGTTCATACTAACACCAAGGAACCAAGGGAACGGACCATATCAAATCCACAGGAATTACTGAGAGAGGGACAAATCTCATTTGTCAGACTGTGAGCCTGTCAAAGTATGCCTAAAGTACACCAATGTTCTTGAACCAGCTCTTTATATCTTAACCTCCTGCCTTGGAGTTGTCCCACCCACTATGAGCTGGATCTTTCTTTCATCAGTTGGTCTCCTTCAGGCTCGTGAGGGGCTTTCCTTAACCACCGGATCTTTGCAGATGTTTCCAGAGCTCAGCTTTTATGTGTCAGGTTGACACCTATATTGAACTAGCACACTGGTTCCACTAACACTCTTGGAAATCCCAGGTTTCTACCTCTCAATACTTGTGCACACGTAACCATTCATGCCTGGCCTTTTGACACGGGTGCTGGGGATTCAAAGCAAACTGTTCTGACCCTGCATCCCCAACTCTGCATCCCCAGAATGTTTGTGTAAGTAGAAGACTCGTGGCTCAGCTGTCCTCCCAACATGCCGTGTTGCAGAAGATGGCCTTAAATTCCTGATCCTCCTTGCAGCTCCTCAGCACTGGGATTACAGGCCTGAGGACTTGAGTTTGGATCCCCAGCACCTATAAAATCTGGGTACTGTTGCATGCATCTGTAACCCCTAGGTTGGGGGAGCAGAGAGAGACATGGCTGTAGTTCATTGCCCTGCCTGTCTAGCTCAGTGAGCGAGCTCCAGATTCAGCAAGAGAACAGGTATCTTCTCAAAAATCTAAACTGAAATAGGTGGAGAGCCACTGAGGAAGAGATCTGAGATCAACTTCTGCCCTCAGGTATGTGACACATGTCTGCATGTGGATATGAATATACACACAAAGGCATTTTGCCATCATACCTAGTTTTTATGTGGTGTTGGGTTGAGCTGAGGGCTTTGTGCATGCCAGGTGAGCATTTTCCAAAACTAAGCTGCATCCCCCAACCTCTGAGTAAGTTTGAATTTATAGAATTTCCTTTACAGTTTTTGTAAGATCACAGTTTATCAGGGGTATCACCCCAAATTAGTAAAAAAAAAATTTCAACCAAGTTTCCATAGGATTCAAAAAGTAGTTTCCCATAGAAACTATATTGTTGTAGTAGTTGTGATTTGTTTCATGAGCAGATTATTTGTACTAGGTGGCTGTTTTAAGTCACATTCATTTAATTTTCATAAGCATCCTTTAAAATAAGTATTTTAACTTTTGTAGATGAAGAAACAGAGGTACGAGACAGTGAAGTAAAATTTATCTGCAGCCGAAAACCTTCTAGGTGATGGAGCTAAGATTCCAACCTGGGCATTGAGAGTCTTGAACCTCCATGTTTCGCCCTCCTTCTGCACTGTCCTATGGTAAAACAGTTCAGTGCTGTCCTTCACCCATATGCTGATAAAACGAGCTTTTGTGATGGATCCTCTTGCCTCTGCCTCCGAGTCCTTTGTTGCTCCCGAGGGAGTGGAGGGAACGTGCTTCCTTTCCTTCCACCTCACTTTCCTGCTTCCCCGTCTCAGCTCTGGCCCGGGGCCTGCCTTGTTCTCCTGACTAATCTCTGCATGTTTACTCAGAGTTTGACATTGATATGTTTTAAATACCATCTCAATGGAAGGGACTATCTTGATGTGTTTGTGTTTTTAAATCTCAAACCTCCTTTGAATGCCTTGTCACATGAGACTATCCCTGTGACCTTTTACTTGTATATATAATGGACATTTAGTGATGAAGTCCTGTTTTTACACCATCTTACCTCTCCTGTGCTAGAGAGGCCTATTTTAATTAAAGTTCACCTTTAAACCATTGGATTGCTCAGTCTAGAAGCCTGGGAGTTGTGTATGCTCTGGTCACCAAGCCTTCTTATCACTCTAATTGCTGGCTTGGTCTTCCTTAATCTTTCCCATCTTAGTAGGCTCTACTTCCATCTACGCTGTTGCTGATTGAACAGTTTGGAGTCATGTATGGTTCCTTTCTTTCCTTTTCCTCTCTCAGTCCAGGATTTCCTACATGGACTGCTGCTGTCCTTGCTTCCACTTTAGATCTTCCATAATTTATGAAGTATAGAATAGGCAGAGTGAACTTTTCAGAATATGAAAGAGGCAGTGGCCTCAGCCTGCTCAAAACCATCCAGTGTTAAAGTTAAAGTTAAAGAGGCTCCACAGCCTCTGAGCCTGAGCTGATTGGAAACCCCATTTCACCCCCACCACCATCCTGTGTCACCCTGGTTCCTTTCTTTCCTGTAACTGCTAAAATTATTTATCTTACAACTTTTGCTCAGGCTGTTTTCTTTTATCTGGAGTTGCCTTTCCAAGTGTTCGCTGTCTCTGGTCATTCAGTTGCTTTTGCAGGTGTTTCCTCTTTTCTGACTAAAGGACACAGAATGGTTAGGAACTCCCATCACTATTAGAGCATAGTTTTTGCACCTTTCATAGCACTGTGACTCTTGAGTTTTGTTAGTTTTCATGTAGCACTTGCGTGGCCCCTTCTTCCCCATCTGACTAGCCGCCTCTGAGAGAATATGCGTTCCATGACAACAGGACTCACGTCTGTCTCGTTCATAACTGTGAAAGGCACCTCAGTATTGTGGCTGATAGCACAAGCTCCAAAGTAAGAATGTTTGGGTTTCTACATCGATCCCACTACTTTTGGAATGATATTCAGACAAGTTTCCTAACTTCTCAGTTTCCCTTTACAAAATAAGGATGCTTTGGGATTCTTAAGAATCGGGCAAAATAACTTAGAAAAGCATTTGGAACTCTGTCAGCAGATAGAATCATTTATCAGCAGCATGTTGAACATTGACCATATTGCCAGGACTAGATGTGCTATAAGTGCCATTAACCATTCAGTGAATGAAACATTAAAACCATGCTACTAAGTATACTATGGTAGGAAATATGACTTGGACTTGAGAAAAAAATATGTCTAGTTTAAGGCGATCATGAAACATTTGCTAGTAGACTGCATATAAACTGACATGAATTATGAATGTTACATACTGGAAAAGGGATTATGGAAAAGAGATTTCCAAGAGCACGTGTTCAAGAGGAAGAGAGAGTCTGCCAGGCTTGTTCAGGGCTGGTGCCTGAACTGGTGTCGTATCACTGCTGCCAGCCTGCTGCTTGGCATGATCTTGGGCCAAGCGTGACCTCACCAGAGTTACGCTACCATGGGATACACTGTAGATTTTGAGCACTTGAGTGACGTCTCTGGAAAGGATAGGATTTGAAAGATTTTTCTCTAAGAATGATTTTACGAATGAATATTTTAATAAGTTTGATTTGTCAGCTAATGCAGAATGGGGAACAACTGAACTGACAGAGATAGAAAACAGATGTCAAGATGAGAAGCAGGGGCTGGAGAGATGGCCCAGGGGTTAAGACTCTGCCTCGAAAGCAGGAGGAAGTTCTGATCCCAGGTCCCACATAAGAGCACCAGGCGGAAATTGTACTTCTGGCTCTGGTGGGCGGAGCCTAGGAAATCCCAGAGCAGAGCAAGGAGGTAAAGGCAATCCCAGGATGACTCCTGGAGTCACCCTTGGCCCTCCACAGGGACACACATGTCCTCTAATACACACAAACACAATTAATTTTAAAAAGATGAGAAGCAGCACACCAGATCAAACAGGAGGCAGAAGATGGCTGTGTGTGTGATGCTGAGGTAGAGAGAATGGAGTGAATGCAAGTTAGTTTACAGAATACATACATGTTAGAGGGTAAGACAAGGTGCCTTTTGATCTGGGCACTGAAAGAAAAACGCTGCACTGGGTAGAGAGTTCTTTTTTTATGATTTGTTTTTATTTTAGTTTTTTCTTTTGTAGAAACTTTTTCCCTCATTTTCTTGTGTGTGGTGTATGTGCACATGTGCGAACAGGTACACGTGCCTGTCTGTCTTATTCCTTTGAGGCAGGGTCTTCCTCTAAAGCCAGAGTTATGGTTTGTTTTCCAGCTAGACAGCAGACCCCAACCATCCTGATTCCTGTCTTCCCTGTCTCTAATGCTAGGGTCACAGAGGTGCATGAACTACCCTCCAGCTACTACATGAACACTGAGATCTGAATTTGGGTCCTCATGGTTGCACAGCAACCATCTTTCCTTTCTTCCTTCCTCCCTCTCTTCGCTCCCTCCACCCTTCTATCCCACTTCCTCCCACCTCCCTGTCTGCTTCTATGGGTTCCAGAGTCCCCAGTGATCATCTACTCTAGTAGGTTCAGACCTCTGTAGTGGGCCAAGTGGCCCTTCCTTGGGCAGACCCACTGATAGGGGCACTTCCATCTGTCTGGTCCTGGCCCCTGCGGTTTCCACTGCATGTAATTATTTCTCTTGAGACCCTCACTAGCATATTGGGGCGTGTTGGTATGTCAGACATTGTGCAAGTCTGTTAAGGACAAGTCTCATTACTGTGAGTTCCTGGATGCATATGCTCAACTTTTTAGGTGAGTACTAGGAATCCAAACTCAAGTCCTCATGTCTGCATGGCAAGCACTTTGCCAACTTAACCAGCTTTCCAGTTCCCAACTATGAATACATTGCAGGAACATACTGATCCGTGTTGGTCAACACAAATACCACATAATATTTCCAGGCTGGTCTCCAGAGTGAAGCAAAAAGGAGACAATTATAGCACTTAACACAGACACTAACAAGCAAACAGATAAAAACTTAGTTCTTGGCCAGGCATGGTGCCAATTGTGGCACATGCTAAATCCTAGCACTCACTGGGGAGACCTAGGTAGGAGGATCTCAATTTCTAGGCCACCTGGTTTACATATTAAGGGGACTCAATTTTCAAAGATTGAAACAGCTTCTCTCTCTTTCAAAAATAGCACTCTTTAAAAAGGTAATCACAAGTTGTTTTGGCTCTCAGGAAAAGTTTGTTTTGTGGGGATGAGGATGTAAGGGTCAAGCATACTTATCAGATGAAGTAAGTGTTGTCAATGGAAGACTTCGAAGAAGCACACCAGGACCTTGGGAATCAACATTTGGCTGTAGGTTATGCTATTATTTACTTAAAAAATGAAATAAGGGGCTGGAGAAAGGGATTAGAAGTTAAGACTCTGGTTGGCAAGCAGAAGGTCCCAGATACCACGTAAAAACGCGGAAACGGTGGCATCCTGTACATCTGGCCCTGGTGCCCAGAGTGAAGCAAAAAGGGAGGTAGAAGCAATCCAGGATGATTCCCGAAGTCATCCTTGGCCCTCTACAGTGCCCTCTGATACATACTTACACAAACACACGTGCAAAATAAAGAAAAAAATTTAAAAAATTAAAAAAATGGAGCAATTATCCTAGGACATAGTTTTGTTAAACATTTCTAGAGAAAATTTGTAGACAGGGGCTTATACTAGATTAAATGTTTATCATAAAGTATGGTAAACTCAGAGCTGCTTACTGAGTACCGCTCATAGTTGAGGCACTGTTTGATACAGTTTTTTTTTTTTTTTTTTTTACTTCATTTTCTTTTGATTTTTTAATTTTGTGTGTGTGTGTGTGTGTGTGTGTGTATTAGAGGTCACTGTGTGACTCTTTGGAGGACTAAGGATGACTTCAGGAATCATCCTGGATTGCTTTTACCTCCTTTTTACTTTGTTCTGGGATTTCCCAGGCTCCACCTACCTGGACTGGAAATGCAGGCCTCAGCCATTTCCACTTGGTGTTTTTACATGGAATCTGGGATCCAAACTCAGGTTCTTCTGCTTGTAAAGTAGAATCTTAACCCCTGAGGCGTCTCTCCAGCCCCATTTCCTTTTTCTTTTCTTTTCTTACCATGATCATACATTTTACCTTAACTTTTGATCTTTGAATGGACACATCTGGTTTTCACTGTCTATATTCGTTACTTGTTTTCATTGCTGTGATGAAATATCTGAAAGAACAGTATAAGGAAGGAAGGGTTTATTTTGATTTACAGGTTCGGTAGATACTGTTGATTCTTTCAGGCAAATAAAACAGGAGGAGCAGGAGCTGCTAGTCAGGAATTTTTTCAGTTCAGGCCCTAGCTCGTGGAGTAATTCCACCCACATTTAGGTGGGTCATTCTACTTCAATTGACCTAACTAGATAACTCTTAATAAACACGCTCAAAAATTTGTTTCCATGGCGACTCCCTCCCATGGTGATTCTAAATAGCATCAAGTTGACCATCATAACTTAACGGTTTGTGAACTTGACACCCAGACTGTTAAAGCCATAACCTTCTGTTTATTCCCATAGGTCCATGGCCATCTCATATTGCAAAGTGCATTCATTCCAACTTCAAAAATCCCCACAGTCTTACATAATTAAAATACTATTTAAAGGTCTAAAGCCTAAATCTCACCTGAGACTTATGGTAATTTCTTAACTGGTAAGCTCCTGTAAATAAAAAACAAGCTAAAATTTTCCAGTGTATATTGGCAGAGAATTAGCATTCACATCCTAAAAGAAAATAATAGCAGGACTATTGAGCATATCAAGGACTAATTGGGTCAAAGAATGACAGACACCAAGCAGGGCGAACACCAAATTTGGCAGTTCCATGTCTGACATCTGAGTCTTAAGATGAGATTGTCTTGACTCCCAGAGGCTTTGGGTCATCCTCATCCCTTAGCTCTGCTATTCGCAGTACATAACTTTTCTCTCCTGTCTCTCCACCCCATACCTACAGCTTTTCACCCCATAGTCCTGGGCCTCTACTGTAAACTTAGACTATACCTTTCTACCTTCATACAGTGGCCTTTCAGGCCTCCTTGTGGGGCTCTTACCTTGACACACATTGGCTGACCTCAGGATCTGTGGAACTGTGGAACAGGAATCCTGGACCCCTCAATCTTACATCTGAAAAAATAGTACCATGCAGACTATACTGCTAAATTCTGCCAGTTTGAGTTGGAGCCGAGTCCTCTTAGACGACTTGCTGGATGCTGACACTGGGGAGATACTAGGCCATTGCTTTCCAGCCGGGAACTACTTCAGTGACATTTTCAGTTTAATCTCCTTCTAATGATTGGCATTCTCAGTGGGGCCTTCACTGGATGGGGTCTTGCCTTTGTGGCATCTTCCCTGTTGTCTTTAGTGCAGGGCACCAAGTTTCCCTTTAATGGTACTGTTATCAACAACAGGTGCTCTGTCATCTGCATTCTCCCTGTCTGAAACCTTAAGCTTGTTTGCACACATCTCTTCACCAAACATCACATTCTTTTAATCTTTCTGTTCCACTTTCTGTTCACCCATTAGATGAGTACTTTGAGCAGTAATCATAATACAGCCTGAACATTGTTCTGTCTATAGATGTCTACTGCCAGAAAAGTAGTCCAGTACCTTTAAATTCATCCTCACCCAAGTTGTGAAGACACAGGCAAAATGCAGCCAGATACTTTGCAATAATGTCATTTAATGTCCCTTGCCCAGTTCCTGATGGAGCCCTCACTCTCTGAGTCTCATGATCCCAGCCGCCATGTTTTCACAGCATGCTTGTCTTGCAAGTTCCAGTCAGAATGGCTCATTAAGCTCTGCTTACAGGATCCACCCTTCCACATCCTCCTGCAAATCAGTTCCAAAGGCCTATGATCTACACCATCGGATTTATCACAGTAGTGGGTGTTTGTGTATGTGTGTGTGCGGGTGTAGCTATTGTTTCAAAAATACACACCCTTTCTCGAATGCTTGTTATAATTTCTCCCTTGTTAAATCAGTAGTCTAGAACAAGAATTACATGGCTGGAGATGTAGCTCAGTGGTAGTACTCTCGCACATAAAGCAAAAGCCACTATATAAATTGATGCGTACATACTGTAAGCAATACTTTTACTAAGGAAGTTTCAAGCCAGATATATTTAGAGAGTAAGATAAGAGTGATTCCCTTTTGTCCATTGTCCAGTTTCAACTATTTCAACACAGTAAAACCCCATGTTTTCTTTCTTTCTCTACCCCCATGTATTATTTCAAAGAATAGTCAGGCTATATAGGTATCTCCCTCACCAACAGAGTTAAGTAATTTAGGAGGGGGATGCTGGAATCAAACCTTGGACCTTGTTATGTATTCCACCACTAAAGCTCACTCGAAAAAGAAAAAAAAGTGAGACAAAATCTTATGATCCCCGTGTGCCCTGTGGATGTGGTGCTGGGAATCAAATCAGGTTTGTACGTGTTGGACAAGCACCCTACCAACTGAGCCACATCACTTGACCATAGTCAGTCATATAGAGTATTTCAATCCATGTAGTTTTATCAACTTTTGTATCTGAATTCAATCTTTTAATAGTATATCAGAATAGTTTAAGTAATGCAGTACAGTTAAAATATTTTAAAATACCAGGAGTTAGATCTTTTTATAATGAACTCACATTTTTGGAAATTTATTTTGGGAAAATGTCATGTTTCTAGAAAATTGGCAGACTTTAAAATTTGTAGAGAAAGAACAGTATCAAGTATTAAAATGAATGATGTAATGAATCTTATACTAACTAGAACATTTGCCTACCACACCATGGATTCATTCTGGCGCTCACTAAAAATGACTTTTAAAGAAACATCTTTTTTCTGCCCTAATATATTGTTAAACTTTTGCCTTAAACCATAGAGCCTGTAAATCTAGTATAGAAATTTTAATTATTTTGATAAATGTATATCAGATTTCATTTATTTAGTGTCAGGAATCCGAGAACATGCTAATAATGATCATGAATAACATAATATTATAGAAAATTGACTCCAGTATCTAAACAAAAATTCAGCAACAAAAAGACTAGGTTACAAACAAAAAGATACAAAGCTGAAGTGTTTCATATTATCCATATATTTAATACATTTGAATCATTGGAGTATGATTTCTACTAATGTTATGAGAAGTGAGTAACTATATTTTAATTTTAAATCTTTGTAGAGAATCTAGCACCCATATAATCTTTGTTTTTGTCTGGCTGAAACATACCTGGATGTTGCAGGTAGCTAATAACTGCTACAGTTTGAACAAAATAATTTGCTTTGGCCAATGTATTCTTTTAAAAAAAGAAAAGCACTGCAGAAAAATTGAATGGAAAAAGTGGGAGATCATTTTTTTCCTTTGTTCAGAAGAGTAACACCTCAGATGATGACAGAGCCAGGGGAGGTGGAATGCTTGCTTCCATCCAGGTGTTGGCGACCCCTGGACAAGCATTGTTGGGTCACCATCCAATTCCTCATTTCTGCCAAGCAGCAAGCTCTTCATTGTCTGGACTTTACAGTACTCTCTTAGACATTTGTTACCAACGTCCTAAATCCATCCTTTTTATGTGCGTTGTAAGTACTGGGTGGAACTGATGACTGGCATTTTGAACATATGGGAAGATAGGCAAGAAATTGTGCAATACTTCTTTCTTCATTTAGTGAAAACAGAAATAACTTCTGTTTAACCAATTTAAGTATGTCATTTGTACAAAATATTTTTTATTTTAAATTTTTAAAAATTTATATGTCTAGAGATTTGCCTTTTCTAGGTATTTCATGTAAGTGGAAATTAAAACATGTCTGGTTTCTTCAAAGTATTGCATAAGTAGACTTGAGTGACTAGAAATAAAATTAATTACATTTTTAATTATAACATGAGACCAATTAAAACAAAGTTATATTATAACATTATTGAGTGGTGAAGTACATCTATAATTTTAATATTTAGGAGGTAAAGGCAGGAGAAGGCCGGCTAGGGTTTGCACAGGGAATTTTAAAGTTAGTTTGAGATGTACAGTTAAATCGATCTTAAAAGACAACAACAGCAAAAAGGATAAAATACTAATTAAAATGAACCAAGATTAGTTTATCTTACTTAACATTGTTATATAAAAAAAAACAAAGTTAAAGCAGTCTGCAGCTCTCAGCTTCCAAGATGTCTGGGGTGACTTAGCCTCCTCCAGCTTTGGCCAGCCAGCCATGCCGCCTCTGCTTTGAGAGACCTATCCCTTCCCTTTGGAACAGTAAGCTGAATAAACCTCCCTTTCTCCCTTAAGTTGATTGATTTTGGGTGCTCTCTCACAGCAATAGTAAAGAGTAACTGATACAGAAATTGGTACCGGATAGTGGAGTATTGCTGTGAGATAAGAACAGCTGGTACCACAAAGTGAAGTTGTTTGTGAAGCTGAGAAAAGTTGGTACCCAGAAGCATGGCCAATGCTGTGAGTGGCTAGTGTGCCTTTGGAATTGTTTGTTGGGAGAAATACAGAGAATTTTGGGACTTTGTGCTGGGAAAGTCTTTGCGTCTTGGCGGTTGGGCCAAAGGGGCCTTTCTCGTGAGAGCTCAGAGGAAAGCAATGCTGTCAGAGACGCAGACAGTGGAAGCCCAGGTTGTGATGGTCCAGAGGGGAACAGAGAATGTGTTTGCAACTGTACGAATGACACATGGAATCATGTGTTGGCTGAGAGTTTAGTGAAGTTTTGCCCTAGTCCCGAAAGCTTGCCTGAAGTTAAACTGGAGTGCTTGGTGGAGGAAATTTCAAAGCAATGTAGTCTTGACAATGTGATATGGCTACTTTTTAGATGTCTTCAGAATTATGAAAAAGAGCAAAGAATCAGGCAGGAAGAAGCAAAAACTGTAAGATCCAATGATGAAAAATACAATGGCAAAGTTAAAAGCGTTGAACCAGGAAGAAGCAGAGAACAAAATGGCTGTTGAAGAGATTAGCTATTTGAATAATAGGACAGGCCCTAGCTTGAGGGCAAGATCCTCAGGGAAGGCTCCCACTCATAAGAATGCAAATCCTTTCCGAAGACTAGAGCTAAAGGGTGGAGTTCCAAAGCAAGAGTTGGTTTCTCTTACCAAGCCACTGCCCAGGAATGAAAGACATGGCCAGCATAGGGAAGCAGAATCAGCTGTGATTCAAGAGGGCCAGTCTTGGCAAAGTTGTTCACATGGTTCTGGTTTTAGAGGCATCAGTGATGCAAGAGGGAGGAGATCGTGGAGTCCTCCTCCAAGATTTCAAAAATTGGCAGAATCCAGGCATCATGAGGCAAGAAGCCTGCAGTTTAGAGGCCCAAGAAGGGCAGTTTGTGCTGTGGAGTTAAAGCCTGGTTTGCCATTGAGAAGTAAAGATGTTAGAGATGCCAGAGACAACGTGGGACACTTGCCAAGGAGAGCTGTATACCTGGGAGGAGTCAGCTCAAGAGAGGAACTATTCTATGGGCAGCTGCATTGGAGGGGTGGAACCAAAGCCCTTTGGAACTGAGATGATTTCAACAAGAGGCTCACCTGTTGGACTTGGAGCTACAAGATTTGGAGTTTGTCCTGCTGGTTTTCAGTCTTGTTATGGACCGATCTTTCCTGGATATGCCCCCATTCCTTCCTTTTGGAATGGGAATGTTTATTCTGTGCCATTGTATGTTAGAAGTATGTAACTTGTATTTTGATTTTACAGGAGACTTTGGACTTTGGACTTTTGGACTGTTGGGGCTACCATTGTAGTCTCTGAAGACTTTTAAAGTTGGACTGAGTATGGTTTGCATAATGAGATGGCAATGAGCCTGTGGGGGCCAGGAGTGGAATGTCATGGTTTGAAATGTGTCCCCCACAGTCTCATGTGTTTGGCAAGGTCATGGCACCTTGAGAGATGGAGCCTTGCTAGAGGAAGGCAGTCACAAGGGGTGGGCCTTGAGGTGGATTAGTCCCACCCTACCTCCAGGAGAAGTCAGCCTTTGCTGCAAGCAGTCTACAGCTCTCAGTTTCCAAGATGTCTGGTGTGACTTAGTCTCCTCCAGCTTTGGCCAGCCAGCCGTGCCACCTCTGCTTTGAGAGACTGTCCCTTCCCTCTGGAACCGTAAGCTGAATAAACCTCCCTTTCTCCCTTAAAAAACAAAACAAAACATAAAGTTAGTGAATTATAATGCAATTTGAAAACTCAACATGATCACATTAGGGAACTAAAACTATATCTGTATTATTTGTAAGCAGTTTTACTATGAAATAAAGCTAATTAATTATATTTCAGCCATCAATAACTGCTACAATTAGTAATATAATTAATTATTAATATTATAATTATGACTCCCACCACCAACAATACAGCCCTGCTAATCCTTAGATGTTAACAGGCTCTAATAGCCATGGCCATACAGGGTGAAGAAAGAAAAGTTGGGAACATGGTGATACAATTACAGTGATAAAGCTCTGTGCGTGTCTTTAAGTATGCTAGGCAATGTCTAGATGGCTTCCAAAGAACTGGAAGGAATATGTAAAAAACACCTCTGCCCTTGAACCCATTTCGAGACAGGACAAGATCCATCCCTGCCCCTTGCGGAAGATCAACAGGAGTCAGCCTGCCTTACTGCATAGGCTGGCATCTGTGCTGACATAGGCACAGAACTATGCTAGAATAGGAGGCACACTGCAACCGAGACTGCAAGGGATGCCCTTGGCATCCACCTTCAAGAAATGGAGCTCTCGGGCTTGAGCATTCCCTACAGCTCCAATGACTCTCGCCTTTCCTTTAGAGGCTTTGTCCCCTGAAGTTTCCTCCCTGGATTTGTGAAGTAGGGTTCTGACTTTTTGTTTGAAGACTTTCTTTGTTTTTTTCCAAGTAATGTGCTTTTTAGATTTTCTTTCTAACAAAGCGCTTTGCTTCAGCTTTTCATTTTTCATGCTGGTCACTGAACGGTGGACCACATGCTAAGATGTACTCTGAGCCATATGCCTCTCAACAGAATTAAGTGAATTGCAGCATGCCATCGCAAACTAGTAATAAAAGTTATTCATCTATGTGATTAAAAATCTGCAGAGAGGCCCAGCTTAGCATTTAAAGTGCTTACTAGCACAAGCAGGGACCAGAGTTACAGTTTAAGCAGTATTTGTACCTGCATTTGCATGTGCACTCACATGCAAGTATGTATATATACATACATGCTTGCCATGCACAGATACACATGAAAATGGAAAATAATCTTTAGAGGCTCTTAATTGTCTTGATGATAAAATATGAGATGACTCAGGGATTAGGATTCTGTATTGAAAGCAGAAGAACCTGAGTTTGGATTCCAGGTTTCTTATAAAAATGTCAGGTAGAAACAGTGAACAGCATGGCTTGCACTTCTAGCCCTGGTGGGTAGAGTCTGGGAAATCCCAGAGTGAAGCAAAAAAGAGGTAGAAGCAATCCAGGATGGTTCCCAAAGTCACCCTTGGTCCTCCACAGGGACACATGTGCCCTCTAATACAGACAGACAGACAGAATTTAAAAATATGAGACGTGTTTTCCAGTTTGCCTCCTGACTACCTAATATCCCATCCTCTAATAGAACCCTATAGGTTCTAGTGGGCGATTGTGACTGCATTTCCAGGTAGCTGCCATTTTATCTTAGAAGATTTCTTTCTTTCCTTACATAATTTGATTTCTCCCTTTCAATGCTCAGCCATAATTTCCAAGAGAAAATCTTTGCATACTTTATAAAGTTTTCCTATTTTATTATGCTTTTTGATTTATCTTCTGGTCTCTATCTTAAAACGACAGTCAGTAATGTTAGCTGTATAGATAGATGCAGCCCTCACCTTTAGGCACAATAATACTAGCATTATGTCCCAAAGATTGCATTGTGCAAAATCCTGTATATTTTTAGTTATTCATATATGTGATAATTACTTTCACAACAACCTGACTTGAATAAGTGTTATTATGACCCATATTTCACAGTTGACAAACTGAGACTTAACGTGGTTAGTCTCAAGGCACAGTTTGTGCTTATTTGAGCTTGTGCTTTGATAGTTTGTTCCAAGGTCTTCAGTTTATTTTTTAAATTAACAGTAAATAATCCCTTAATCATGGTTGATTATTCTTAAGCTGCAGGGTTTTGTTTTTAAGACTCAAACTATAATTACCTAAAATAAAACAAAGTTTTATAAGACACTTGGCTTGTAAGTGTGTGAATTCCAAACACAAGTTAATTCAGTAGACTATTAAAGAATATTGTAGTTGAGGTAAAACATTTCTTAATTCAGAATATTAGAACTGTAAAGAACATCATGCCTTGCAAATAAGAGAATTCATTCTTTATAAGATCTTAATGCTTTACCCAAAATTTTAGAGAAATAATTTGCAGAAAACACTGAAATTTGGAGGTTCTTCACTTCCAGTCCAGATTCTTATTTTTCTCAACTGTGGAAAGTCAATACAACTAAGGTTTTTAAAAAAAAAGAGTTTGAAAAGAGTTGTGCTTTATCGTGTCCTATTTTCCAGTGGTAAATTCCTAACACATTTAAAAAAATGTGATGCAGTATTAGGGCAGAATCATTCATTCACTACTTAAGTAACTGCTTATGTGCAAGTTCTGACTTGTTTACCTGAGATTTAACATATTTCATGAGACTTTTGGTAATTGATTTCTAAACGTGGAATGTGGTTTCTTAAGCATTATAAATGTAAGGGTAGCTTACCCAAGGAGTGTGTTTGTGTATTATTAGTATCTGGCTATGAACCAGAAGATAGCATATTTTCAGTATTACTTTCAAAAACTTTGTTCCTTATGATCATAATACTGTTTTCACTCAGCAATTGATATTTTAGGTGACATTTTTGTTTTCAGGTTTCTAGTCTGCTTTAAAACTTAGTTTTATTTGTTTCGGCAAATTAAATTTTAAAACTTGGGAAAAAAATCATTCCTACTTAAAAAGAGTAGAGGGTAGTCAATGGATAATCTTTTTGATTTGTTCTGATTTTGAGTGAAAATGCTGTTCTTAACATTCATATACAGGTTTTCTGGTAAGCAGTTCAGTTCTCCAGGAGTGAAATTGCTGTATCATGTAAAAACCATTCAACTTTATGGGGGGAGGCCTGGGATTTCAAATAATTCTCTTAATTCAATGAATTATCATTTCATTACAAGCTAATTTTATATTGCATATAATCTTTGTTGCTTGAATATAAGTTGCAAAAAACAAAACTCCAAGCTTCCTATTTTCTAAAATGTTGAGAAGGCATTCCTCAACAGCATTTCTCATAATACTCTTTGTAGCTTGATGGTAACTCTTAACTTACCATCCATTGCTAAAGCCATTTCATGATGGGCCAGGTAGATCGCCATCTTGTATTGTGAAAATCCTCAAAACAGCCTAAAATTAAGAACAAAAAATTCCAGATTATTAAAGATTTTGGAAGCATGTCCTGTTCAATTTGGAGTTCCCAACATTTAACAAGATGTATGGTAACTGAGTAGGTACTCTATGAATGTTTGGGAGACAGTCGAACTCTAATTGGAAGCAGTTGCTCTTCTGAAACTGAGCATGGATTTTAATTACTTGGGTACCTACAGTGTGCCAGCTACACTGTTTTGTGCTGGGGATGTAGCATGGAACAAAGACCTGTCCTTGTATGTTTAAATTTTTATCAAATAACCAAGCCAAGAAAAAAAATATAGCATATAGAGTATAACTAGTGCTATGGAGAAAAATAAAGTGTGGAGAAAAGGATGGAGAAAGTATGCTATTTATGGTCACTGACCTCTTCAGTAGGGTGAGATTTGAGTAGAGTTCCAAGGGAAAAAGAGACAGTGAACTAACTTTGAATTTGAGGGATGAACAGACCTGTGTGGCTCGGTGAAAAGCTGGACATGGCAATATGTGTGTAATTTCAGCTTGGGAGACTTGAGACAGGAGAATTGTGAGCTTGGTAGTGTAGGAGGTTCTGTTTCACAAAGTCAAGTACTAGAAATGCTGTGTAGTGCTAGAATGTGCTTGTTAAGCGTATACAGCCCTGGGCTTGACACTTGGCACGACAGGAGATGAGCGGAATAAAGGAATTGCCATATAACTTAAAATGAGTAGTAAAAGAATGAAGCTAGCTCCTGTTTCACACTAAAATAATTCAGAACGGGTCAGAAATGTAACCCTGAAAGTTAAGCCATCAAAAGCATATATATGCTACAAGAACTTAGAAATTAAATAAAGACAACCCATATTTTTGTGTTTGTATGTATATATGTGCTCTTATTTTTTCTTATTTTTCTAATTTTACAAGCATGTCAAATACTTGTTTCTGCTTCCCTCCATGTTCTCATTTATTTACATATTTTTTATATATTTATTGTGTGTGTGTGTCTGTGTCTGTGTAGAAAAGGACATTTTTTGTGCCTCCATAGGCCCAAGATTGACTTCTTGGAATCATCCTGGATTGTTCTATCTCCTTCTTGCCTTGTTCTGAGGTTTTCCATGCTCTACTTTCCAGGATCAGAAATACAGCCCACTGCCATTTCCATTTCCTCCTGGCATTTTTATATGGGATCTGGGATATCTGTTCGTATTATTTCACTCTGTCTGGCCTGGAACTATCTGTATAGACCAGGTTAACCTTGAACTTATGCGGTTTCTTTTGCCTCTACATTCAGAGAGCTGGGATTACAAGCTTTTGTCACCACATCTTGTTCAACTCAGAGTTCTTAAAAAAGAAACAGTTTGAATAAATTGTACAAGAAGCTAAAGGAAAAGCATTAAAGAAATAACATGCAAGCATATAAAAAGATGCTCCTCATTTGTTTTTAGGAAAATGCAAAATAAACCACAAGGATACACTATTATACCCACCAAGAATGGATAAAATTCAGAAGACTGAAAAGATTTTAGAAAAGTATTAACAAGGAGGTAAAACATCTAGAATGCTTGCACATGGATGGTGGCAATGTAAGATGTAACTTGTATTATTTTTGATTTTAGTAATTCCACTCTGAGGACAGCCTCCTGTGGGCCAGGTCTCCGTGTGCTCACAGTGCGGATGGCTCCTAGGGCCGGGCTCCGTGTGCTCACACCAAGAACCTAGTCTCAAGAAGATGGACAAAACTGCTGTTCTTCAGCTTTATCATGTGTTTTTAATCATGTTTCACTGGGAACTCAATCATAATTATCTACATCCTAAATGTGTTTTCCTTTATTGCTTACATATTATTTTATATTGTCCAATTTAAAAAATTAAGACATAAAGGCAGGAGGTGGACATGCTAAGGAAATGTTCAGGAGAAGCAGGAGGGAGAAAAGGAGTAGTTATGATCAAAATGCATTGTCTGCATGTATGAGATTGTAAAAGAGTAAAAATAAAAGAAAAATTAATAATAAATTCCACTCTGAGATGTTTAACAGAAAAATTGAAAATGTGTCCCCCAAAGATTTGTACACATACAAATGTTCATAGCAGAATTATGCATGATGGTTCCTAAGTAGAAGTAACTTTAATGTTCATCAGTAGTAATGAATGAATAAACAGAGTCATATAGTCCAGTTAAAAAGAATTAGCTGTTCATATGTTCAACTACTTCAATACACTTTTGAAATATGCTCAGTGAAAGGGTGACACAAAAAAGTATTTACTGTATGATTGCATGATGTTCTGGAACATGATATGTTAAATTTTTGTGGCAGAAGTATTATAAATTGTAAGCTAACTTGGGCTTCATAGAGACACATCTCTAAAATAAAGGACTTCCAGAATAAGAACTGCCTTCTTGTGACTGTGTGATAAAAGTGAGCGTACAAAGGAAAGACTCTATTTCACAGAGAAGAGAAGCATCAAGCATCATGAAAAGACAAAAGGCCAACTGAAAATTTCAGACATGCAGAGAAAATAGGACACAACCTAGGGACTGACTGTGGGGGTAGGAGGGTCTTGAAGCCACACCCACAGGTTTACTCCATTTGGGCCACTTTGTTTCCTGTTACTAGTGGTACAGTAGTTGGCTTTCGTTGATTTTAATTGTATTTTTTTCATATAGTTTGATTTGTGTTGCTGCTACTTCAGTTGTTCGTTTGTCTGACTGGTCCTGGAGATTAAACCCCTAAGAGAAGGTTGTTCATTACGAAAACCCCTGGGTAAAACCAGAAGGGATATCCGTACCAACAGATGCACAAATTGCAACTTAGAAGTACAAGAAACATGAAAAGGCAGCATGACTGTCAAGACTCTTAACCACATCTAGAACACAGAGATAGTTGAAATGCTGGACAAATAAATCATAAACCTGGTTTAGAGAGTGACCAGGTTGGGAGATGCTCAGTTGTTAAATAAAGCACTTGCCTCAGAAGCAAAAGGATTTGAGTTCCCAGCCAGAAGGCAGAGCAATTCACAGTGGTTCCTGACAGCACCCTTGGGCCTCCACAGTCCCAAACAGTGCCCATTCTCCACACTCAAAAAACAAACAAACAAACAAAAACCAACAGTGATAGAAGGATCTCAAAAAGCAATCAGTCAAATGAATGACCTTGGAAAGAAAAATCCGGAGGCCAGTGAAGTGGCTTGGTGAGTAAAGGTGCCTGTGGCAAACCTGGTGACTCTAGTCCCCAGAATCCACATGCTGGGAGGAAAACCAACTTCTGAAAGGTCTTTTAAGAGGAAGACTTTAACACAAGACCTGTAACTTCAAAAGCATTTTTAAGACAGGTATTAGGAAGAATCAATCTCTGAAAGTGCAGGAAAGAATAGTACAGATCAACAAATGGGATTGCAAGAAACTAAAGGCTTCTGCACAATCAAGGAAATAATGGCTTGAGTAAAGAGACAGCACGAAGGAGAAATTGTTAACAACTCATCTGATTAACCAGAAAATACACAAAGTCAAAAAATGAAAACACTGCACTAGAAAGTAACTTAGTCAATAAAGGGGACAGTGAATTAGACATTTCTGTTCAACATCCTTGACCACTGGGAATGCATATGAAAACTACATTGAGATTGCATCTTACCCCAGGCAGATTTGCTGTAGACAGGACACAAACAACAGATGCTGGTGGGGATGGGGGGGAGGGGAAAAGAACCTTATGCACTGTTGGTGGGAATATAAATTAGTCAACATACTGTGCAAATCAGCGTCAAAGTTCTTCAAAAAAGTGAAAATAGAGCTAGATATAATTTTGCTATACTACTCCTGGTTATTGACCTAAGGAATCAAAGTCAACATACAATAGAAATACTTGAATACCTACGTTTACCTCAATCTCAATAGTATTCATAAGAGCCAAGTTGTACAGTTAGCTTATGTGCCTGTCTGTGGATGAATGGATAAGGAAAATGATATACGTAGTATGAAACCCATGGTTTTGTGTAGTGAATTTGTACCGATTTTAAAAATGTGTATTTAGAAAAGTTGAATACATGAAATCAGATGTGGATCTATATTTAGAGAAGGTGACCTAAGTAGTTTGAGTAGAAAGACATGATTGAAGTCTATTCCCAACACATGTATGGAAATGTGATCATGCAAACCATTATTCTATATAATATATATGTTAATTTAAAAATCTTTCTAGTGTGATGGCACTGCCCACACAATGGTTAAATTATACTGATTATTAAACTAGTATATTAGTCTCATTGAATCTGATCCTTAAAATGGGTATACTCCACTATATATTTTATTTTTCTTTTAGTGCTGGAATTAAGTCTAGGTCCTTACTAAATAGGCACTGAACTACTAAAGACCATCTTCAGTGAGTGAAGTTTATTTTTGTTTTATAAATTTATTATTTTTTGCTAGTTCCAATGTTTTATTTATGTCTGTACATATTTGTATGTAGTGCAGATGCACATGTGCTACACTCTGCAGGGTCTGAGAGTGTTTGAGGCAGGGTCTCTTCCCAGCTGTCAGTCTGGCTGGCTCATGAGCCGCTGGATTTTCCTGATCCATCTTTGGATTTCCCATGACAGATGTGGGCATCAGCTGGCTGGGCTCCCACATGGCTTCATATGAAAGAACTCAGCAAGCGTTCTTACCTCAGACCCATCTCCCCAGTCCGTATTAATCTTTTTTGTTATTTTACCTGTGTGGTTTTTTGGGTTTTAATTTTTTTTTTTTTTCAATCCTTAGTTTAAGCTTTGAAGAAGGCCATCCGTCACAGCCTGAACCAGATATCCTTCAGAGACAGCCATTTGTACCCTCTCATCAGCTTTCTGGATACAACAGCACTCCTCAGTCATCTGGTAATAATTCTTCTGTGATGTGCATTGATATTCAGTACATTGAGAAAATAATAAGAAAAATCAGTTTTCACATTGTGGTTTATGAACACAGTACATTTGGACATAGCTATAGCATGGGAAGTGTTAAAATGAAAATGACATTAAAGAGTTTGGTTTTTACTAACAGTATGTAATTAATAAGTCAACACAACTTTCTTGTATCTTTAGAGATAGTAAATACAGCTAGTCAACTTAGTATGTGTTTGCTATAACTAAACGAAAGTCTAGGGTTATAAAATTTGTTTTCTAAAAATGGGATCAGAAGTGGAATTTTATCTAAGTCTGCATTTTACTAGGTGTTTTCTCTTCTGCCCTAGGTCTTTCAGGAGTGTTTGATGCTAGTGGGAGCAGTGCTAGCGCTGATACTAAGGCGTCTTCCGTGGTGAATTTCCCCTCTGTGGAGGCCCGAAGTGCTCAGGCTGCATCTTCTTCGGGAACTACCCTTTTACCACAATTCAGGGCTCCGTCCTGGCAGACAGGTGAATCTTTATTTTTAAAATTTTTGAGTCCTTTAAAAATACTGATTTAAAAATACACTTTTATAGCCTTCTGGTTCTGGCAGTGCAGCTGTGAGTGAAGTTAATTATCCATACTCCATGCCATTAACATCTGGAATTTTTTACAGTTTTAAGGTGGGTAAAATTTAAGAAATGTTACTGAAGGATTTCAGTTTTTATTGTTGGAGGTTTTTTTTGGGGGTGGGGTCCTGTTTGTTTTGTTTTTTCTTGTGATAGACTTCAGTAGTAGTTTGCACTAGCTTTGAGCTCACCCTTCTCCCTGGGATTACTAACAGGCAGCCGCATGCCCAGCCTACAAATTCCTTTGTAGCATTCTGATGAAAGCTAACAATTCACATTGTATGCTTGATTATTATTAAAGAAACTCAGATGTAGAGTTTATTTGTCACATATAATAGCTACGTACCTATTTGACAGGAACAAATTAAATTTTGTTTTAATGATTTCAGGCTTTCTAGCTTGGTACAATAAAAAATTACATTGGGGGTCTGGAGAGATGGCTTAGTGATTAAGACTCTATCACAAGTAGTAGGTCCTGAGTTCAGATCCCAGGTCCCACATAAAAACGCCAGGCAGAAACAGTAGCAGCTTGCACTACCAGCGGTGGTGGGAAGAGCCTGGAAAATTCTAGAATGAAGCATAAAAAAGGTAGAAGCAATCCAGGATGATTCTGAAGTCACCCTTGGACCCTTGGTCCTCCACCAGGTCACACAGTACCTTCTGGTACACACACACACACACACACACACACACACACACACGCACGCACTAAACAAAATTAAAGAAAATTCAAAAAAATGTTGGAATTTATGACATTATTACTGCTATGCAAGGTTAATTGAACAGATTTAAATCTGTAAAAGCAGCAGAAAGCTTTAAAATAACATTTGAGGTAATACTTTTTGTGAAATGTGAAACTAATATTCTTTGTCCTGAACTGATGTAGAAGTGATGGCTTGACGGTGGCTCCGGAGGTAAAAACACGAAAGTCTCACTACCTGAGTTCAGATCTCCAGAGTTCAAAGTCAGGGGTGTCTGTAATCCTAGCATCCTACCAGAAGGTGGGAAGCAGACACAGGGGAGTCCCATGAAACTCCGACTACTTCTGGAGGATGCAGTGCAGCAGCAAACAGACCGTGCTTCAAATATGGTGAAGGGAAAGACCAATCCCTAAGGTTGTCCTGACCGCCACATGTGCCATATGACACGTGCCTTCATGTGTAACATGTACACACATCACACACAACAAATATCACACAAAAAATAATAAAATTTTTAGCTGACTTTTTAATTAAATCTGTAGAATTAAAAAATTCATGGAGGATTTGTGGATGGGTCCACTTTCAGATTTCAGTTTTTAAAAATTTCCATTTGCCATTTGCATTTGGTTAAATAATTGAAATGCATTTAGAGGACCTTGACATTTTAGTTAGTGAAATAAAAGTTGTTTTATTTTTTTTTCCAGAGCCTCATTGATTGAGTCTCATTACCCATTACTGCATGAAATCCTGAGCCCAAGAAACTCACAGTTCTTAATTGCTGCCGCCGTTACAGTGGTCAGAACCTGGGGCAGGCGCAGAGAGCCAGGTCCAGCGCTGCACCTCGGCTGCCTGCCAGTGTTCGTCTGTCTGTTCTCCCAGAGCACTTGCCTCAGGAATGGTCTCAGCACAGTGGGCAGAGCCAGTTGCGCTGTCATGACAATCCACAGCCACCCCGAGAGGCCAGCCTTGATCTGGAGAACCTCTCTTGGGGTTACCTGTACACCTGCTTCCCAGGTGTCATATGTTAAACTTGACCTGAACTCTTATTTTTTTGCATCAGAAGGCACTGTGTGTCCCTGTGGAGGACTAAGGGTGATTTTGGGAATCATCCTGGACTGTTTCTACCTCCTTTTTGGTTCCCTCTGAGATTTCCCAGGCTCCACCCACCATGGGCAGAAAGTACAGGCCTTTGTGGTTTCCACCTGGCATTTTACGTGGGACCTGGGATCTGAACTCAGGACCTTCTGCTTGTGAGGCAGAATTTTGATCCTTGAGTCATCTCAAGGATCCAGCGCAACAGCCTCTTGACAGTATGATATTGATTTATATTAGCTTTTCAGAATCATGTATCTTGTTGGAAAATTCTTAGGAATTCAGTATGTAAAATGTAAGACTTAAAGTGAAATGTATTTTGGGAAACAAACAAACAAACAAACAAAAAAGATCCTTATAGTGTTAACCTTGCTGTTATTTTTAGATTTATTTAGGTTAGACAAAGCAATTTAGTGTTGGTTTCTGTTTTTTATTTTTAGTGTTTCATACAATTTACTCTTACTTTGTGTTAGGCATTCAGGGCAAATTAAACACTAGCAATTCTGCAATTTTTTGCTGGTTTCTATTTTTAATATGGCCTTGTCCAACTATGTTTTTTCACTTATAAATTCCTGCTGCTTTCTTGAAGTTAAGAAAGCAAGCTAATTTGAAACATAATTTTAAAAATTTATATATTGATCTAATTTATTTGTTTTTTCAGCCTGTGAACATTCTTGTAGGTTTAATGTTTTTTATCATTAACTGTGGAAACATGTTTGTGCTATAATTGCTTAAAGATCTTTGTCCGTTTTCTTCATAGGCATGCATTCCTCAGCTGCCACTGAGCTGTTTGTTACCGGACCGTTGCCAACCACTGGGACGCTTCCACCCTCTGCCCTCTCTGCTTATCAACACCCTGCCACCTTTAGCAATAGAAACTTTGCTACCACCTCACCTTTGGTGCTTCAGGATTCAACTTTTCACACTACAGCAAATGGAATTTTAAATCCTCATGACCCGTTGCTACAAATTAAGACTTCCCAGGGTACTGTTCCAACTGCTTTGGCATTTGAGCACCTAGGCAGTTCTGCATTAAGTAACAGCATACCACCTCAGTCTTCAACATACCGCTCAGCTCAAGAATCGGCACCCCATCTTTTACAACCTCAATTTAGTTTGTTGCCTTCATCACTTGGGGGAGCCCAGCAAACTCCTCAAGCCTACAATTCAACTCTCTTTTCTAGTTCTCCTGCTTCCATTGAACGGGCTCTTCTTCGAGAATGTAGTGTTATTAAACACCATCAGCGGCCTTCAGGTACCCAGTCTATTCAGGCACAACTGACTGGTTCACAGCATTCCTCACATAATTATCTGTCAAGTGCAAGTGTAGGTAATTTTCAGGAAACACCCAGGCAGTCATCTTTGACCTGTAGCCCAGCTGGAGAGTCTACTCAGGTGAGCAATGGAGGACTGCAACAGAAGCCCCCACAGGTCTCAGGGGAACTTGCTCAATCTTACTCTTCTGTGATTCCATCATCAGGGTATCCTTCTTCGATAAAAGTAGACAGCTGCTCTATACAACAACCTCTAGCATCAACTAAGATTCCGAAGCCTCAGAGTATAATTCCTCCTGTGCAAACACTAAACTATTCAAAACCTTTACATAACCAGAGTTCTGTGGTATCAGGTCAAGCACAAATTTATTCTACCGCACAGCTACCAAGCCTTCTGTCCGTCAGTCAGTCCCAAAACTATGGTGTAGTACAGCCTCACAATGCGCCGTCTATTGTTCACTCACAGGTGTATAGGTCCAGCAGGGTTGAGAAATTGCCGTCCTTGTATAAAACATTGACTTTTTCTGGGTCATCTCAGCCAGTAACTTCTGAAAATCAGACACTTAGCTATTCATCCGGTCAGGAAGAGGTGCTGTCCTCAGCTGCAAATGAGAATTACCCTGCTCACACAAGAGAGATGTCTTCGGTCAGCCAGTCTCAGAGTTACTCATCCGGTCACTCTCAGGGTTTATCACCAGTTAGCCAAGCACAGGTCAGTTATTCATCTCAGTCACAAGTTTTGCCGGTTGTTAGCCCTTCGGAAAGCTATGCATCAGGACAGTCTCTGCCGTTGACAGCCCCTTCTCTTTCTTATTCTTCCACTTCTCGGGCCCAGAACTTGACGGATTCCAGCTCAACCCCAAACTACATTTCAATGCATTCTTCCCCAGATGCTCAGAATCAAGGGTCATCATCTCCCCAGCCACAGAAGTTTATGCCTGCTGTGCAGTCATCGTCTTTTACATCCTCTGCTCGCTGCCAGACGTTACAGAATAGCATACCTTCCCCGGATCCAAAGTCTTACGCTGAGAGAAAACTTGACTCTAGTGTGTACACATCTTCAAAACGAGAAGGTAATTTTCCAGTGCAGGACTTACAGGCAGTGCAGCCACAGGCATCTATTGAATCGTCAAGCCAGAGATTATCTGATGGCAAAACTAATGCTCAAGAGTCGATTTATAAGGCTTCAAAGGCAGATGATAGATACTCAAAGAGTGTCATCAGAAACAACTCCCGTCTTGAAGATCAAGCCGTTGGAGTTGCTCTACAAGGGTCAAAAAAAGAAGAAAACATGATTGGTTCAATGACACAACTTAACCAACAGATGGTCCAGCCCAGTAATGCAATAACTCCTGATCTTAAGGCAACTAATTTAATGCAAACTCCACCAATAAGATTGACTTCTAGTGACCGCAACCAGCAACATTCTCTTATGCATAAGGTGCACGAAGCCAAGGTTCAGGAAGGACATGATCAAATAATTACTGCCTCATCTCAGATACAAATTCCAAATCACACTCTAGGGCATGGCCATCAGGCATCTCTTCGTAATGCGCAGGTCCTTCTAGACTCCGCCTGTGATTTACAGATTCTTCAGCAGTCAATGCTGCAGGCAGGCTTAGGACAAGCCAAGGCGTCCTTACAAGGACAGCGTGTTCAGAGTCCTCAACAAATAGTACATTCTTTCCTTCAAATGGATGGTCATATTATTCAGAGCAATGGTGATCATTCTCAGCAACAGCTCCATCCTCAAAATTCTGATATGATGAAAATAGACCTCCCTGAGTCTTCCAAACCCTTACAGCAGTTAACCACGAAGGGCACTTTCAGTGAAACAAGTCAGCATGATCCAAAGAGTCAGTTTGTTTCTCTTGGAGCAATGTGTTTCCCAGAGGCAATGCTCCTCAGTGATGAAAGAAATATCTTATCAAACGTAGATGACATCTTAGCAGCTACAGCAGCAGCTTGTGGAGTGACACCTTCCGACCTTTCCAAGTCAGCCTCAGTTGAAGCCATGCAGGCTGTCGAAGGTGGAGATTCAAAGTCTCATTTTCAACAGCCGTTAAATATCAGGCATGTGAATTCAGAGTTTAACTCTATGGCAGGTACAGTAGGAAAGCCACAGAGTATAAGTGATATTTCCTTAAATGGAAATCAGGTTCCTGTAAACCTTTCACCAGCAGCTACCCTTCAGTCAAAAATGAGTCTAGATCAACAACACACAGAAAAACCTAGTCAAAATCTCCCAACTAAAGCAGCTTCAGTAGGCGTTGGACCAAGTCATGAGGTGCAGGAGCAGAGTTCTGGCACAGCCAAGAAACAGTCTGCTGTCACGCATGAAGCTGAAGACAACGAAGTTCCTGCTGAGGGTGCATTGAGCAGTAGCAGAAACCAAGAGTTCATTTCTGCTGGGAGGAGCATCAGTGCAGAGAGCACTGCACCAGAGGGCGAATTCGCCTTGGTGGGTGATAACTGCAGCATGTCAGTGAGCCAGACAAGGAACACAATGGCTCTGCTGGCCATGGCCCCACCTGGGGAAATAACCAGTATCAAGACTGATAACGAAAACCAAGATGTGATGCATTGTCACGTGACCAAGAGGAAAGGTAAAGGAAAGGGACAGACCAGAGAGGAAGACGGTAATAATCAGAAGCAAGTGAAAAGGTCAACCCAAAGCAAGCGGCAGCATTCCAGGGGAGCAGACATGTATTTGCCCTACGCTCCCACTTCCTCAGAGAACTGCCACGAAGGTTATCAGCATCAAGAGAAGATGAGGCAGAAGATCAAAGAAGTAGAGGAAAAGCAGCCAGAAGTCAAGACAGGATTTATTGCTTCTTTTTTAGATTTTCTGAAATGTGGGCCCAAGCAGCAATTTTCCACTCTGGCTGTCCGAATGCCTAACCGGACCAGGCGCCCGGGAACCCAGATTGCCCGGACATCTTGTCCCCCAACACTTCCAAGGACTTCATCCACGATACTTACACCGATAGTATCTGAAACCAGCGAGGTCAACCCATCAGAGAAAGCCGAAAATGAACTGAAAAATTTGGAACATTTTTCTTCCTTGTCATCCGATGAGGAAGATCCTGGAGCGTGTGGCCACAAAGGTATTGCTGCCCTCTTACCTGCATCGGATGCCACTTCTGATAGAGCAAAGAAAGCAGGTAGGGTTTTAAATAGATGCATAATTATGGTTTTCTATTAAAAGTTTTCTAGCCAGAACCTACATTTTAAGCCTTTTTAATTCTTCATAGTTATGCAAATGTGAAGGACAAAAATGAATATACAGCTGTCTTAGGAGTTAACTTCTTAACATCTACCTGCTGTGGAGGATTTTAGGTTGGGCTTCTGATTTTTATTCATGTTTTGCCGCAGATATTACTGCACAGTATGCTGTCTGGACTTCTCTAATCAGGCATTTTTACATAGTTTTTGGATATGAAGCATTGCATTAAAGGTCATAAACTTGATACTTGAATTGATTTGCTAATTTTACCTAAAGATAGGTATTTTACTGTTAGATGATGTGATATGCAACGTGCATATTCATCTAATTAAGAGAATTCTGTGCTGACTCAGAGAGAGAGAGAGGGCACTATATGTGCCTATGAAGGACGAATGGTGACTGTGGGAATCATCCTGGATTGCTTCTACCTCCTTCTTTACTTTAGGATTTCCCAAACTCTGCCCACCAGCAGAATGTGTTTTTTTACATGGGACCTGGGATGTGAACTAAGAACCTTGTGCTTACAAGGCAGTCTTAACGCCTCAGCCATTTCTCCAGCCCCAGAGGAAATGTTTTAAGAGGTGCTCCCTTCTGTAAACATTTGACAGGCAAATACAGATTACTATTTAAGGAACAAATCAAGGGGAAAATGGCAGCAGTTATATACCTACCATCTGTATCAGGAACAAGGATGTGAGTACACATAATATGACGAGAGTAAGTGAACTGCCCATTTGGTTATGAATGACTCATGGTTAGAAGTGACAGGCTGGAATGTGAGCCTAGAGTTGTGTGATTTAAGAGCTGAACACTTTTGAATAAACAGGGCTTACAACTAAGATTTAAACTGTTTTATAATGTACCTGTCAGCTTTTGTCTAGACTTGAGACTGTTTTTCTTTATTCAGGTGATGTGAGACAATTGGTATCATAGATAATTAGCATAAATACCTGATATTAAATATAGCTAAAAAAATTTCTTATTTTAGGGCTGGAGAGATGGCTTAGGGGTTAAGCCTTTGCTTGAAAGCAAAAGGACCTGAGTTCAGGTACTTTGTCCCACGTAAAAACACCAGGCAGAAGTGGAAATGGTGGCGGCCTGCACTTATGGCTCTGGAATGCAGAATCTGGAAAACCCCAGAGCAAAACAAAAAGGAGGATGATTCCCAAAGTCACCAAAGTCACTGTTGGCCTCCACAGGAATTCACAGTACACACACACACACACACACACCACACACACACACACACACACACACACACACACACACACACACACACACACAAACACACACATATGAAAAAAAGGAGGGAGGAAGGAAGGAAAGCAAGAAAGAAGGAAGGAAATTTTTAAAAATCTCATTTCACCCTATAGGAAAATTTGAATAATGGAAAGTCAGTCTTAGATTTAAAGGCATTAGTATGGATGTAACCTGTCCTGCCTAGTAAGACTTCAATTTAGAATGTTTTCAATTGCTATTGTATTTGCTTTTGGGGTTTTAGAACAAAGTGTTTTTAAGAAATATTTCTGAATTTAAAAGGAAGGTCGGTGGGGGGGATGCATGTGAATATCATGGTGTACTAGTAGAGCTAAGAGGACAGCTTTCAAAAGTTGGTTCTCTCCTTCCATCATGTTCATTTTCCATTTCTTTTAGAACATTTTTTGCACAGTATAAATTATATATGGAAATGTTTTAACACATAAAGTAGGATACTCAGGAAAATTTCCACAAATTCGAAATCACTTTCATTATCTAACCATCTATATTCTCTGATCTTTAGCACTTAAAGCTAAGAAGGAAAGGAAAAAACTAAAATGATAAATGATTTGGAATGAACAGTGCATTGAAACCAGTAGAATGTGGAACAAAGAAGAAAAGTTAATGTGTCAGAAACTATTTAATTAAGAAAGAGAGAGAATGAGGGAGGAAGAAAGAAAAAGAGGAAAAGGAAGGGAGAGGAGTACATTAGTTGAACCCATGTATTTCCTATAGAACTAACTACTGACTGACCTGGATAGTAGTCATTTCCTTGCTCCTCCTTCATCACCTATGTATTCATCTATACATTTTGTTAAAACTTCATGTATAGAGCATTGTATAGTGTTGATATGTTTTCTTTTTACTAATTTGTCAAATATAATTCTTTTCTTTTTAAATGTATAAAACCTGTATATGGAGGTCAGAGATCAACATCAAGTGTATTCCTTTTTTTTTTCTCTACTTTATTTTATGATACAGAGTCCCTCACTGTTCCTGCAACTTAACACTAACTTCCAAGTATCCATGCTAGTACGTGCCTGCCCATGTACTGGGGTTGTTCATGCACTGTCACACCTGATTTTTACATCAGTATTGAATCTGAACTCAGCTCTTCATACTTACACAGCAAGTCCATTCCTGGCCAAGCTATGTCCTCAGCCCTCTATGTTCCTTGTTTATTTTTGATTGTTTTTATTTTGTGTAGTCTCGTGTCTCTTAGCCTCGCCTTGATTTTACTGTGTAACAGTGAGCTGATCTTCTTGCCTCCATCACCCAAGTGTTAAGACTTACCACTGTGCCCAGCATATGAGGTGCTTGAGATTGAACCCGGGGCTTTGCATTTAATTGGATAAGCAGTCTACCAGCTGACCTACATTGCCAGCCTTTTTTAAAATTTTCATTTATTTATTTATTTTGCTTTGCTTTGCTTTGCTTTGCTTTTGCATGTTTTGTGTGTATGCATCAGAGGGCACTATGTGTATTTGTGGAGAGGCCCAAGGGTGTCTTCAGGAATCATCCTGGATTGCTTCTACCTCCTTTTTGCTTCACTCTGGGATGTCCTAAGCTTTGCCTTCCAAAGCAGGAAGTGCAAGCTGCAGTCATTTCTGCCTGGTGAACTCAGGTCCTTCTGCTTTCAAGGCAGAGTCTTAACTACTGAGCCAGTTCTATTTTAAAAGTGTTATTATTACATTATAATTATCATTGGTGATGTGTAAAGTCAAATCCAGGATTTCAAGCATGCTGAATATACTAATATACTACATTAAAATAAATCTTGAGTGCTAGCAAGATGCTCTATGTATAAGGCATCTCCTTGCAAACCTGGGTACCTGAATTCGATCCCTGAAAAGTTACATGGTGGAAGGAGAGAGCTAATTATTAAAAAGTTGCCCTCTGATCTCTACTCAAGTACCCTGGTCTCTCATAAATAAAATATTTTTTTGAAATGAATACAATTTGGGGAGATGGCTCAGTGGATAAAGTGCAGCCATACGCTCAGACACCCAGGACTTGTGCAAAGCCTGGTGGCTGCACATCTGTAGCCTCAGCTCTGGAGGTGGTAGGACAGGTGGGTCAGTTCTACTGTTCATCAGTAAGTATCGGAGATTACAGCTAGTCCACTGGTGGAGTGATGGGCTAACATGCGGTGCTGATTTCAGTCTTACCATTATCACACAGACAAAAAGATCATTGTATGGTCGATCTGGTTTCATTCACTTTTGTTTCCTATTCACCCACCCACTGGTGGTTATGGTGAATATTCCTGTCAATTTCTTGACTACTGTACACTTTCAGCTTCTCAGTGTTTGTCATATCTTCTAGTTCTTAGATAATGCAACTGTTGAATGCCAGATACTTCTGACTTCAGTGCTACTGTATATTTTGGTTCTATCTTCTTTTTCATATTCATCAAGGCATCATGAATGCTGTTTTCAATAACCATGTTTAAATTTTTTTAATGTACACTTCAATTTTTTTTCATTCTGTTCCATACATCTTTTCTTGAATAATGTCTTTTGTTTTGGAAGAAATATGTATTCTTTTAGTTCTTCATCCATCTATTATTTATGTGAACATTATTTCTTAGTTCTTTCATCATAAAATGAAGGAAGTGGATTGGTTGTGAAACTTACTGGAACAAGCGATATTTTAGCCATGAATTCCTGTGCAAATAATTTCAAATGCTACCATCATGCAACAGAAGCATTCTTTTTACATTAAAATTTGAGAAGTATCAATTTGGGTCAACAACTATTGTAATGTTAGAAATAATCTAGTTTTAAAATCTGTCACAAGACAAATCAGTTCCCATTGTATAGACATTTTGAAACAGAACTATGTTACAGTACAGCTATAGTTGTACATCAGGGTAAAATTCTACTGTATGGGATCTTTACATGATTAGACAGACCATCTGTATTTTCTCAAGTCCTTTCCCCTTTATTTGGAGGAACACAGACATAAATGTATGAGGATGTCTTCCCTTTGGTACAAGAATGTGTAGATTAGTGGAAACAGAGTAGAGTTGTATTCTCATCTTAAAGCACTCTGGCTGGTTATTTTCTCTTGCCTATCTGTTTTCTGGTTTCTTTTGTTGATTGATTGGCATTTTTCTATTTCAGAGTTCTGCTTTGGTCTCTGAACTCTGTAAGTCAAAAGAATTACCACTAGAGTCCTACATTATATTTTCTTCAACCCAGATTTCTCTTATCAATTCTGGCATTCAAATTGTTTTACAGATCTTTGACTTAATATTCTTGTAGTGTATCTGCCCTTATAGTATAGTGAAGGCTGAGGAATTGACCGAGTGACTAATTCTTGATATTTTCTTGAGCGAAAAAGCTTTGGTTCTATACTCTCTTGCCATCTAGAAGTAGAAGCCTTATTCATGTGACATCTCATGTTTAATAGAGGAATTGCCAAACTTACTCAGCAATGTGCCTGTCTGATTTTATATTCCTGTCATTGGGGCTGGAGAGATGGCTCAGGGGTTAAGTTTCTGCCTTGCAGGCGGAAGGTCCCGAGTTCGTATCCTAGACCCCACGTATAGATGCCGGGCGCAAGCGGGGGCAGCCTGCATTTCGAATCCTGGTAGGGCAGAGCCTATGAATCCCGAGGCAGAGTAAACGAGGAGGTGGAGGTGTCCATGGTGGTTCCCGAATTCGCCCATGGTTCTACACACACACACACACACACACACACACACACAATTGAATAAATAATAAAAAAAATTTTTTAAAATTCCTGTCAGTAATGTGTAAGGGCTGCAATTACTACAGAGTCTTGTCAGCAATTGCTAATATCTGTTATTAATTAAGCTCATCTTTTTAAAATATTTTATGTCTCTGTGTGTGTGTGTGTGTATCAAAGGGCACTGTATGTTGCAGTCACCCTGCATGGTTGCTGATAAATGACCATCAAACGGCTTAAGGGAACAAGGGGTTTATTTCCTTACTACAGTCTGGTCCAGGTCTCAGTCTAGAGCATGCACCAACATCAGGGCTGAGGGAACTGGCCACACCATTTCTACACAACAGCTCAGAGAGGGACAATCCTTTTTTTTTTTAATTATTTATTCAATTGTGCGTGTATGCATGTGTGTGCGTGTGTGAGCATGTGTTTATATGTGTGTATATGTATGTGTGTGTGTGTGTAGAACCACGGACGAATTTGGGAACCACCATGGATGCCTCCACCTCCTCCTTTACTATGCCCCGGGATTCACAGGCTCCGCCCTACCAGGACCAGAAACACAGGCCACTCCCGCTTCTGCCTCGCATCTATATGTGGGGTCATAGGATCCAAACTCAGGACCTTCCGCCTGCAAGGCAGAGGCTTAACCCCTGAGCCACCTGTCCAGCCCCATCAGAGAGGGACAATCCTTACTTGCCAGACCAGCAAGTCTGGCCAAGTATACAGAAGGATGCCAACTCTCTCAACCAGCTCTCCATAATTTATTCCAGGGCCTAGTCCTACTCATCATATGCTGGGCCTTCCCCATCAGCTAGACAATCTCCTTCAGGTTCGCTCTGGGCTTAACTCAACCATTAATTCTCTACAAATGTGCCCAGAGCTCAAACCCTCAACAATCGAGTTGACACCTGTGCCTAATCATGACACTGTGTGACCCTGTGGAGGACCAAGGATGACTTTTGGGAATCATCCTGAATTGTTTCTACCTCTTCCTTGCTTGGCTCTGGAATTTCCCAGGCTCTGTCCACCAAGGCCGGAAGTGCAGGCCACCATTTCTACCTGGCATTTTTTGGTGGAACCCAAACCGTTCTTGCAAAACAGAATCTTAACTCTTGAGCCATCTCTCCAGCCCCTAAACTCCTTTTAATAGGTGCAAAATTATGTTTTGTTTAATTTTATTTTTTGAGACAGGATGTAATGTAGCCCAGACTGGCCTTGAACTCGTTGTATACAGAAGGACGGCCTTCTGATCCTCCTCCCTGCACCTCCTGAGGACTGGAATTGCAGGCATGTGCCACTGCATGGTCTATGTTGTACTGAGAATCAAACCCAGAGCTTCATGCGTGCTGGGCAAGCAGGATACTGACCAAGTGCATTCCCAGCCCATGTGCCTCATTTTGATCTGCAATTTTTCTCATGAGCAGTGTTAACCATACTTTTATGTGCTCATTGATGATTTTTTTTAATCTTTTATCAAATTTCCATTGAGATCTTTGCTTTCTAAATTGGTCATTTGTCTTTTTATAATGGAACCACAAGACTTCTGCATATATTCTAGTTACAAATCTCCGGTAAGTATGGGTTTTAAACACTTCCATTCTCTACTTTATCTTGTACTTAATTGATGACATTAATTATAGCAGAAGTTCACAGTAAAGGTCCAACTTCATGCTTTCATATATAGTCATTACCTGTCCCAGGATCTACTGCAGAAGAGACTGTTCTTTCTGTAATGGTCTTAGTACCTTTGTTGAAAATATTTGGTTACATATATACATACACAATATGTACACACATTTATTCATATCAGACTGTTTTGATTATTGTAAATCTCTTTCAGTGATGTTTAATAATTAGTTTCCATGGTGTATATTTTGTGGACATTTCTATAAATTTGTTACTAAATATTATATTCATTGCTATTTTAAGTGGAAATTATTTTCCTACTCTCATTTTTTGTTGTGTATGGAAATATATTTGATCTCTATATATTGGTCTTGTAATCTTTTTCATTCAGTTTATTTTTATTCTTTTGTAAGTTATACATGAATGCATTGAATTTATGTTATTTTCATCCAAGGTTCTTGTAATGTTGTTGGTCTCATTTATTTGTTCTAGTAGTTTTTTTTGTAAAGTCTTTGAATTTTATTTATACAAGATCAAGTCATCTATAAATAAAGATAACTTGATTTTTTGCATTCTTACGAGCAAACAGTCAGTTTTTCTTCATTAAATATGACGTTAGTTTTCTCTGGATGACCTCTGAAGCTGGGAAGTTCTCTTCTATTTCTAGGTTGCCAAGCATTTTTTAACAAGAAAGAGTACAAAATTTTGCAAATACTTTTATTATAGAGCTGATTTGTGATTTTACTTGTTTTATTGTTAACATAGTAGAGTAGTGTATGAGTTGATTTCAAACCTAAGGTAAATTAGACTTGCTCCTAATTGTATGGTTCTTTTGTTTCTTGTTTGTTGGTGGTATGAACTTCTGCCTACTGTTACACAATCTAACTAAGCTGCAGCATCAGGTCCCGCCTGATTATTTTTATGTGTTGGTGTAGTCACTGTATTTTGTTAGAGATTTTTGTGTTTCTAGCCTTAAAGATATTAGTCTGTAGTTTACCCATGATTTTTTTTTGGGGGGGGGGTCTAGTTTTGTTTTTGAAATACATTGTCCTTGTGAGAGTGTCTGGGAAATATTTTCTTTTTTATTGCATTTTGTTTATTGGGGGGGAGGCACTATGTGTGCTTGTGGAGGCCCAAGGGTGACTTCAGGAATTGCTCTATCTCCTTTTGCTTTGCTGGGATTTCCCAGGCTCTGTCTCCTAGGGTCGATAGTTTGAGCTTCTCAGTTTCCTCCTTGCATTCCTCCTTGCATTTTTATGTGGGACCTTGAATCTGAACTTAAGTCCTTCTGCTTGTGAAGCAGTTACAGGTGTGAGCAAGAGTGGAGAACAATGAGCAGAAGTTTGTAGAGTGATACAAAGTTACTTTCATTCTCTTTATTTGGCATTAATCTGTTTAGATTTTCCATTTCTTCCTGACTCTTTTTAATAGTTTGTGTCTTTCTAGGAATTTGTCCATTTCATCTAAGTTATTTAATTTGTTAATATTCAATGTTTCAAAGTATTATTTTTGTAATTCTTTCACTTTCATTAGCTTCAAGTGCTCTGTTGGTTAGTATTAACTGTCAGACTGACACACAGGAAGGAGGCCTTCAGCACACCCGAGAAGGGTTCTCTAGGTTAACGGTGGCCCGTGGCATGACTGTAAGGAATTGTCAGGATTGAGTTCATCGATGTGGGAAGACCCAGCTCATCATAGGTGGGACAATTCTCTAGACAGGACTTCCAGAATTACTTAAGAACAAGGAGGCTAAGCACAGGCAACCATGCATGTAATCGTGCTCTCTGCTCCTGCTGTGGATGATAGGACCAATTCCCTTGGCTTCTGCTGCTATGACTTCTATTGTGATAGAGTAGGAGCTGGAAAAAACCCTCCCTGCTAAATTGCTTGAGGTCAGATATTTTGTCGCAGCAACATTTAATGAAACTAAAATAAATGCTGTTTGGGATATATTTTCCTTTTCAATTTCCAGTTGGCCTTTCTTTAGCAAGCAAGAGAGAATATATGTTGTATGTGTGTGAGCATGTGTGTGAGGGTGTGCATTGTGTGTGTGCGTGCTTGTGGGGGAGGGGGTTAGGTTGATATCAGGTGTTTTCTTCAGTCATTCACCACTTTTATGTCTGAGGCACGATCTGAACCCAGAGCTTGCTGTTTTGGGCAGCCTCGCTAGCCAACTTCCCTGGGGGTTCCTGTTTCCACTTTCTGAAGGCCATGATTACAAGCGGCCTCCATGCCCACCTGGCCTCTACAGGGGTGCTGGAAATTTGAACTTGTGTCCTCAGACTTTCATGGCAAATGCTTTATCCTCTGAGCCATTTTATTTTCCAGTCCCTCTATAAGTCTTACAGCTTTGGCTGTCTGACCTTTTCTCACCTTCTGTCACTCATGTGTGTCTCCATTTTAAAATCACCTTCCATGTATTTAATGCAGGGTTCGGGGAGAGGGTAAGTGCTCAGATGCAGGCTTGTGCTAGTCTTCCAGATTAAATTTGCAATGTCTTTGATTCTTGGATTAGTAACTATTCTTTAATTCTTCCTGTGGAATGATTTCAACCAATTGACTGCAAAAATACCCAAGTCTTCCCATTGAGGTTTTAGTCAGAACAAGTAAATGCTTAATTGTTTGCATTACTGACTTGTATCTGCTTGATTTAGTTTCAGAATCCCCTCTGGTGCCAACTCCCAGCCCATCTTCCAACACTACAGGTACTGCTACTACTTCTTGTACCACTGTGGATGCAGTTAAGCAAGAACTTCTTCATGCTTCTTCATCTTCAGTAAACATCCTGGAAAATATAAGCTCCACAGAACCCCCCACACCCATCGAACCTGATGGTCTTCCTTCAGACCACTTTGCAAAAGGACAGGACACTGTCGCCATAGAAGGTTTCACAGATGAGGAAAACACAGAAAGTGGAGGAGAAGGCCAATACAGAGAGCGTGATGAATTTGTGGTAAAGATAGAAGACATAGAGACATTCAAGGTGATGTGAACGTTCACAGGTGTAAAGGCCATAGTGTAGTTGGAATGCCTGTGATTACTTTCACGACTTCAAGGCATGCCTCTATCTTGCCTTCTAAAAAGTTATAAATCTGTATAATCATTATGTTGTTATAAATGTTTGATAACATCAGACTAGATGTCAAGGTTCTGTTTGTTGTTTTTTTAGATAAGGTCTTGTTGTGCAGCCCATTTGATTCTCTGTGTAGCCCAGGCTGGCCTCAGCCGCTCAAGTGCTGTGGAATGTGCTGTCACCCAGCTGATGTTAGATATTTTGAAGAGGAAATCAGTGAAAATAATGTTAGCTTTCTGATGTTTCTGCTTAATGTGCTTGGTTCTTTAAATCACAGGAGCTTTTTTTTTTTTTTTTTTTTAATATATGTATGTTGGTTTTTTGTTTTTTTTTTTAAATCTCTCATAGTCCAGGTTGACCTTCAACATGTCATGTAGCTGAGGATGACCTTTAACTCCTGATCATCCTGCCTTCACCTCCCAAGCACTGGGATTACAGGCATATACTGCCCACCCAGTTTATGCAGTATCCAAGATAAACCAGAGCTCTGTGCATATTAGGAAAACAATTTCCCAACTAAGCTACATCCCCAGACTAAATTGCAGCCATTTTGAAGTTTTTTTAAGCCTTTCAACTGAATATATTATTCTATATTATTATTTATGTTATTAGGAATTTTAAGAAAATGGTTATTTATGGTTAGAGAGATGGCTTAAAGGATAAGAGCACTCATTGAGTTCAGATCTTCACCATTATAAAAGCCTGGCATGGCGACCCAAACCCGTAACCCAGTGCTGCGGGTGGCAGAGCCAGGAGGATCACTGGATCTTGCCTACCAACAGGCTAACTGCAAGCTGAGTTCAGCCAGAGACCCCGACTCAAGGGAATGAGACAGAGCAGCAGAGGACCCCTGACAGCATGCTCTGGCTGTACACACATGTGCACACACACCTACTCCAAAGCACACACAGTGAGCTATTGTGAAAGAAAGTCCTTACAATCTAAATGTTTAAAGAAAAATGGAAGGACTCTCCTCTACAAGTATAACTAGATTTAATTTCATAATTTTAAATTGTTATGCCATGAGTAGAATGGTACAGTTTCATAAAAAAAGATTTTTAGCCAGAGTTGTGTTTTTTTGTTGTTTTGGCTGCTGCTGTCTGTCTGCCTGTCTGTCTGTTGATTTGTTTTGTTTGTTTGTTTGTTTGTTTGTTTGTTTGAGACAGGCTGTTGCCTTGTAGTAGCATACTCAATATATTTTTGGATTTTGTTTTCTTGCTTTTTCTGGTTTTATTTTTTATTTTTAAATTTGGGTGAAATTTCGGCCTTTTGGCTAAAATCAACTAGTAAATTGGAGAGGAACATATTAGAATAAATGAATATACATTCAAGTCTTTTGCATTACTACCATCATAGTTAACTCTAGTCAAATTTTTACTTGAGATTTGTTTTGGTTCTTTTAAATTTTTACAAATAAGACTGGGGAGTTGGATAAGAAGTTAAAAATGCTTGCTGTGTAGGCAAAAGGCCCCAAGTTCAAATCTTTAAATTTCATTTAAAAGGTCAACATGGCCTGTAATTCCAGCCTTGAAAGGTAAAGATTGGGAATCCCCAGAGTGAGTTGGCTAACCATACTGCCCCTATCAGCAAGGTCTGGTTTTAATTAAAGACTCTACCTCAAAAAGAATAAGGAGGAAAAGTAAACAAGGATATCAACCTGAGGCTTCCATATGCATGTGCATTCACACCTGCATGTGTGCAGCCACACGATACACATACGCATGGAAACAGACATATATATAAACCTATATCATAAATGATATAATGAAACTTTTCATGTCTTTCTAATAGTTTAATTATACCAAAGGTAGTTGGCTATTTTGTGTTAGTATGATCCCTATTTCTAGAAGGATTTCAGTAGAGACTATAATATTGTCTCTGGGGAATGTGTTTAGCTTTGTCGCAGAGCACTTTTGCAGACTGTGAGGCCTTGGGTTTGGTATTATCAATGCCATAAGGGAAAACATTGCAGAAACTCAGCTAGAGATAGGAAATGAAAAGTTGAGGTAGGTCTTTAGGATTCCTTTCAGGTGTAATATATTCTATAAATCTAAGATTGTCGATATTTCCTATAAGTATAATTAATTCTACTCATTATAGGAGGCTTTAAAAGTAGGAACCGAACCTCCGGCTATTTGGAAAGTACAAAAAGCTTTATTACAGAAATTTATCCCTGAACTTCGAGATGGGCAAAGAGAATTCGCAGCTACAAATAGTGTAAGTAAACTGTTTGATTGTTTGCTTTTCTATACTTTGACAATGATCCTCAGGAAAACACAGGATGTTGTTTTATCTATGATAAAAATAAAATAAATTTGAACTATGTAAGATTCTAACAATGATTTTAAAAATGAAACAATGAGTAAATCCCAGTTCTTTAAAATGAAATGCATGCATTATACTGTTGCTTACCATTTATATATAAAGAAAGGAATTGGTGTTAATGTTAAGATTTCGGGTGGATCAGAAGGGTGTTACTGATTATTCTACCAATTAAGTGTCCTAACTTAACAGAAAACAAACTGGTATTTTTCTCTTGTAGTTATAAGTCCATAATCAGTATGAACTCAACTGTAGTCAAGGATGAGCCCTTGGGCTTGGGAAGTAGCTCAGTAGGTAGAGCTTGTATTTTATTCAAGGTGAAATTACCCTATCCAGAGCTGCATTTTGGAAAATGCAAAGGATAGCTGGTAGTAAAGCCTATAAGGTATTTATGTATAGGTTGTATAATCTTGTAATTTGATGCTTCTTTCCTTAGTACCTTGGATATTTTGGAGATGCCAAGACTAAATACAAAAGAATTTATGTGAAGTTCATTGAAAATGCAAATAAAAAGGAGTATGTCAGAGTATGTTCCAAAAAGCCAAGAAATAAGCCTTCACAAACTATCAGGTATTTTTCTTGTGTAATATATTTATAGGCTTATTTTGGCTACTGTCAATGTACAGAGAGGACTTACCAATTGAAGGTACTGGATTAAATGATTCCTTTGGAAAATATGAGGTGGATTTTGCAAAGGCTGGCAGCTGACTGCAAAATAGATGTCCCTTGCTCTGCTTAGGTTCTTACAGTATCACTGTGGTATTGTAAAGAGTAAAATCATTTGGGCCTAGCTTTCTGTGGCAGGAACTTTCCTAAAGTTCTCTTTTCCATCCAGGAAAAAAAAAGTGTCAACTTTAAATATTCATTTATTTATTCATTTATTCATTCATTCATTCAATTGTGTGTGTGTGTGTGTGTGTGTGTGTGTGTGTGTGTGTGTGTGTGTGTAGAACCATGGGTGAATTCATGAATTTGGGAACCACCATGGGTCCTCCTTGTTTACTCTGCCCCCAGGATTCACAGGCTCCACCCTACTAGGACCAGAAATGCAGGCCGCCCCCACTTCCACCCAGCATCTATAAGTGGGGTCTAGGATCTGAACTCCGCCTGCTAGGCAGAGGCTTAACCCCTGAGCCACCTCTCCAGCCCCAAAAAGTGTCAACTTTACAGGAGATAATTTTTGAGAAAAAAGAGAGAGATGCAGTTAGAAGACTTTTATCAGACAGTAGAATTATTGCCATGGGTTTATGTGCTGGGTTGTCTGCAGAGTGAATCTGATATGCATGGTAATATAGGTGTGATCTTGGATATTCTCAATCTAATCTGGGTTAAGATTCCCCACCTATTATGCTATGATGAAATTAATCCCCAGAAATTTCTAGATCCAGCAAAGAACAAATCTTCGGGGTCTTAGACAGATGCAGTTGGATTTCTGCCACTAGAGTCTGTGAGTGTCTAAGGGTCACAGTTATATTTGGCTTTCAAAATAGTACTCTTTTGGGTTGGCAAACATTGAAACATTAGTCCCTTATTGACTTAAAATTGAATGCCAATGTCAAAATATTATATTCCAAGAAAAATTTTTAGGAGTCACTTGTTGACAGCATAGAACTGGGCTTCGTTTTGAAATATAAGGGTGTTTGACTTTTTGATTATGACTGTTTTGTAAGATTTAATTATGCTAATGAGATTTGTTGTAACATTGCAGAGCTGTTCAGGCTAAGTCAAGTAGTAGCAGTAAAACTTCTGATCCTCCATTATCAAAAACAACTTCCAAAGTCCCTTCCACTAAACCCAAAGTTAAACAACTTAAAGTAAAGGCTGAGCCACCACCAAAGAAACGGAAGAAATGGAAGGAAGAGTTTTCATCGTCGCAGTCCGACTCATCTGCTGAGGTCCGTTCTAGCAGTAGTGAAGACGAGGGTGAGTTCTCTCGTGAAGTGAGCACCTTACACCAGACGATCTCCAGGAACGGAGGGGTGGTGATGGCCGCCACAGGGATCTCTTTATCTCAGGGGCCGTGCTCCCTGCCCTACAAGCTGTATGTACCTTTGTGAAAACAGTGCACCAGCGGAGCACAGCTGGCTACATGCTGCCTTGTCGAGTAGGAAAAACAGAATTTTTGTTTGGGGTTTTTGTTTTGTTTTGTTTCCCTAGAATTGGTCTTTTTGAGTTTCAGTCTTAGGGGAACCCCAACTGTCTAGTTGATAGGAAAGTGATTAAGTCAGAGGAGATTATTAAAATCCTTTAGTCCTAACTTTACAACTCTAATTTAATTTTTAGCCAGAAGAAAAAAGGAAATGAATCTAAAAGCAAGGACTCCATCTATAATACTTAATACTGCATATTTCTGAGATGCTTATACAAGTGTTACTATTTATCTACTACTAGCCAACTATGTGACCATGACTAAGCCAGATGCCTTCTCTATACCTTCCATTTTATTTTTTTTTAAGATGAAAATACAACAGCTATTGTCAAGTTTTCTGGCCTGTTAAAAATTGTTGTAGATCTCTATTCGCAGCACTTGGGAGCTAGAAGGGGAAATATTAGGAATTCAAGGTCAGCCTGGGTTACGGAGACACTATCTCAATAACAACGAATGAAAAATGTCTCTGTAGATTCTAAAGAGCATTTAATTTATCTATGGTACATATACCATTATTTACCATACCAGAAATTTTTTTTAAGTTTTTATGCATGCACGCATGTGCATGTGCGTGCGCTTCGCATGCATAGTAGAAGGTACTGTGTGACCCTGTGGAGGATCAAGGATGACTCAGGGAATCATTCTGAATTGCTTCTATGTCGTTTTTGCTTTGTGCTGAGATTTCTCAAGCATGGACAGAAATGCAGGCTGCTGCCACACACTGCCAAGCCTGATCACCTAAATTTGATTCCTGGAGTCCATATGGTGAAACCTCAACATACATGTCATGGCACATGGATGAACAGGGACATACAAAAAAGCTTCAAGTGTGATATTTGCAAGAAATTTCTGGGAGTTCATCAATGGGCGAGGTTGAGAGACAGACCCACAGACCATATCTGGTTGTCAACCTGTTTTTGTAAATAGCTTTATTGGAGCATAAATACAGTTGCATTCCCAGAGCAGTGGCAGTTTTAGGTAGTCACTACAGAGACCATCTGGTACGTGAAAGCTGAAGTATTTGCTGACCATTGTTCTTCTGCAGCATGAAGCTGAAGATGAAAAGGATGAAGGGAAGATGGACGGCCACACATGCTGCACTAAAGCTAAAAAGCTTGGGGCCCTTACGCACGAAGAATCTTTAGAAAAATAGGAGAGCAAAGTGATGAAGTTTAATTTTCAGTTACAGGACAGATTCAAACATAAATTGTATATGGATCTACATAGGGGATGGCAGGAATGGAGGAGGGGTCAGATTTGAGAAATTCAGGATGCAACCTTAGTTGAGGTCAAATGATGACTTGGTTGTTTGGGATATGGTGAGACTGGTGTCTAGCATGACTTCTGAGTTACAAGTACTGTTGCTTACAGAGCATATTAGGGATTATTTGATTAGAATTAGAGTCGTAAAAAAATTTTCAAAGTTGAAGACTAAATGTGTTCTTAAGGAGATACTGTTATTTATAAGTAAATACATGAGAATTTATAAAGAAGTTCATACTTGTTCATGCATTGAATACAATATTCGTGTTTGCTGCAATTTTGCACTTTAGTGGCTTTATGTACTGTTTAGAACAGAAAGACTTGGGTTCTGAGTCTGTAGTTTATATGGGTTTCCTCAGTAACAGGATAAAATTTTCCTGCGTTGATAGCTTAATTAACCACTAGGTGTCACTAGTAGTCAAGCAAACTTTTTTATACTTTTAAGTCAAATACCTATTATATAATAGTGTAGACTTATGAAATTTATATTGTAAACTCTTTTTTTAAATTTTTTTATTGTTATTATTTATTCAATTGTGCGCGTGTGTGTGTGTGTGTGTGTGTGTGTGTCTGTGTGTGTGTAGAACCACGGATGAATTCGGGAACCACCATGGACCGCCTCCACCTCCTTGTTTTATATTGTAAACTCTTTCAAGATATATTTATAGCCTTAAGCATATCGGAGATTGCAGATACTTTTGTTATAGAAGTTACTTATATAACTTAACAAGTAGCATTTTAAAATTTTTTTAAGTTTTTTTCTACTTTTATAAGCATATTGAGTATTTATCCCAGCTTCCCTCCTTCCCCCTCCTTTCTATCCTCTCTCTTCTCTTCACCATTTCTTCCCACTCCCTCCCACCCTTCCACCTGAATGCTTCTATGGACCCCAGGGTTCACTCTGGCTTGTCTACTCCTTTGGGGGCTCAGGTCTCTATGGTATATCAAGTTACCTCCTTCAGACCACACCACTGATATATATATTTCCCTTCACTCATCCAGCTTTAGACCTGTTGCAGTTTGCCTGCATGGTTGCTGATAAATCACCATAAAATGGATTAAGGGAAAAGGGGGTTTATTTTCTTATAGTCCGGTTACAGTCTGTCCATCTTGACGGGAGAGTATGCACCAACACTAGAGCTGAGGGAACTGGCTACACCATCTCTACATAGTGGCTGAGAGAGGGATGATCCTTACTTGCCAGACCAGCATGTCTGGCCAAGTGTACACAAGGATGCCAACTCTCTCAACCAGCTGTCTGTATTTTATTCTAGGGCCTAGTCCTACCCACCATGGTCTGGGCCTAACTCAACCACTAATTCTCTACCAATGGGCCCAGAGCTCAACCCCCCCAACAGTCAAGTTGACTCCTGTGCCAATGACAAGATCCAAAAGTTTCCACTGTAAATTCTCATTCTATGAGTATAACAACAGCTCCTTACAGACCCGTTTGTTGTACTGTCTTCCTACCTATAGGTTTATTGGCTGTCTTTTAGGTTCTTATTCTAGTTTACAGTAACAGGGATGTGTGTACCATTCTGACAAGCAGGTCTTGAATCCAATCAGAAAGTTGTTAGTTGTGTCCTTGATAGTCATGCCACTATTACACTGGTGATCACCTGTTGCCATGGTAATTTATATTGCAATTTACAATCTCATGCCATTATGGGACTTGTGATTATTTTGCTCCCCCAGCAGCTTCTGCAGTATTCCTTGGTACTATGTAAGCTATCCAGCTAGGAAAAGGTCCTCAAACCAGTTCCAGTTGATATATTTTGCTCACGTGATAGGATCCATATGTGTTATATCTTCAGTAATAGGATTTTACTGACAGTTTTTGGAGAGCAACTAAGAACAATGGCAAAAACCTATAATGTTTGGGGGCCTTTAAGACCTCTCTGACCATACTTACCTGGCAGGGGAGATACCATGATCACGAAGGTGGTTTTCCCAGGGCGAGGCTTATCCATTGCACTCCGGATGTGCTGACCCCTGCGATTTCCCCAAATGTGGGAAACTCGACTGCATAATTTGTGGTAGTGGGGGACTGCGTTCGCGCTCTCCCCTGTAAAAAAAAAGACCTCTCTGACCAACATTTTATCAGGAAGTGCCACATTCCTGGTATTTCTAATATAATTTTTGTCTCTGGGTTCTAAGTGGATCAGCTCAAGGCTGTTTTCCTCACTCTATGCTCCTCTGCATAGGGACTGCCCATTCTTGTTCTTTCTTTAAAAGACTTTTTTTTCCTTTTATATATTACTAGCATAGGATGTTCCTTTGGTGTTATAATCTTAGGGTTTTTCTGTAAGTCCATCTGTCCCTCCTATTTCTCATTCCCTCATTCCTGTCATATATTTCTCCTAATTTTTCCCTCCCTCATCCTTGTTCTGGTATCCTAAATCTCTCCTTTAAAAGGTTCCACTCTAACCATCCCTTCCCACTTATAGGTCTTTTTCAAATTTTCTGGCTTTTACAGTGCTTTCAATCCAAATACATTAATAAGGACATCAGTTCAGTCATCTGCATATAAGAGACAACTTGCAGTGCTTAACTTTCTGTGTCTGAGATACTTCACTCAGTATTAAAGTTTCCAGTTTCATCCATTTACCAGAAAATTGCATATTCTCATCCTTTCTGATGGCTGAGTAATAGTCCATTGTGTATATGCACCACATTTTCATTACCCATACCTGCTGATGGGCATGTTGGCCGATTCCAGTTTTTCCGCTATTCTGTAAAGTTTGTTTGTTTTTTTAAATGAACCAATAACTTTGTAACATAACATGCCCTTTTCTGCATGAATGTGTGTGTACATGTTTGTGTGTAGCATGTTCCCACACTTGTACATGTGTGTAAGTATATGCATGTGTTTGTTAACACATGTGTGTTTGTTCATTTGGAGTCCTGAAGTTGATGTTAAGTGTCTTTGATTGCTTTCCACTTTATTTTATTAAAGCAGGATTCTTTCAGTTCAGCCAGATCGCCTTGGGGATCCCTCGTCTCTGTCTCCCAAGAGCTGGGATTCCAGTGACCAAAACCTCAGCCCTGCTGTCTCAGAGGTTCTGGGGCTTTGACCTACAGTCCTCAGCTTGTACAGCAAGAACGCTGTCCACTGAGCCATCAGTGCAGCTGTTTCCATATCTGTTACACATAATCATCTGTGTTTATGTTCCATTTTCTTTATCCATGTATATGGCATTTCGGTCATTCCAAACTTTTGGCAATTATGAGTAATTTGCTATGGAGAATATTGACATACAAGTATCTAGGTCCCTGTTATCTATTACTGGTGTGCTGTTATTTAGGTTTTACACTTAGGAGTAGACCTGTTAGTTGTGCACAAATTTAATGTTGACCTTGAAGAAACACCTGCCTTTCTGTCAGAAATTTGGAGCATTTCCATTTCTCTGTGTCTCAACAAATACTTAGCTTAGCAAGTAAAGATGCCCACACACAAACCTGGCAACTGAGTGTAATCCTTGGAACCCACATGATAGAAGAAAAGAACTGATTTCCAAAAAAATTATCTTTTGACCTCAGCATTTATCTTTTCCTGCCCCCATATTTATTTATTTATTTTTAACTTTAGGGTTTTTGTGTGTGTGTGTGTGTGTGTGTGTTTAATTGAGGGCACTGTGGACCCTGTGGAGGACCAAGGATGACTTAGGAATTATCCTGTATTGCTTCTTTTTTGCTTCTCTCAGTGATTTCCCAGGTTCCACCCACCCACCAGGGAGGGAAGTGCAGGCTGCTGCCATTTCCACCTGGCATTTTTAATGTGGGACCTGGGATCTGAACTCAGAACCTTCTGCTTGTGAGGCACAGTCTTAACCCCTGAGCCGTTTCTCCAGCCCCTCCCCCATATTTATATATAATCTTTTGAAAATTGTGGCTATTCTTATAATCATGATGTAACTCATGGTTTTGATTTATAGGTGTTTACTAGTTATATTTGTATTGATTGAATGCCTGCTTTATAATTGGAATGGCTTGCCTTAAACTTGCTATGTAGCTGAAGTAGATGTTGGAATTTCTGATCCTCTCTCTCACCTCCAGAGTGTCTTGAGTTACAAGGTGTTCTACCACACCTGCTTTATGTTGAACCCAAAGCTTTATGCATGCTGGCTAAGCCCTCTGCAAATAGCTACATACCTACTCATTGTCTGTTTTCTTGAAGTGACAAATTGATTTAACAATTTTTAAAATGTTTGCTGAATTGTCAAGTTTGAATAGATATATAGTATGTATCAGTAATTCTTGCAACTACAAAAGGTGCTGTTACCCTATGATACTTTCACCTTTGTGTGTGTCGATGGGTTGTGTGTGTGTGTGTGTGTGTCCAGGCTTGTGCCTGTCTCTGCTGTTCAGTGCTAGCATCACAGGTGTGTACGGACCACCTCATCCAGCTTGTTTCATGTGTGCTGTGCATCTAGACTCGGGTTCTAGGCTCGTGTGACAAACACATTACCAGCTGGGCTGTTTCCCTGGGCCCATCAAGAGTGTTTTAAAGAAAGATGAAATGAGCTTGAATTGGGAGAAATTGTCTTCAGTCTTTTATCTATTTATAAGCTCCTGTTAGAGAAATGTATAACTAAAATTGTCAGAGAGAGCGTTCAGAATGCTGTCTTTTCTCCATCCTAGAATTTGACCCACCAACTCCCTTCGTGGCTCGCTTTCTGAATACAAGGGCAATGAAGGAAACGTTCAAGAGTTACATGGAACTGCTTGTTAGCATTGCTCTGGATCCCGACACAATGCAAGCCTTAGAGAAGAGCAATGGTATGGTCTGCCACATAGCATTTTCATAATGTGGTACTTCCTATATTTTTTAAAAATAGTTCTTGTCAGTTCTATTTACATATTAATATTGTGTGTGTAATGTATCATCAGAAATTGTCAGTTAAATTCATAACATCTTAATTTTAGAAAAGCTTGTTTTCTTCATGCATCATTTAACTATTGGAGCATTTTTATATTTGATACATTTTTATTGCTTTTTCCTTTCAGAAAAAGGACATACAGTCCTTTGTTTCTTTCATTTCTACAATCTCTCATTCTCAATTGTTGCTGTTACTATAGAGAAAGGTCATATAGCAATACATTCTCTTTTCCAGTAATTGGAAATATGAACTGGCATTAATGTTCAAACTGTAGAGGCTGGAGATAACTCAGTCATTTGTGCAGGCATGAGGACCCAAATTCAAATCCCAAGAACCCACATAAAAAGCTGGACTTTGAGCTGGCAAAATGATTCAGGAGTTAATTAACACTCTGCCTCACAAGCAGAAGGTCCTGAGTTCAGATCCCAGGTCCCATGTAAAAACACCAGGTGGAAACAGTCATGGCCTGCACTTCTGGCCCTGGTGGGTGGAACCTGGGAAATCCCAGATAGAAGCAAAAAGGAAGTACAAGCAATCCAGGATGATTCTCAAAGTCACCCTTGGTCCTCCACAGGGACACACAGTGCCCCTTCTCTTTCTCTTTCTCTCTCTCTCTCTCTCACACACACACACACACACACACACACACACACACACACACACGGTCCATTTTTCAGAGCCATTTTCTATAAATCAATAAATGTAATGTATTCTAAAAATAACTTTTGATATACAAATGTTTTTGAGAAATGTTGGATTTTTAATAAGGATGTCAATAGTTTATCTTAAGATAACATATTATTTCAGATGAGCTACTTTTACCACATATGAAGAAAATAGATGGAATGCTAAATGATAATCGAAAAAGACTTCTTTTGAATCTTCATTTGGATCAGTCATTCAAGGTATTTCCTTTAGATGATTTTTTAGCAAACTTCAGGAAGCAATCATAGTCTTAACTGTGAAACTCATTCTTATTTTTACAAAATTTTTCACTTAACAAATTTGTTGTACATTCATTGTAATCATCTTGTTTTCCTTTTATATCTTTTTTTAACTTACGCATTTTGTCTAAATGACAAATTAGCTGAGTGTGGTGGCAAATACCTCTAGTCCCAGCACTCTGAACAGTGGTGGCAGGAGGGTCAAGATTCAAGGTCACCCTCAGCCGCAGGAGAGCATCTCAAAAATAAATAATTTTTTAAAAAGCCTGTTCTTAGATGGTTATCAGAATTTTCCTTTTAAACTCAATTCCTGAGGAATTAATTAATTTTTATATAATTAATTGATTTTTATACGATGAGACAGGATATAGTTATTCCTATTACTATATCTTAGTATAAATTGATTTTGGTGTTATCAGAAATATAATATAGACTCATGAAAAAGTATCATAGAAACTATTTAAATAATTTTTCAGCATTTCTTGTTTAAAGCATATCGTATCTGTAATTACTGAGTATATGCCTGAGGCATCTTTTTTCATTGGCAGCAAGAATATTTCATATGACTTCTTCCCATTCCTTGTATTGTCAAGGCCACAGGAAAGCAACTGCTCCCAGTCCCATGTGGAAGCGAGATGATGCTAAAGTGCTGGTAGCTCTGGGTTCTTTGTAAAAGGAGCTTTATTTCTCCTTAGTCTAGTGTTTTCTAGCTGGTGTCCCAAAAGAGGGGAATGCCATATTGTTTAGAGATGAGAAAATTTTTATATATATTTATTCTTTAAAAACTTACAAACATTGACTACAAAGCTGGAACGGTGGCTTTACACCTGTGATCCCAGGACTAGGGGGTGAGGCAGGAGGATTGAAAAGGATTCAAGTCGGGGCAGGAGAGGTAGCTCAGGGGTTAAGCCTCTGCCTTGCAGGCGGAAGGTCCTGAGTTCGGATCCTAGAAGCTGGGGCGGCCTGCATTTCTGGTCCTGGTAGGCGGAGCCTATGAATCCCGGGGCAGAGTAAACGAGGAGGAGGTGGAGACCGTTCATGGTGGTTCTCGAATTCATCTGTGGTTCTACACACACATACACATACATAAATGCACACACACACATACACACACAATTGAATAAACAGCAATTAAAAAAAAAAAAGAAAAGGATTCAAGTCATGTCTTGAGAATTTGTCTCAGAAGAAAAATAGTTTTATTTGAGAATATAATGTTCATTTAATATGTGCAAAATTCTGAGTTTGATTTCCAGTGCCACTTTGGTTCAAACATTCTAGAAGTGTGAAATCAGTTCACAATAACTAATTTGTATTAAAGCTGCAAGTCGAAATAGTCAGCATTTAAATCATGTGTACTAGTTTATGATTATCTGAGAAACTAAATAATAGATTTCAAATAGTAGATTACAGAGATATCCTCTTCCTTAGAAAGAATTAGCATCAGCTGGGTGTAGCGGTGTACACTAATAGTTCTAGCACTCTGGGCACAGGCAGGAGAATCACCATGAGTTCCAGGCTATCTTGGCCTGCAGTAGAAATAAGTGATAAGAGGGTTGGAATGTCTACCTTATGAAAAGTCCTAGGTTCAGTCTTCAGTACAGGGAGGAGAGAGAGAGAGAGAAAAACTTGTACTCAATGGAAAGTTGATATTTTCTCCCTATTGACCCATTATTTATAAATTTAGAAATCTGTTTTAAATATGCAATGTTGGCCTGGTGAGATGGCTTATTAGGTGAAGACCGTTGCTGAGTATGCCTGATGAACTGAGTTGAATTCTCAGAACCCACATAAAGGTTGAAAGAAGGGCTGGAGAGATGGCTCAGGGGTTGTGACTCTGTCTCACAAGCAGAAGGTTCTGAGTTCGGATCCCAGGTCCCACATTAAAAAACAAAAAAAATTAAAAAAATAAAGGTTGAAAGAGAGAACCAAAGTTGGCCACCCATGCCCCCACACATGTATACACATAGTAATAAGTAATTTTTTTTAATGTGTAAAATTGTCAGTTTTGAAAAGAATGGCCTCATAAGTTAAAACGATTACTAGTTGAACTTACTCTGTATGGACTACATTCTAGATTGTAAATACCACAGTACTTTAACCCATTTATGTTGCTGTAATAGATGACACAAGTAACTAAATGTAATTATATGAAAACTGCAATCAAAGTAGTTATTTATCCATAGGATGTTACTTCAGGTCAGGATGACTTGCCAAGTAGGTAAGGACATTAATCTGTCATTGACTTTTAAAGAATACAGTGGGCTGGAGAGATACTTAGTGGTTAAAGTGCTTGTTGCACAAGCAACGAGACTAGAGTTTGGATACCCAGAGTCCACATAAGTTCTCAATGAGCATAGCACCCCAACTGCAATTCTAGCCTTGAAGATGAAGGCTAGGGATGTCCAGCATAAGCCGGCTCGAAGACCAGCCTTATCAGCAAGCTGTGGGTGCAGCCAAGAGGTCCAATCTCATGGAATAAAGTGCAAAAACAATTGAAGATGATTCCACATACCAACTTTGGGCCTCTATGCACATACACACATGCACACATGTGCACCTACATGCATGCACACCCTACACATACACATGGAAAAAAGGAATGGTTCTATAATATGGCCACTGTATTATCAGCAATAGCTTACCATGTCTTTGTGCTCAGAAGATTCATAAAACTCTGGTTTAGGATCTAATCTATTCAGTGTATGCCATGCAGTACAAAGTAAGAGAGAAATGAAGCAAGAACATGACAGTGCTTCTTGTCCTTTGTCCCCGTCCTTACTCAGGGTCAGATGACTTCTTCATAGCTGTTTCAGGGTATTGATTGGTTTTAGTGGTAAGCACTTCAAAGCAACATATGATGCAGGTTGCCTGAGAGTCTTTACTTCAACGTAAGATGCTGTTGCTTTAAAAAAAAAAAATCAGACCCTATTCTTGGTCCAGATTCAAAGGATGGGATAAAAGAGGTTCCATATCTGATGGAAGAAGGTGAAAGAATTTTTGAGAGTATATGTACTGCCCTCCTATATCTGCTGTATATCACCAGTAACCACATATTTCTATGCATGTGTATAAATTTTGTCTAACTGGAAGTTGAGGTTATCTTTCTTCTGATATCATTTATTGTGCTTCATTATTTTAAAGAATGCTTTGGAAAGTTTTCCTGAACTAACAATTATTACTCGGGACTCTAAGTCAAAAAGTGGAGGATCTACTATTTCTAAAATCAAAATGAATGGCAGAGCTTATAATAAGAAAACTCTAAGGACTTCTAAATCAACTACTAAATCTGCACAAGTAAGTATATATTGTTTAATGAAAATATATCTTTTCCACTTATTAATAGCGTTTCTACCTAAACCATTGAGATGAGCAAATATTCCACAATGTTATCCTTAAGTATGAAGTCTTTTAGGAATAAGTAGTTCTGACTAGAGGAGCAGGGCTCAGTGTTGATTTTCCACTGCATATATCGTCGTATCTAGATTATAGAGAGTGTCCACAGGTGATTAAAAGCATGCTAATAAGGAAGGAGTCATCCCATGCTAAAGTCATGTATGTTTATATGTATTTCTGAATTCTTTTAATTTACAAATAAAATTATATGTATGTGTAATATGTTTTCAGATATGCATACATTGTGAAATGGCTAACTAACAACTTCATTCTCTTCATAGTTCTTACACAACACCACACTGGTGGTATAACTTTAGTTTTTTAATGTTTACTAGAGGGGCATGGGCATGTATGCCATGGTGGAGGTCAGAGGACAACTTTTTGATGTCCGTTCTCCTTCCACCATGTGAACTTCTGAGGATCTACATAGGTGTCCAGATACACGGACAGACACCTTATCTGCCGAACCATCTTGCTGGCCAAACCAGCAGTTGGATACATGTGCACGCATGAATGTGCATACCCTCCATAAGACTGAGTACTGACTTCCTGTCTGTAAGGTCATTAACATGTCATTTGTTCATCTTCACAAGATTAATTGTTATAATCCTTTCAAGAACAATGTCATGGGATAATTCCATATCATGGGGGAAAAATTTTCAGGACTGGTAAAATGGTGTATGTGTATCTTTTTAAAAACTGTGTTCTGCGGCTGCTCCAGATCCCCAGGTCTGTGGACTGGAGAGAGAAGGGCTATATGATGCCTGTGAAGCATCAGGCCAGTGTGGTTCTGTGGGCTTTCAGTGCCCCTGGGGCTCCGGAAGGACAGATGTTCCGTAGGACTGGCAAACTGGTCTCCCTGAGCGAACGGAACCTTTTGGATTGCTCTTGGGCTCAGGGCAATGAGGGCTACAACGCAGCCTCGGTGCATGAAGGACAGCGGAGGCCTGGACCCCAGAACTGCTGTCCCAGTGACGCCAAGGATGAAACCTGGAAGTACAGAGTTTAGTGTATTCGTGGACATCCCTGCCCGGGAGAAACCCCTCTGAAGGCTGCGGCCATCATGAAGCCCACTGCTGCTCCCACGGATGCAGACCATCCATCCTCCTAGTTCTGTAAGTCAGGCGTTACTATGAACTGGACTGCAGGATACCTACATCACGGTATTTACTGTGAACCTGACTGCAGGATACTACATCACGGTATTTACTGTGAACCTGACTGCAGGATACTACATCACGGTATTTACTGTGAACCTGACTGCAGGATACTACATCATGGTATTTACTGTGAACCTGACTGCAGGATACTACATCACGGTATTTACTGTGAACCTGACTGCAGGATACTACATCACGGTATTTACTGTGAACCAGACTGCAGGATACGACATCATGGTATTTACTGTGAACCAGACTGCAGGATACTACATCATGGCGTTTACTGTGTACCAGACTGCAGGATACTACTACATCATGGTGTTTACTGTGAACCAGACTGCCGGATACTACATCATGGCGTTTACTGTGAACCAGACTGCAGGATACCTACATTATGGTATTCTGGTGGTTGGCTATGGATTTGAAAGAACAGATTCAAGCAGTAAATACTGGCTTGTCACAAACACTAGGGTCCTACATGGGTGCAGATGGCTATTCAAAATAGCCAAGGACAAGAACAATCACTGTGGAATTGCGCCCAACTAGCTATCCTACTGTGTGAGCTGCAGCTCCGTGGTTTAAAGGACTTTGAGGACAGCATGTCTGAAGAAATTTTATCATAGAATTGAGCAGACCCTTACTCAGTTAAGAACAAAATACTTGAAGCATTGATGATCCAAGTTATGATTTGAATTCTGTGATATTTTTATAAAGTGTCACCACTACTTTAACTTCTGTTATAAACAGCTTTATAATATTGAAAACTCATTAATTAATTTTGACTTAAATTTTCATTTTATAAAAGGATGTATAAAATTCTTCCTCTAAAAATTTGAGTTTTAAAAATGTATTCTGTGAACTAGTAAGATTGCTCAGTGGGTAAAGGCACTTGCCATGCAAGCCTGATGACCAGAATTCAAATTCTGGAACCCACATAAAAGTGGATGTAGAGAATTGACTCAACAAAGTTGTCCTCTGACATCCACACGTGCCATGGCACATGCATGTTTCCTTCCCTCATCAATAGTATTAAACTAAAACATCTGTGAGCTTGAACAATATATTCTATAAGTCAGGCATGGTGGCATATGCCTTATTCCAGCACCAGAAAGGTAGTGGCAGAAGGATCCAGCAGGTCAAGGCTTAGCTCAACGCTACATAGCAAGTCTGAAACCAGCCTAGGCTATGAGATCACCTCTGAAAAATATCCTCCATAAAAATGTGTGCCTTAGGGGTTGGGGATTTAGCTCAGTGGTAGAGCGTTTGCCTAGCAAGCGCGAGGCCCTGGGTTCGGTCCCCAGCATCGGGAAAAAAAAAAAAATCATCAAAAAAAAAAAAAGGGGCTGGAGAGGTGGCTCAGGGGTTAAGCCTCAGGCGGAAGGTCCTGAGTTCGGATCCCAGATCCCATGTATAGACGCCAGGCGGAAGCGGGGGTGGCCTGAGCTTCTGGTCCTGGTAGGGCGGAGCCTGTGAATCCCAGGGCAGAAGGAGGTGGAGGCGTCCATGGTGGTTCGCGAATTCGTCCGTGGTTCTACACACACACACACACACAGAGACACACACACACACACACACACACACACACACACACATACGTACACATGCACAATTGAATAAATAATAAAAAATAATTAAAAAAAAAATGTGTGCCTTAGGTGGTTTCATGCTCCTGTACCCCAGCATTTAGAAAGATGCAGGATCACTAAGTCCTTGCTACACCATTCTAGCACCAAATTCAGCACGAGACTCAAAGTGAATAAGGCAGAGAGAACTTGAGCAAGACACCTGACACCCTCCTCTGGCCTCTACTCAGCGTCCATGAACATGTGTATGCCTTACTGAAAACTGTGAAAGCAATCCCATTATGTACTACCAGTGTGGAGTTAGATAAGAACTAAAAAGAGAATGTGCTTTTTTTTTTTTTACAAAGATGAGATGAATTCATTCCCAAAAGAGAAAAAGAACAAGTGCTTGTATTGTGCCAAATAAAGTTCGAGAGGTACCACAATAAAAAGTAGTCAAAAGTCCATGCTCTCATAAAATTTTCATATGGGGGATAAGTTAGCCTTGTTTATCTCTGAAGCCAGAGATATATAACTTTCTATTTGGAAGAATCTTCTGTGTATGTTAATATAGCCTCATCCATTACAGCATTTTCAAGATTGCCATAAGGCTTTTGAAATTCTAATTTCCTGAAAGTATTCTTAGTTCAGATGTTTCATGTAAAGTATCTCTAAACTTTTTTCTTTTTATAGGAGTTCGCTGTTGATCCGGAGAAAATACAATTGTATTCTTTATATCACTCACTCCATCATTATAAATATCATGTTTATCTTATATGTAAAGATGAGGTAATTTTTTTATTTATTATAAAAGAAATGTTTTCTTCTGAACTTCTGTAAGGAGACTAGAGTATCTGTGAATCTTTAACAAGAATTATAAAATGTATCTCATTTTTCTTGGCCTGAATTCTTGTGTTAAGTAATGGCTAGATTTCAGTGTTTGTGCTGTTTTGTCCTCAGATACAGCAGAACCTTATCATTTGTCTTGAGCTGTAATTGGAAATATTTTTCAGCTGCCTTGTCATGATGAACTGTCTTTCCTCGTTTTCTTGTAATGTAGAATGATCCCACTTCATTTCAGTCACTGGTCTGATGTCTTGTTGTCTTTCTTATATCACAATGGTCTTGTCCCACTTAACTGCAGAAAAATGGGGTTTTGTGCTTTGGAATGAAGAAATGAAAGAATGACTACTTTTTAAAGAGTTTGCTATTCAAAGGCACAAAGACCACGTGAATGTGGTATTACCCTGTGGGTGAGCTATGAGAATTAATCTCCTCAGACAGTAACTCATAAACAGCACCATTTTATTTGATCAAGTCTGTCACATTTATAATTTAAGAGATTAAGTTAGTCCAGAGTCAGGCCTAATGTGTTGTCAGTGGCCTGTAATAAAAGATGCTCCTAACTCTGACCCCTGCTCAGCAAAGGAAAGCAAGTGATACAGACTGCACCTTGTCTACAGGGCTCTGAGATGCAGAACTAGCTTCAGTATTTCTCATTTGCCTTTTAGCAAAAGGAAAGGAATTAAAGGACTTGAACCTGCTTTTCCTAGCTTTCATGCTGCCCCTACTGAGCTAGTGGTAATAAGAGTAGACCTCATCCAAACTTACGTGAAGTGATCATTTGCCATGGGAAGAAAGAACAGTGAATTCACACCCCTCTTTTTGTTCAAGATAGAAAGACCTTGGGAAAGACTTACGTATGAAGCAACACATGTAAGCTAATGTGGAAATTTTCTTCATTCTAGATTTCTTCTGTGCAGAAAAAAAATGAAGATTTAGGACAGGAAGAAATCGTTCAACTTTGTATGAAAAATGTAAAATGGGTGGAGGACCTATTTGAAAAGTTTGGAGAACTTCTAAGTCATGTACAGCAGAAATGTTCCTAATACGGATGTATTAGAAATCCCGCCTTTTTATAGCACTAATGAAATGGCACGGGGTGCTGGTGGCAGATGATGGAATGTCTTGCGAGCCTGCCCGTTTCCATCCTTGACCTTTGCTAAGAACAGTGGTGCTGCACAGGAAGTCAGTCCTTCGAAATGGACCTTAATCTCATTTTTATCCTAATGAGCAGTTTTTCTATTTTGTAGACCTTGGGGTAACTGAATTTTATTTTCAGAAATGTTTTTTGACAGATGATAAAGCATGCACTAAATATAATTTTTATTGCTAGAGAAATAACACTTAAGTAACAGGACTTTTATTCCCCCCTGGCTAGCTAAACTTTACAGTGAATGAGAGGTGACAGAAACATTCGTACCGGCCATAGAACTGAGAGCCTTGTACATTGTTAAGCAGATCTGGTGTGCCGGAACATCCCATATGCAAACATCATCAATTTAAAATACAATAGTCAGAAACTGCATTCTGCTCTACGGACTCCTATCAACATGTTCAGGAAACTGGATATGGAATTGGTGCAATTCTATGACTGCATTTTGTGTCAAATTATATTGTGATAAAAAAAACCTGACATACTATTTTCCCTGTTTGGAAAAAAAAAAAGTATTTTCATTTATACTGTGTTTTTTTTTCCTTTGGAAAATTTTGAATTGTACATTTCTTTTGCTGATAGTTGTATTTCTCACAAGGAAAACATTGTGGCTATAATTATGTTCTCTGTCTGTACTACATTTCATTGTCAATGAATCAATCCTGTTTCGTCGTATGTCAAATTTCCATTGTGACTTCTATCTCGAGGTAACCAGTGTTACTCAGAATATACATTCGGTGCTAGAATTAGTTTAGCTTTATATATGGGGCTGTATCAAACACTGCATTAATTTCTTATTTCATAAAATAAATTTCCTACAAAACTAGCACTTGATTATACTGCTCTGTCAGAGGAAAACTAACTTGTGATACATGTCAAAAAATAAAACTGATAACATGCTCTGCAGTGTCACACTTGTGCAGCTTCCCAACTCGTAAAACTGGGAGCGAGTTCTCCTTGGGGTGCCTTTCAGCCTTTGATGCCCACTCTTATAGCTCTCTTAAGTTCACAACTAGCATTCCCAGGAGTTTAGCAGAGACAGAGAATGTATTCGGCTCCACGTAACCTTCTGTTTTGTTCGCCAACAGGATGCCTTATTTGTCTGTCAGAAAAGCAGTGTCATGCTATCAATCGCCTTTTTTAGAATTCTGAAACTGTTAAGTCATCAGACCTTTGTTTATTTTTACCACCATTTAGTGCCTTAAGTCCTGTTAAGAAAGCAGTGTTACTGTTCAGTGCCCAAATAAGACACACTGAAGTGGACATATTTGTTGTCTTGAGCTTTATAGTTAGCAAGCCAACCTAAACTTCAATAAATTGGCAAGAATTGAAGTTGATATGCTACTTGATTTGGGAATAAAACATTGTAATAGTGATTGAAAAAATGAGTATTTGGGTCAAGCTTATATAGTTATTTCTTTTTAAAAGCAATCATTCTTAATATTCGTACTTGCGTTAGTCTCAATGATACGCAAAAGTGGAAGTTTCTCTCCAAGGGCAAATGTTCCATTTCTGAAGGTGTCATTTTTTTTTAAACTTACTTTGAAAACAAGTAGTTTATTAAGCTTATTTTGCCTAGTTCCTGGGAGATGCAGAAAATATTTGCAGTAGAATTATGTAATCAATTTACAAATGGAGAAAAGAAGGAAGTAGCCATATTTCTTGCTTATAGTATTCACTTTGGACAGACATGATGTCTTTTGTTTTCCAGAGTTCAGAATTGGGTAAACATATTCATCTTTGCATTATTTTTCCAGTTCCTGTTCCTGACTCATGGATGGCTTAAATATTTTAAAAGCTACTTTGTATCTAGGTAACTATTGTACATGTTTGAACTTCTTGCCACAGTTGCATGAATAAGCTCCTGAAGGTTAAGTAATCCATTTTTGTTTGTTTGCTTTCTAAGGCAGGGTCTCACTCTGCCACGCAGATCTGGAACTCACTGTGAAGTTCAGGTGGGCCCTAAGCCCATGGCTCTGCCTCGGCTTCCCCTGTGCTGGCTGTGGGCCACCAGCCCAACTTTCCATTTCCTTTTGAACTGCAGTTGCCCCTCCATTGTTTACAGTAACATTCATGTTAGAACACATTTTCTAACATCAGAAGCCAAGTTCTTTGATACTCCTCAATGAGACCCTTTTGTTTAGCTGCATTACTTTCTCTCATTTGCTCCATATAGCATAGGAAACCATCAACCTCAGGCCTTAGAGAAAAATAGGACTCCTTTATAATACACGTGAGTCCTCTGTATTGTAGGCTAAATAAATGCCTAGTTGGTCAGCATTTGCATTCTTGCCAGGGAGTTTGAAATGTATGATATAGGAAGAACCATAGGTCGTAGATGAAGAGGTCAAGCACATGTTTGTCACAATCTAGGGAAATATTTTAAAGAAAGATTTGGGTTTTCCTACCTATAGAGATCTGGAGGGCTGGGGCTATAGCTCAATGATGGAAAACTTGCTTGGTTTGTGGGAGACCCTGGGTCCAGTTCCCAGCAGCCCACTTCCACCCAAGAGCACAAAGGGATCTGAAGTAATTTGATACAAAAAGTTATTTTGCATTGGTGTTAATTACCAGTTTGAAGAATGGTTAAAGGGGCCTCCTTGCCATGGTCATTGTAACCCAGTTACTACCTACTCTGTCCCTAATAAAGCATAAATGGGTTGTGACTGATAGATCACTGTCCATTTCCTATGATTTTACCAGGTAAGACACATTGGTAACATGGGAAATCTTATTTTAAAATGGTTTAGAAAGTTTTCAGATTACATTGCTAAATTTGCTGAAATTTTTAAAACTTTAAATTTTAAAACTTGAACATTAGAACATGTTCAAGGCTTCACATTTAAAACCATTTTTTCTTAAAGGATGTATTTATTTTCTTTAAAGCAGATAGTTTTCACCTTGTGACTCTGAAGAGATACTCCTGTAATGTAAAGTTAACTTCTGTTGGTGTTCTTTGCTAGCCGAGAAGAGTTGATGGTGGAGGGGTATCCTTACTATTTTATTATAATCTACTCTCCCTCCTTGATCCCTTAAATGAGGTCAGCAGTTGGGTTATCCATGTAGCTTTTCCGGAAGTTGTGTCAGATGTGTGTTGTTTGTTTTGTTTGCAGGAAACAGCTTTTGTTTTAAACTGTAATTCTATTGGTTTCACAAACTTGCTTTTCAAATACAATGTAGCCCAGGATGGCTGCTTCTGTGTCAGGTATACATGGCATGCAACTGTACAAATGAACAACCTTACTGTTGTTTGTACATTAACTTACGTGCACAGTTTTTGATAATTTGTGTTCATAAATACATTTTTTTTTTTTTTTTGCAAATCATCTTTATTTATAAATGACAATAACTGAAGCTAAGGATACAAAGAAACCTGTGTTTGTAGTTCAGGATTTTCAGTTGGTCCGTAACACAATGTATGGAAATGTGAAAGACAATTTTGTATATTGTTACTAACTCAGATCATTAAAATGAAAACAATTTTTTAAACAACAAAATCATAATGTTTGGATTTTGTTTCTATTTTAAGAATTAAAAACCCTAAATTTTGTGTGTCTAGAATATTGTATCGTGTTCATGCTCATTGTGTTCATAACACATCATGTTATCAATTATTAAACAAGTCCAATATTTTGAGGCCATATTTGATTAATATTATAGTGCTTGCCAATAATATTAGATATATATTTAAAAGTTTCTTTTTTAAGATGAAAGCCTTTTAGCTCTTCACCTAGAAGGAATTATAAACCTATTCATTTATGTTTTTCTAATTTCATATATAGTATATAGTTTAAAATAGATAATATTGAGACATTCTTGTTAACCTTGCCTAAGGAAGCATTATCTCTGATATTTTAGTCTAAGTAAGATTCCATCTTACCCTTTATTTAATACTAAAAGGTATTAAGGATTTCAAGTGAGGTTATTGTCAACATTTAGTATCTTTTAGCTAGTTTAGGTTGTGAAAACACTGCTCTTCATTCCTTTAGTTTCTTCATTTCAGTGTTTTCCACATATTTTGGAAACGGATAGATCTTACACTATGTTGTTTTGTTGCTGTCTGATTCCATTGGTATTTATTTAAATGTATTTTGTATCTCAAAAGAAGTTTTCAATTACTTAACTCAAGCCTTAAGACGATACTACTTGTACTTTGTTTTCCAAATAGAAATACTTTATTGCATAAAAATATTATTATCAACATTGGTCAGAAGAAAAAATATGTATAAAGCTACTCGCAATTGTTAAAAAGTGTGGAACATTGTAAAGGAACAGATAATATAAATTATCTACCAAGTCTTGATACCAACCTATAGCATAACATGCCCCTCTCTGTTGTTGTGCTTTAAGTAAATGCCTAGATTTTAGAGAGAAACTTATCAACTAAAAAATGAAGAGCATATTCCAAAGTAATATCAAAATGAGCTGGCTTATTAATCACTTTAGTTATGTATATATCTGTCCTTCAGGTAGGATGAATAATTTAGCACTAACTGGTTTCAAATTAAAGGAAGATACAGTTACCTGTTGGTCTATTGTTGAACCTTATCTATGTCGTGATGCTAATCGTGAGTCAAGAAATTGCTTTGTAAAAATAACTTGGGCCTTACACATAATCTTTGATCCTTGGGGAGTTGTTTCTACCCAAATGTAAATTGTCCTTTAATTTGGCTCTTAAATTTGGAATACGTGATGACAAAAAAAATCAGTTACCTTCCCAGCATTCCCATGCCTGATTGCTATCACACTACTTTTTTCGTTAATTCTTTAGGTTAACATTAACAAAGCCAATGATTTCATTGTAGCATTTTCATACATTTATATCAGTTTGCTTTGTTCTTATTCATGTCCCCCACCCCCCCTTTCGCCAACCATGTCCTTTCCATCTACCTCTCCACTTTCTCCCTCCAAAAGGCCCCTATATCCCATCATTTTCCATCCTCCCCCATGAGAGCCCTTCCCTCATGGTTCGCTTTCTACTTTCATGGACACCCCAACACACAGAATTTAAATCTAGATTCCACACACGAGAAGATGGGACATACTCATGAGTATGGCTTATTCTAATACAATGACCTCTGGTTCCATCCACATTTCAGGTGCATGACAATCTAGAGACAGCCTCTGAAGAAATAGTTAAGGTTAAATAAAGGTGGATTACAAACCCCTTATGCATGATATTCTTGTCAGAGGAAGAAACAGCAAGGCAGGGGTCAACAGCGAGAAGACATTATTCTACCAGACCAGGAAAGGCTCCAGGAAAGATTAACTCTTCCATCTTGTACTTCAGTTGTTGGCGTTCATTTTTCCTGAAGAGCCATGAACAAATTTCTATTCACTACAGGTAGGGCACCAATGACAGACCAAATGAACCATTCAGTCCAACTTCGGCTTGCTTACAGAAACATGGGTGACCCAAAAACATGTGTCACTGAGAAGTCTCCTCTGTATCAGTGATAGCCTTTTAGTGTAAAAGTGACACCCCCTCACACACCCCTACCTTTTTTGCCCAACCTGTAGGATTCTCGCCCTGTTCCTAGGTTGCACTGGACCTCATGTAGCTAGATTGGCCTAGCTGAACTCACAGCAATACTGCCTCAACCTCCCAAATGCCAGAGTTACAAGTGTGAGCCGATTGCTTAGCACCAGAAGTCCTTACATCTGTTTAGTCACCCCAGTTGCTATTTGCATGCTATATTTTTATATCATACCTTCAGTAAACTTTATTTACTCATTGTAAAAATAAAGTACTATAAATTGAACACAGGACCTTATGCATGTTAAGCATGTACTCTACCACTAAGCTGTACCCCCAGCCAAATTGTGGGTGTTTTGTTTTTTTTTCAACATTTATTCGTATATGTGAGTAGATGGTTGTGTGCTTGCTTCAAAGCATATCTTGTTTCTAGAAGTCAGTTCTCTTTACACCATGTGCGTTCTGGGGCTCAAACTCAAGACGATTAGGCTTCACCAACTCAGCCAGCCCAGCTTGGTAACATTTCGTAATTGTTTGCCTTATTCTCTTATTTATTCTTCTATTTTGTTGGGACAGGATCTCTCTGTATCCTAGGCAACTCATGGTAATCCTCCTGCCTCAGCTTCCTCAGTACTGGGACAAGTGTATCACCAAGTCAATTAAACACATATTTTCTAGTACAGCCTTAAAACCTATTTTTTCATTATAGTCTTTGTTATTGGTGATTGCTCTAGGATTTATGTAGGCAGATTCCACTTCAGGTTATGAGTTTGGTGCTGGTAATATGTGGAATCGCTACTCTTAAAAAAGTTCTGTTCCTTTTCCCCATTTTGTTGAATTAACTGTTATATATATTGTACCACTTAGTGAAGCAATACTGATACTACATTGCTACAGTTGTGAGTTTACTATCTATAGTTAGCTCCTTAGTCCAATACCGAGTTGCATGTACCTGGTCTGGTATGATTTTGTCTGCTCTGTCTAGTCTGTCTGTTCTATTCTCATGTAATTTGGTCTCATTGGGGTTGGTCTCTACTAATCTGGTCTAATCTGGTTTCTTGTCTTCTCATATGGCCTGCTCTGGTTTCTTATCTTGTTTGGTCTGCTGAGGACTGATCTTGATTTGGTCAGGTCTAGGTTCCTATTGACTCGTCTGGTGTGGTCTGGTTTGGACTGGCCTGTTCTCATCTGATCAGGTCTGGTGTGATCCAAATTGGTTTTGTCTGGCTTGATCTGATCTGGTCTCAGCCAGTATGGATGGGTCTGCTGTGGGGTGGTCTTAACTGATATTGTCTTATCTGCTCTGATCTGGTTTTAACTGGTCATGTCTCTTCTACTCTTATTTGGTATAGTTTCTTGTTGTCTTGTCTGGTCTCAAGAGATAGTTATGTTCTTGTCTGATCTGGTTTGGTCTGGCCTCGTCTTATCTATACCCATCTGATCTTGTGTGGTCTAATATAATCCAATCTTATTTGGTCTGGTTTATTCTGATCTGGAATGACCTAGTCTGGTCTCTTCTGGTCTGTGTCATCAGATACTGGTCTTTTCTTTGTTTGTTTGTTGTTTTACAGGATCTCTGTATGCCTTTGCTAGCTGAGCTCCAAACAGTCCAATTGCCTCAGCCTCCCTAGTATTAGGCTTGTAAAACTTCACATGACTAATTTGAGTAATTCTAATACATGTTATCCTGTTGGCTTTTGATTGTTTTGTTGACAGTAGGTCTCTTACTGTAGCCCAGGCTGGCCTGGAATACACTAGCTCATGCTGACCTCAGACTCAAACTTACTACGATCCTCCTACTTCAGCCTCCCAAATGCTGGGATTGAAGGTGGGAGCTTCCATTTCCAGGGTGTCCCCCTGCCTTCTGACCTCAAATTTTGTTTGGAAAATTCATTTACTTAATTTTATTGTATTTGGCTTCTGTAAGTTTTTCCTATTACTGCTTTTGAGACTTTGTCTTGTATTTTTAGTATATTTATTCTGACATACATATATGCTTGTAGATGTTTTTGTTTATTGTATTTGTAGTTTTTTGAGTTTCCTAGGTGTCCAGGTTACTATCTTTTAATAAATTCAGGGAGTTTTTTCTTTGTTTCTTCATCTGTTTTTTTCCGCTCTTTTCTCTCCTGGTTCTTCCATTACATGTATTATTATGTTACACACATAATAAAATAATTTACTCACATAATTTGTTGACCTGTCTTCAAACTTATTCTTTAGGTATCATGGCTGGGGTATTGTCTCAGTCTGTAAAGGGCTTGCCTTACAAGCTTGAGAGCATGAGTTCTTTTCTCCAGAACCTATATAGAAAAAGCTGAGTGTGGTGGTGTGCCTTGTAATCTCAGTATTGGGAGGTGGAGACAGCTGCACCCCTTAGGCTATCTGGCCAGTAAAGCTCCAGGCCAATGAGAGACCCTGTGCAAAAAAACATGGTGGATAGTGTCTGGGCCCACGAACCAGCACGAACCCGAACCTACAAACGTGGGAATCTGAAGTGAGAGTGGTAGGAATTAAAAGTTTCAGGCTTGGGTCAGAGGGGGTCTTGGATGTCTACCATCATCCAAGCCAACTTTATTGTAACGTACAGGGGTTTTATAATCAAGAAACAGGGCCAAATTCTTTACAGGATTATGTAAAACATATGTATTCTAGTTAACAAAGAGAAGTCAGGAGTGACATCTAGCTGCTGTGGGACCAGACATGATGTCGCCAGGTAGAGTAAACAGGCATGGCACCTTGTTGCCAGAAGAGAATGGACAATGTATGTATGCCCCAAAACAGAGTTACTTGGCGCATGCATTAACATCTCTCAGGTAAGCAGGACAGAACTGTTAGGGAGGAAGGAACAGCCCAGCCAGTTTCTTAGGAAACAAAAGCGTTCCAAACGACCTGGGAGTTTTCTCAACTTCCAAGGAGAGAATTTAGCCTATCATTGTCTTGCAGACAAGAGGCAAACTCAACCGCCCAAGGGAGGAGTCACTCAATGGCCTGTTCAGCTGCTAATGTATCATCCAGAGCTCAGGCTTCTGGGCCTAGCAACCCCCACAGGATAGCATCGAGGAACTGCGACTGAGATTACCTTTTGACCTCCACGTACATGCACATATGTCTGCATGCAAACACTGAAAGAAAATATTATTGTACCTTTTAACTTAAGAATGTCCATGTGGCTTTTTTCTACTTTTTTGGAGAGGGAAAAAGAGAACAGTAAGTGTGTCCACGTGAAGGTCAGAGGACAACGTGCAGAAGTGGGTTTTCTCCTTCCACCATGTGGACTGTAGGGATCAAACTCAGGCTTCCCAGATTTGTGCTTAGAGACCCCCTTAACCTACTGAGCCACCTCGCAGTCACCCTCTTTAATTTTCATTTTTTATAAATTTATCTCCATATTGATTCTCTGTATTTAAGGGAATATTTTCATTTCTATCTTCCTTCACTCTGGGTGTGGGTGTGTGTGGTGTTACATATATGTGGAGACCAGAACTGAATGTCAGATGTCTTCATTTATTTTTCTTTCTCCAGACATACAGGGTCTGCCAGTGAACCTGTAGTTCACCCTTTTAGCAATCCACCCAATCTAGGCTGGACAGTGCACCCCAGGACCTGGGTCGTCTCCGTACCTGGGTTTTATGTGGTGCTGTGGATCTGAACTCATTTCCGCATGCTTGAACAGCAAACACTTTAATTACTGACTACCCCACCACCCTTCTTTCACTTACTAATCCTGGCCTCCTTTAGATAGCACCCCCCATTTCTATGTATGGGGGGGTGGCTTGGTGGGTCTAAGTTCAAGGTTGATGTTAGGAATCATCTCTATTGCTCTTCTACTTAGAGTTCCCTGTTAGTGTAGAAGGGGAGGGGTTTTTATGTACCAGATTTGAACACGCGTAGAGGATTAAGGCAGAGTTTATTAGAGGAGAGAGAAAAAAATGGAACTCAACGGACATTGGTTCTGTGAGGGGCAAGAGAGCTGTCTGATGTACCGCACTGAAATGTGGCATTCTTGTTCTTGGCATTGAAACGGGAGAGCAGCGCAGGAGGATTAGAGGAGGGAAAGGAACTCACAGACCTGGAGTCTGAGGGATCAGTGGGCTGAGAAGAGCTCACAAACTCCAGACATGCTAGAAAAGAACTTACAGAATCCATAAGGGGCGAGAAAAAACTGGAAAAGGAACTCCTGGGTTCCAGAAGTGGAATGCATGAGAAGCTAGGGACCCAAGATGACTGCCAGGGTCGGGGGAGGGGGGGGGGGCGTGGTATTCATAGGCTTAGGTAGACCCGGGAGGGGGGGAGGGGGAATGACTTTTCCTCATTGGTTAGCTCCAGTTTCTGCAATTTGATTGGAGCTTTTGGTCCTCTACATCTCATTGGTCTGTTCATAGAGGGGTCCAACCCAATTATTGTGGCCACCTGCTGGTAGAGGTTATCTGCAATGGAGAGAGGTCATTTCCATATCCTTTCAGGAATTTGGGGTGGGGGGAAATTGGCCACTTTATCTCCATGAAGATTAGAACCAGTTGCTCCAAATTAGTAGAGTGTGTTTCTTCAGGATAATCCCAGTAGTGGAGGATAACCTTGGAAGACCTTCCCAACATAGCTGCCCTAAAACTGCCAAATTGGGCTAGTCTGGCTAGTCAGCTTGCTCTGAGAATTCCAGTCTCTGTCTTCCAAGGCCCACTTGGCATTTCACCTGGACTGGGGGAATCTAAACTAAAGTGTTTGCAAAGCAAGCACTTTAACCACAGAACCACTTCCCCAAACAGATAGCCTCCTTAAAATCTCTGCTGGATATGACTATATTACCTTTTTCATTTTAGTCTTCAAAAAAGTATTTAGGACAAGGTCTCATCTATCCCAGTGTGGTTCCCAATTCACTTTGTAGCTGAATCTGATCTTGAGTTTTCTCCTGGGTTTTGGCATTACAGATGTGCATGAACCCAGGGCTTTGGTGTATGCTAACCAGCAACGTTAACAATCGAATTATGTCATCATTTCTAATTGGGTTCGGAGCATGGGTCAGTGGTGCACTTGCCTAGCAGGGACTGAGGTACAGTACCGCAGCAACCGGAGGAGTTCTCGTGGCCCTTACATTCAGGCACTCCCACAATTCTTGACTTCCCCAAAAGAGAATTTCAGAAGGAACTAGTATGAAGCAGAGTTCGAAGTTTACTAGGAGAGTATAATATAGCACCAGGGTTAAGCGGGAGTGGGGGAGACTGAGGAAAGATAAGACCTATAAACATGGGTGTGTGGCTTCTTAAAGGACAGTGAACTTTACTAGTTTGAACTACCGTCCAGAGGTTGATTCTGTTTACTGTTGACATGGTTATCTTCAAAGAGTGGCTGAGGAATTTAAATAAGATGAGAGGTTTCCTGAGGTCAACCTGATAGGATTACAATTGATAAGGTAAAAGCCTAGATTCTGGGATGCTGAAAGTTAGAGCATCTTCTCTTTAAATGACGTTAACAGCCTTATTTGAGATGCCCAGATAATACCTGGGAAAGGTTACTCTGGGTTTCTGTGGAACTGACGGTCCCTGCCCCTTTCCTGGGCTCATTACTATTGGCTGGTTGCTTCATTGATTGGCTGGGTAATTTTAATGAGTTCACCACTTATTGTCCCAGCGCTGAGCTTTTGGGAAAGAGTGCAGGTGCTGCGGAGGAGAGCACGGGCTTGGCCTGGGCTCTCCGCCCCCTCACGGCCAGGTGTTGAACCCTGTTAATTACCTGCTGATTGCTCTATCATTTTCATTTGTGACCTAAGGCATACATTGTTCTACAATGAATAACAGCAAGAAAAAGATGACTTTTATTAAGCACCTTGTGAGCTCAACAATTTGCTCAGTTAAACAGACTTCAGAAGTCAGTTCCTTCCACCACGTGGGCTTAAGCCACTTTATCCGCTAAACTGTCTGCTAGCTCTGTAAACACAGACTTTAATAATGCTTAAATACTCTCTTTAATTTCATGAGGCAAGTTCTATCTTTTTTAATAGACGATAAAACTAGGGGAAAAAAATCAGTAAATAAGGCAGGAGTATTTTGAGTCAAACCCAACCTGGGGTACATACACAGTAAGTGCCAGGCCAGCCAACGTGACATAAGAATTATCCAAAAAAAAGTGATTCACTATTTTACATTTCCAACAGCAAAGGATGAAGTTCCTAATTTTTCCACATCCTTATAAATATTGTTATAAAATATAGGTTAAATCGTCATGTTTTTCTTAACATAAGGGAAAATAATCTGTGAATTGAATATTCTGTAAAACACTGCAAAACTCTTGATTTCTACTGAATCAGCTAATAAATACTAGAAATAATGATTTTTCTGAAGTTCTGTCTCTTCTGAACATGCTACAAAGCAATCGAAACAATATGGTGCTGACATTAAGATAGAGTCATAGACCAAGGGAGCAAAGCATAGAGCCCACAAACAGAATCTCAAGGGTACATGGTACTGTAAGCCAGGTCACATATGTGGAAGGGGAGGACGTACGCCCTAGCCAGAACAAACTAGAAGGTTCGCCTATAAAATCATGATATTAAGGCAGGTTTACAGCAGCTTTGCTGGGACAGTCTCTAAAGGTGTTTGAAGGTCTTTGAAATTCCCAAGGCCATCCCCCACTGCTGGAATCACCCTGAAGGAACAACACTGCTGAGGAACTGACTCCAATCCTTCCAGAAATAAGATGGCCAACTTCGCTATGAAAGCATATGGAGATGAGGTATCCGTATCAAACAGCTTGATCTCTAATCTCACTTGGGCCCAAGATCAATTGGGTTGGGCTCCAATGGGAGCTAACCAATGAGAAAAAGCTGGTTTCCTTGGGCTTGCCTAAGTGTACAAATAGGTCTGAACTCTGGCGCCTGCATCTCGTGGTACTTGGAGTACCATGAGTTCATTTTCAATTCCTTGCTTCTCATGGATTCCATGCCCAGGCTTCATGACTTCTCTGGCATCTGCCCCTCATGGCACTCCACGTCTGGAGTCCTGAATTCTGTTCTTTCTCTTTGATAAACTCTACCTTAATCCTCTATACGTGTTCTCGTTTCAATCTTCGCCTCCAAACACAAGAACCCTGAAACATTGGGACAGTCGTTCCTGTAACATTTGGCACCTGAACAGGGACCGCGTAACATTTGGTAACCTAGACAGGACATTTGACCAGCAGAATAAAGATTGTTCCCACAACAATATTATTTGGGGAGCTATCAACACCTGACCTAGAATATTCTTTTGCAGTGGGAGGTACTTAATACAAAGAATCACAACTGCAAAGTGCAGAGAATAAGGCCCATCAAGATTGGTCAGCCCTGAACAGGATATCTAAGTCATTTCCTATCCCCAAGGTTCTGGAGTCATCATAGAAGAGGGGAAAGTAGGATTTATAAAAATCGGAAGATAGGGAGGGGTGCTGTCGGGCACTATCTTCTGGACATGACAGAGCTACTGAATCTGTGAACTCACTGCAGCAATATCTGCTTCCACAAGACCTGCACAGATTTGGTCTATCACCATTTTACCATGGAAGAGGCAAGAGCTCAAGAGGTACCACACATTATGGATAGACCATTGGAGATTAATACCAGATAGGGAGAACTATTTTCCTTCATGGTATACCCACTGATGTATCAATTCTCAGGCACAAGACAGTATGGGCTTTCCAGCTGTCACTCAGTGGATCACACAAGCAAAACAGACGTGACAGTAGGCGGGACATGGTCAGGAAGAATGTTTACAGTGGGAAAAGGAGGGGCCACGGAAATGGGTAATATGATGTAAAAATGATGTAAAAATGATAAAAAAAAACTCATTGTACTCCCATATGAAATGCTAAAACAATAAAAATAACTTTAAAAAATAAAAAAAGAACCTCAAGGGTACAGTCTAATAATGTTTGACCTTGTAGAGAAATGGTGTTCTCTTAAATCGCATTTTGTTCAAAAGAATGTAGTTGGATCCCTTACCTTACGCTACACACAACTAAATTAGTGGCTTAAAAATACTAAACTGTAGGAAACCAAAGTTGAAAGCATCATGACATTTTTCCTGGCAATGACTTCTTAGATATGACAACCAAAAAGATAGGCGGGTCATCCTCAGCTCCATAGCTGGAGGCCAGGTTGGGCTATGTGAGACGCTGTCTCAAATGAAGCAAAAACACAGACAGGTGGGACTGTGTCAGATTTAAAGACTTGCTCATCAAAGGTGATAATAGAGTGAAAAATCAACTTTAAAGATACAAAAAGGTGGGCTGGAAAGATGGCTCCAAGGTTGAGACTCTGCCAGGGAAGCAGAAGGTCCTGAGTTCCAATCCCAGGTCCCAGGTGGAAACTATGACAGCTATCCCTGGTGGGTGGAGCCTGGGAAATAACAGAGCAAGCAAAAAAAAAAAAAAAAAAAAAAAAAGGTAGAAGCAATCCAGGATGATTCCCAAAGCCATCATCACCCTTGGCCCTCCACAGGGACAGTGCCCTAGTGCCTTTAATACACGCACATACATTAATTAAAAAAATATAAGAAGGTGTATGGCGATATGAGTCCGCAGTCCAGCCAGCTACTCAGGAGATTGAGGCAAGAGGGATGTTTGATCCCAGGAAGCCAAAGTCAAGTTAGGTAATACAAAAAAAATCTATGCCAAACAAAACAGAACACTTTAATCTGAAAAACAAAATTATAAAGTACTAAAACCTTGAGGCTGGAGGTGTGGCTTAGTAGTACAGCACTTGCTAACAGAGTCTCTGGTGGGAACCCTAGCTATAAAAGCAAAGCTACAAAATATTTTTTCCCACTGTCTGACATTGCTGGAAAAGACAAAAAGGTTTTTTTTAGGCTCATGCCAGAACAGATTAATGAATCATAAACTTTCTGCTCTATTTTCTACCTCTTGACCAGCTCAGACAAGTTTGCTCTTAGTCCAGTTTAGAACAAAGTTCTTCCCATATGATAATATAACTAATATAATACTGTCCTGCTGGAGAAATAACCAATAAAAGTAATTTTAAGACATTCTGTAAATGAAATAAAAACACATGCACCAACACGTTAGCCCATGGCTGTAATTTCCAGCATTTGGGAAGCAAAGATCTCAAATTCAAGGTCAGCTGAGCCACACACATACAAATAAAGCAAGATGAACTCCAAAAGCTATTGAACAAAATTAATAATCTGGGTATATGATTCTGGTAATTTAATAACATAAGGAAGAAAGTAAAGAAAAAAAAGGAAGAAAGAAAGGAAGGAAAGAAAAAAGAAAGGAAGAAAAGGAGAGCCAAAGGCTATGCAACTATATACTGAACTTAAGGAATAAAGTCGAAAGAAATTTCCTTTTACATTGTAAACTGATTCAGATTCTTATCAGTTACAAATAGAATTTATTTCAGAATATTTTTTAAATATTTTAAACTTTTTAAAATTTTTTTTATTATTATTTATTCAATTGTGCATGTGTAAGTGTGTATGTGTGTGTGTGTGTAGAATCACGGACGAATTCGCGAACCACCATGGACGCCTCCACCTCCTTCTGCCCCGGGATTCACAGGCTCCGCCCTACCAGGACTAGAAGCGCAGGCCGCCCCTGCTTCTACCCAGCATCTATACGTGGGATCTGGGATCCGAACTCAGGACCTTCCGCCTGCAAGGCAGAGGCATAACCCCTGAGCCACCTCTCCAGCCCTATTTCAGAATATTTTAAGTGGTTCTTAAACAATTTTTTTAAGTATGAATGTGTGTGTGGGTGTGTATACTGTTGATCAAACCCAGTATCTTGTGCATACTAGACAACGATTCTACTGCTCAGCTACATCCCCAGGTCAAAGATAAATATTTTTTAAGCTGTGTATTTGTATTAGGATATCAATCAATAATAACTTTGAGAAGTTGAAATACTCTCCCTTCCTTGGCCAAATTTCCAATTTTGTTAAGTAATCAAGATACATGTGGGCTGAATTAATTAGATCATCTACACAAATGGGGACTGGGCTTGGTGGTGTGGGTTTGTAATCCTACCACTGGGGAAGCAAGGGAAGGGAATTAGCACAAGTTTCCAAATTTAAGAGAGGTTTTTTCCTTCCTAGTGGGAAGTATGCACCATGGGAAAGATTCAGACTAATTGATGTACTGAAGCCTCGAAGAGGTAGTAGAGTAAGATCTTTTTCTGAGCAGTAGGCAACAGCACTTGCAAAGAAAATGCCTGGGATCGAAGTGAGATTGGGTTTTACCACCACCAGGGGGCAGGAGCACATTTAAAAGAACCTTGGCTTTCAGAAGCAGCAATTGCTGTCCGGTACTCCCAAACCTAAGTTCTTAGGGTCACATCTGCGTAGTACGCATTCTCTGAGACAGCACGTGTGGGAGCTATTCCCAACAAGTGATTGAATTGCCACCTACACACCATTCTCATTTATATCCAGCTCGCACAGGTATCGCCCTATAAAACACTTATTCTATGCACGAAACTAGAAATGATCTCAGCATCCTCCAATCTCAAAAAGAAAAACGTACAAATCTCTGCTAATTGGGTGACTGCTCTCTTGGACCATTTATCTTTTCAGATGTACTTTTGCGCTAGGCCCTTGGATTCCTTGGTTCAACCTCCCAAGAAATCGAGGTGCTTCCCTTCAACAGCCCTCCTTCCTCTTCTTGGTCTGCCGGCTGGCCAACCTTTTCTCTCCACCCCCCTTCCCTTTTCCTGCAGCAAACTCTAACCCTATTCTCCTGACCCAGAGTTCATTTGGAATCCACACCGATTTCCTTGGCGGGCAGCCAGCCCCAAGATCTTTCGCCGTTGCCCTCCTCGGCTCTCTAGACCTTGCTCTCCTGGGCCAGATAAGGATTTGTTTGTTCTTTACCGGGATCTGTGAAAAAAAAAAAATCGCCACACTTATCACCCAGACATAATTGTAGGCATTCACGTCCAAGGCCCAAGTGCTAAAGGCTGAGCACTGGTTGGGGGCAATACTCATTAAAAAGCTCCGGAAAGCCGGTACTGATTAAGATGCCCGGGTTACAGGTGAGGGCCCTGGAACAGAGCGGCCCTTGCCGGGTCCATCGCCAGCGCACCTGGGGGGACGCGTTGCCTCGGCAACCGAGCGCAGGCGCTCACGTGGACGGCCCCGCCCAGTGAAATACTTGGACTTGTGCACCGCTCGCCCATGGAGAGTAGCCCGAGGCGCCCGGGAGCGCAGAGGTGGCCCGCCTTGCACGCGGCCCGAGAAGCCACGTGACCGGTCTGGGGGCGGAGCCCGGCGGCAAGCCCCGCCCCGGCCAGTTAACCGGCGGCCCCGGGTCGGGCGCGCAGTGCGCGGAGCGGCAGCAGAGTCCGAGCCGGTGGCAGTTCCCCGGCGGCCCGGGGCGATGGCCACGGTGCGGGAGAAGGCGTCCGCGCTGAACCTGCCCGCCCTGCACAGCCCCGCGCAGAGGCCTCCGGGTGGGTACCGGGGAGCCGCGTCGTGGGAGGCGCGGGCTGCGCTGCGTGCGCCGGGCGGGCTGGCGGGCGGCGGGCTGGCGGGCGGCGGGCGGCCGGCGGGCCGGCGGGGTGTGGGGCTCGCCCGGGTCGCGGGCTCCAGCGGGCCCCCCACGCTCGGTGGGCGACGCTGCTGCGGGAGAATCGCGCGCTTCTCCCGGGTCACCGCGGTGACCGACCTGTCGCCTGGGATGCCCCGCTGTTTAGCCGAGTTAGCCAAGTTCTGCCGCGCCGCGCCGGGTCCGGGCGCCCGCTATTTGGCAGGGGCACGCGATGGGGCTCTGGGTTAGGTTCCACGTCGGGAGTGGAGACAGGTGTGGGAGTTCGGGTATCCTTGTGCCTCCTGTCGGGTCCTCCAACCCTGACCACACGGGGAGACCACTTTTAGCCACTGGGTTCTCCTGGCCGGTGCAGGAATCAGAGGCACGCGTGGTTCCCCACACTTTGAGACAGAGAAGTATTTCTTGTGTAAGTTTGTTAACCCTTTCTGTATAAGCAGGGTTTTGGTTTTTTGTTTGTTTTTTTTTTTTTTTTCCCCAGTGAATCCGTGTTTTACCTTTTTCCTTTCCTTTTTTTTTTTCTTTGCTACTTACATGACATTGAACGAGCAACATGGTGAATCATTCATTCCTGGGGTAGTTGGCTGTGGTAGCTGGTTTAGAGTTTTTGTTGGTTCAGTGTTCAGATGATCAAGCTCCGAAATCCTGGCCCTGTTAATATCTGTAATTCAGTAAATAGGGTGAGGCAGATGACTTAAGATAGTGAGATAGCATTTGGCCTTGTTTGTTTGAATTAGTTACATCCTTTTCCTCTCTCTGGAACAGCTATGTAGGAGGATTGTAGGAAGGGTTCTTTATCTAACAAGCCCTTTCATTTGTAAAATGCCAACCAATGAGACTGATTGTGGGGCACCTTCATAGCCCCACTCCTGTGTTTGTTTCACTTACTAATTAATGTTCCTTTTAATCTTCAAGATGCTAATGACGAATTGTGCTAATGGCCATGTTCGTACTATCATCTTGATTTACTTTGTGAGGGGAAGCATCTGGGAACTTAGAACCACATGATTCTGGGCTGCAGAGACAGCTCAGTGGATAAGGTGATTCCACTTAAATCTGGGGACCTGAGAGATCCCCGAAAACCCATATGGTAAAAGGAAAGTTGTCCTCCGACCTCCACCTGTGGACCAAGGCATGCTTTGTCTGCGCTGTCTCGGTCTTTCTCTCACATAAATATATTTAAAAATAAAACCACATGATTATGGAGAACTCTCTAAGCTCTTCCTGAATAAATGAAATTTCTAAATCTCCCTGATTAAAAACGTGATGGCCTATCTTTCTGACAGATGAGATATCAGTTCTGAGCTTTGGGCATTGGTGAAGAAAACTAAATGGATCATTCTCAGGTGTGCCGGTTAGTAGAAATGACCACCGTCCACTGTAACAGATGGAGCGGCAGGGGCCTCTGCCTGTCCTCCAGCTAAACTTCTTAGTTATCAGTATTTATCTCCCTGCGGGCTCCTCCACCCCTCATCCCAGTTCCTCACAGCCGCCTTGTCTCAGTACTAGTGAGCAAGGTAATGGGAGCCTAGGGTTGTTGGTTCCTTGCCATTCCTTTTTCTGTGTGTGCTCTGGCAAGCAGCTTTGTACTTTTCCAGGGATCAGTAATTCTGACCTTTTTAAAGGGCTATCACCACATCTAGGGACCTGATTTGCATAGAGGAAATAAAGTACATATATCCATCTTCAGCCAGATGTTCAGACATTTGTCTTTTAATGTGGACAAAGTGGTATGTTCTCATGTTATCCCTGTGTACTGTAACCTAATTCTTTGAATTTGCCTGGTGTCACTTTTCCAGGGAGCTCAAAGTACTTCCCATATGTGATCTCATTAATCTGTGTGAAGGGAAAGTGGAGGCCAGTGCCTGCTTTAGTTGATACTTCTAAACAAATCTTTAAGTTGATCCTGGGGGGGGGGATGTCTTAGCTAGGCACAGTTGTCAACTTGACAGTTGAGGTTTGAGCTCTGGGCACATTTGTAAAGAATTAATGGTTAAGCCCAGAGCAAACCTGCAAGAGATTGTCTAGCTGATGGGGAAGGTCCAGCTTATGGTGTGTGGGACTAGGCCTTGGAATAAAGTACTGAGAGCTGGTTGAGAAAGTTGGCCTCCTTGTGTACACTTGACCATACATGCTGGTCTGGCAAGTAAGGATTGTCCCTCTCTCAGCTGTTGTGTAGAGATGGTGTGGCCAGTAGTGCTGGTGTGAGCGCTCGGGTCAAGCTGGACTGAGAACTGTAATTGGAAAATCATAAGAAAAAATAAACCCCTTGTTCCCTTAAGCCGTTTGATGGTGATTTATCAGCAACCATGCAAGAGAACCGCAACTGGGGAGGGGGGAGGCTTGTTTTGTACCTAAGGTCACCCTGCTTTTCGGAGGTGACCTCAAAGCCATCAGCAGATCGGTGATGTCAAATGGGAGGAAAATAAACTTTGGACTATCAAAACCGGTATCCAGTAAAAGTGTTGCAATATTGGATTTGGTAGTACAGGAACTTTGTTCCTTGCAGTCGCAACTGCTGTTTTAATGCACCAAACACAGTCCTCTTTAACATTTATTTATTTTCATGAAATTTATTTATCATCTTGTATGTGGGGACGTGTACATGCCTCAGTGTGGGGTGTGTGTGTGTGTGTGTGTGTGTGTGTGTGTGTGTGTGTGTGAATAGACAATTTGTGGGCTGTTTCTCTACCATCATTTGGGCTCTGGGAATTGATCTCAGGTCAGGCTTGGTGACCAGTGTAGTTTACAATCTACTGTGGAAAAAAATAGATTTTTTTTCTGTGCTGGGGATCAAACTCAAGGGTCTTATACGTGCTAGACAAATCCTTAACCATTGAGCTACCTCAACCGTTGTTGTATTGTATTACATCATATTGTATTGTAGCTCAAACTGACTTTAAACGAGAAATCACTTGCCTCAGCCCCATGGGTGCTAGGATTACAGGTATGCACAACCATGTCTGGTAAAAATACATTTCTTAATTAAAACTCCTCTAATCCTAAATGACTTGGGATTTATGGACTTATTTTCTGATTAAATCCTCTGCCGTGTGCTGTGTTTTGGAAAGTTGGCATCATGGCCCCTACAGGTAACATTTAGGTTCCTTGAAGGTGGGGATGAGAAAGAGGAAGAAAGGAATGCCCTCTCCTTTTTCAATAAACTCAGATTTTTATAAACTTAAAAGTTTGTGAAGTTAATGCACTGCGAGTTCCAATAGGATCTAAACTTAGTGTCTCTTACAGTCTTACATGAATATGGTCCATTTGTCACATAAGCGAACCAGTACATTGTACTGTGTCATCACCTCTCCTTAGAGGCCACTCCACAATGACAATTTCCTCCCTGGCTGTAACTACACATCTGTTTATTGTTGGACATTGTGTTAGCCACATTAACATAACAGAGAGAAATGAAGTGAGTTCTGTTTTGCAACAGTAAAGTTAGGTTGTTTGCCCAAATCAGTAGTGGATCCAAGAATGGAACACAGGTCGCTGGGACTCCCAAGTCCATGGTAATCTGAGACTGTGTAGCATCGAGCACTGTGCCTGCTGTATTGGCATGAGTTGTGCTCATACCTGAACAATCTGAGGTTTCTTCACCTGACATTTTTGTTGCTGCGGAGACTCTCCTGTGGGTTGTAGGATGCTCAATGTCTCTAGATGCCAATGGTACTTTCCATCCATTGTGATGTGCAAAAATGTCCCTAGACAATGTCTAGTGGGGTGTAAAATGACCCATTGAGAATTACTGGGTTAACCTTTAAAAATGGGTCTTAGTAGTTAGTAATAATGTACAACTAATAAGTGCTCATTGACCAGTGCTAGGTCGGTGTTGAGGTTGTCTGTAAAGCAGTTAAATGATTTGAACCGCTCTAAAGAAACTTCAAAAGAAATATGCACTGTTCACTGCTTCTTAAAGTTTTATGGGGGAAAGAAAATGATGAGTTATACCAATTATTTTTTAGAAGTCCAGTCTAAAGCCTAAGAATGAAAACATACTTGGTACAGTCATTTAGATGCAAGTTTTAGTACCTCTCTGTGCATGTTAGCCATATTTCAGAATCCACTTTTATAACATGTATCTCGATCTACTTTTAAGGATGATTTCCTTGTGTGACAGAATTACTTTCCCCTTAAGTAGGTCTTCACAGTACAGGCAAAGCTGAGTGATCCTTGTAGCTTTTTAGTAAATGTTCTCTCCATCAGCTGCTTTATGACTTGGTTTTATTATTTTGTTTTGTTTTGGTATGTGTGTATGGGTGTGTGCACCAGAGGACACTTGGATACGAATGCCCATGGAGGCTCAAGAGTGACATTGGGAATCATCATGGATTGCTCTACCTCCTTTTTGCTTTGCTCTGGGGTTTCCCAGGCTCCACCTTCCAGTACTAGTAGTACAGGCCTGGTGTTTTTATGTGAGATCAGGGACCTGAACTCAGGTGCTTCTGCTTTTGAGACAGAGGCTTAACCCCTTAGTCATCTCTCCAACTCCTATGACTTGGTTTTAAAGAAATTAGTCATAATAACTTCATTAATTACTGTGTATATTTTTTTATTTGAGGGGAGGGGAAGAACTTTGGAAAGTTTTTTTCTACCATATGGATGGGCACAGAGGTTGAATTTAGGTCGTCAGGTTTGTGCAAAGATGCCTTTTACTCATCAAGCCATTTGCTACCCCAGTTAACTATATTATTAAAAATGATAAATATTTTAAGAAAATAACTAGAAGTATTTTCTTGGAAGAGGAACTTCTTTATTGTTGATAAACTTGGGGGGGATTACTTTACCTGTGAAGGGCAGGTCTTTCTTATATTAAGTAGCTTTTGTTTTCAAGCAAATGAAAATGGAACTGCTTAAAAAATAAATATTGACTAGTCTAGATATAATCTAGCACTTAAATGTATGAGCTGGATGTGATAGTGCATGCCTGCAGTTCCAGCAAGACCAGCCTGACCCCTGTACCCCTGAGTACATAAAATAAAGCCAAAGAGCCCGAGTGATGTAAGAGGTCTGATTTAAAGTACTTTCTGAGTCTGTTGTTACGGCTCTTAGGAGTTTTGTATCTGACGAGGTCAGTTGTGTCCCCATGTGTTATATTTTACCTTTAGGCCTGTTATATTCTGTCAAGTGTTCAATGTCTATATATCCAAATAAAGGGATTCAACTGCAGCCTTTAAATTCCAGGCGGGACCTGAAACCAGACTTCAGCTGTATTAGTTGATGAAGAAACCAAGATGTTCAGCACATCCGTAGGCTTTTTGGTCAGGACGCTTTTAAGAACACATTCAGCCACATGTAAACAAAGATTTTGTAATGACTTGTCCAACTCCATGCACAGTGAGATTGGAAGACAGGCTGCCACTTACCCTCTGGTTGCTAGATGTGACAGAGCCATCATTGTCTGTGTCCTGGTCTCTCGCATCCTGTCTAGAAATTACAGTAAGTCAGTCTTGCCCTATTAGTATGCATTTCAGCTGTTGGACAATGATAGTAAGTACATTTATTTCTAATCAGCATGTGAGAGATCTGTATTCAACTGGTGAAGTCACCATTGGGAGAGGAGAGAGGGAGGGGGAGAGAAAGAGCGCGAGCGAGCGCTTATCCTCGTAGGGGTTTTGGCACAACTGCTTGTCTAGTCCAAGGAACATTATGTATTGCAAGTATCTGTATGAACTTCAGCTTGGGTGTGTGGGCGGTGATGCTTGAGGGGAAAGATCTGGAATGGAATGGTTGGGCATTACTGGTCAGTGAGAACAGAGGAGACCTGAAAGGGCTGGTTTCTCTCATGCCCGGAGGACTCTGGAAGCATTATGTGGCCCACAGGTGCTGTCCTGCTGGAACCTGATCTTTAATCTTTTAGGCAGTTTTACTCGACCTGTAAATCTTCTGATTTCCCACATTTAAGTAGCAAGCTAATATGTGGTGAACTTTTATTCTTTTCTTTCTCCTTAATTCCTTGTAAAGAACTGTATTTCCCTCCCTCTGATAATTCTAAAGTTCTTTCATTAATAATCTCAAATTAGTAAGTGACCGTGCCTTATTGCTTTCAAGATTTATGTGCTAGCAAACTTGGTAGCTTGTGTTCTACAAGTGCTTCATCTTTAACATCATCACTGGCCCAGCTGGGGACAGAGCAGCACCGGTCTTGAGTCAGGGGAATCCCGGGGCTCAGCTGGGCCCCGTGCTGAGAGCGTGGCTGTGAAAGGAACAGCTCACTGGGTTTGAAATCTCTGTCTCGGTTCCCTAAAGGTCGTCTGAGCTTTCTCCACGTAGAGTCTCACTTGTCTTAACTTTCCTGTCTTCTTATATTTTTTATCTAATATTTATCATAGACTTTATAAAATTTAGAGAGTTTATCATAGACAGCACCCTGTCTTATTTTAGAAGCAGTGGCCAAAGGGCTTATGTAAATACTTTGGTTTGGGATTCAAAAACCTTGGAGTTGTTCATTTTGTTTCTTCTAAACTCTGTGGTTCTCTCATTATTTTAATCCTAATCCCCAAAGAAAGGTTAATCTGAACCTGTTTATCTGGTTGCCTGGCTTTTTTTTTTTTTTTTTTAACACAATATCCAGTAACCCAGGTTGGCTTTGAATTCACAATGTAGCTGAGGATAGCCTTGGACTTCTAGCCTTCTGTCTCTACCTCCTGGCTGTGAGATGACCAGCCTTGTACCACCACACCCGCTTACATGGTGCTGAGGACTGAACCCAGAGCTTCATGGATATTTCTAACTGAGCTACACCCCAGTCCCAATCCTAACAACTTTTTTTGTTAAATTTTATTATTATTATTAATATTTATTCAACTGTGTGCATGTGTGTGTGTATGTGCATGCGCATGTGTGTGTGTGTGTCTGTGTATGTGTAGAACCACGGACGAATTCGCAAACCACCATGGACGCCTCCACCTCCTTCTGCCCCGGGATTCACAGGCTCCGCCCTACCAGGACCAGAAGCGAAGGCCGCCCCCGCTTCCACCTGGCGTCTATACGTGGGATCTGGGATCCGAACTCAGGACCTTACGCCTGCAAGGCGGAGGCTTAACCCCTGAGCCACCTCTCCAGCCCAATCTGACAACTTTTAACATATGATATTCAAGTATTAAGAGAAGGCAGAATCTGTTTATTAGCTGTGTATGTAAGGACAAGTTTAACTCACTGAGTCTCTTATAGCTTAAAATAGGATTATTAATAATTTCACAGAGAAAGGTCTGTAGGTTATGAGAAGACATCATCTTTCATAGTAAATGTGAAGTGAGGATTTGAAGTCCAGTGTTTGTTGGTACCAATCTAAAATCTAAGCACTTGGGAGTCAAAGGCAGGAGAATCAGCAGTTAAGTCATTCAACTACAGAGCAGGGACAGAGACCGTTTCTAAAAAAAAAAAAAAAATTGAAAAAAGATTAGAGTTGACATTGAGTTAATTATTTTTGAGCGTGTGTGTGTGTTTGTGTGTGTGTGTGTGTGTGTTTATGTGCATGTGCATGTGCATATCAGAGGCCATTGTGTGTGTCTGTGAGACCCAAGGGTGGTAACTTCAGGAATCATCCTGGATTGTTCTGTCTCCTGTTTGCTTTGCTCTGTGATTTCCCAGATTCTACCCACGAAGGCCAAAAGTACAGTCCACCACCATTACCACCTGGTTTTTTTACATGGGATCTGGGATTCAAACTCAGGTCCTTCTGCTTGTAAGGTAGAGTCTTAACCCCTGAGTCACCTCTCCAGCCCTTATTTTATCTAGAGTGTGTGCACATATGCTGTGGCTCACAGTTGGAGGTCAGAGGACTTTAGCAGATGACTCCATCCACCATGTAGGTTTCCAGGGATGGAACTCGGGTCACCACGTTTATGAGCAGGTGCTTAGCAGCTGAGCATCTCACCGGCTCCATTAAATTGACTTAAATCTTGGTATAACCTATGATACTTAGGTAATTAATATTAGCTGTTAACTGGCTGCGTTTGGTTTTGTTTTGAGTCAGAGTTTCATATTGACCAGACAACAAACTCTATGTACTTTATGATGACCTTGAATTTTAATCCTCCTGCCCCTACTTCCTGAGTGCTGGAATTACATATATATGCCACCATACCTAGCTTTTAGAGGTGCCAGGGATTGGATCCAGGGAGGACTTGCTGCCAACTGAGCCACATCCTCATCCCTGTTTGTTTTTTGTTTTTGTTTTGTTTTGTTTTTTTCCTAGAGACAGTACAGTTATTTCTGAGTTCTGTGTACCAAAAATAATCTACACTTGTTTGGAGATTCTGTTTAATGCTTGATTCTGGCTTTTATCAACAGAAACTTAAATGCTGTCTCAATAATAAATCTAGTTCTAGTTTGCTGTATCTAACTCTCCATTATTCTCGAAACTACTTACATGGTCTTTGTAAGACTGGCAGCAATTCTTTTGTGTGTGTTTTTGTGTATACCAGAGGGCACTTGAGTGTTTGTGCCTGTAGAGGGTAACATGGGGAATCATTCTGGATTGCTCTATCTCTTTATTGCTTTGCTCCGGGGTTTCCCAGACTCCACCTTCCAGGGCTGATATTCCATGTGGGGTCTGGGTCTAAGATCCAAACTCAGGTCTTTCTCTTTGCCAGGCAAAGGGCAGAGACTTTGCCCTGAGCCATCTCTCCAGCCCCAATAATTACTTCTTTTATTTATATTTTTATAATAAAATGTTTAAATGAATATGTTACAATATGCTATAAATGGATATAGTATAATGGCCTAGTGCATGCCTGAAATTCATGGTTTTAGAGGACAGAGCCTATCAGTAAAGTGTATGTTGAGGCTTCACTGAGATGCTCAGTTCAATTCCCAGTGTAAAATATAATATATGTTACATGTGTATATCATGATGTATGCATGATATATCTATATATATCATTAATATATTCCCAGTACATTAAAGTGAGTTTTGATGTTATTCAGGAGCTTAATGTCTTCATCCTTCATATTATTCTATGTTATTAGAAATGTTGAAAGATCATTTCAAGTAACAATTTTTTTCCCAGATAGTAGTTTTCTTTGATTGTAAGTCCTCTTATTCCTTACTTTTTGTTAATTCAAATTGTCGTGCTTATAGACTATCTTTAAAAGAAATAGTAACTGTCATAGTTAAGTACAGGTGTCAACTTGACTCTTGAGGGTTTGAGCTCTGGGCACAGGTGTAGAGAGTTGATGGTTGAGTTCTGGTCATTTATCAGCAACTATGCAGGCGGACTGCAACAGTAACTTTTCTACATCTCTGCGAAGAGAGTCATGAAAATAGATGAAGTAATGTATTCAGCAAAAATGGAGGTTTAAATTGGGACTTAATAATTTTTGAAGGATATCTGAAAAGTGTAACGTAAGAAGGCCAGGGTATCAGGCATGTGATTTAGCTGCATTACTTCCATCAGCTTATTAAAACTAAAGTCTGTTTTTTTCATTTTGATTGTCTCTCCTTTTCATTTTTTTTTTAACCACATCATAGTCTGTTTAAGGAAAAATGTAATAGAAAATTTTGAAAGTGTCCTTCGTGTTTGGTAAAAATCTTGCTTTGTTCCTCCCCTCCCTCATCGTGTGCAGTAGATCATAAACTCCCACTGAGCTCCCAACCAGTTGTTACTTTTTACTGGGCTCACGGAGTACTTGAGTCAGGAGCTCACAAAACAGGAACCTTTAAAATTGTTTGTTCTGTATTCTGTGCATATGCCCTATGACTGGTGAAAACTTTAGTCATGTAGATGCAAGTGAACCCCAGAACTATTTCGGTACACCTGGAAGTAGTACGTAGCTCCCTCAATCTAGTTACTATAAAAATCCTTGTAGGATTGCTATGAAGAGTGGATAATTCACTTAATAGCATCCTTGCATCTGACTGACTGACTGACCGACTGTCTGACTTATGGTTCCTGCGCCCCTACCCTCTCTGTCCCAGATGCCTTCTTTCTCCATCCCCTTCTCGCCTCACTTCCTGCTGCTGGGTCCTCGTGCCAGCGGCCTCCTTCCTGTTCTAGCAGAGGGCATGCCCTCCCGGTCTGGTTGTTCTGACTCAGCTTTATCCCCGGAGAGCTCTACAGGACTGGCTTCCTGGTTTTACACGTGTCCTGACTCAGATCCAGCTCTATCTCCTGACATCCTATTAAAATAGCATTTGCTTACTCAGCTTTTTAGTTTGTGTTTGATGCTTTTTTTATTTGCCAATCTATTTATTAGTAAATAATTGAGTGTCCCACTCTGAACCAGATTTTATTCTAAGTGGTAGGGACATAGTTGCAAAATAGTACCCAAGTTTCCCCCATAATTGTGCAGTTTACTTTGGGGGTGTAGGGGAGATGGGCAAATACATTTGAGAATAGGTTTTATAAAGTCCTGGGTAATACATTAGATGACTGTAAACCTGGGTGAGGAGGATCTGTTTGACAGGTTCTTACTACATAGTCCAAGTTGGTTCAAACTAGAGATCCTTCTACTTCGGCCTCCTGAGTGCCCGGTGGTCAGGCCTGAGCTGCTGAGCCTGCTCCTCTAGGACGGGATGGAACAGAACGGGCACGAATGGATTGTCTGTCTGCCCACAAGTCTATAAGTGCAGAGAACAGAGACTTTATTTTGTTCACTGTTGTGTCTAGCACATACAACAGCATTCAGTAGTTAGCAGGTACTAGATTTTTAAAAAGTTACTTGTTTACGAGAGAGAGTGGGACTGCACATGCATGGGCAAAGGTCAAAGGACAACTTTTTTTATAACTTATTTATTTGTGTGTGTGTGTGTGTGTGTGTGTGTCAGAGGGCACTGTGTGTCTCTCTGGAGGACCAAGGGTGACTTCAGGAATCATCCTGGACTGCTTCTACCTCCTTTATTGCTTCCCTCTGGGATTTCCCAGTCTCCGCCCACCAGAGCTGGAAGTGCTCTGCCACTGCCATTTACGCCAGGCATTTTTATATGGGAATTGGGATCCAAACTCAGGGCCTTTGCTTGTGAGTCTTAACCTCTGAGCCATCTCTCCAGCCCAAAGGACAACTTTGAAAGTCAGTTTTCTCCATTCACCCTGAGCAAATGAGTATTGATCTCAGATTGCCACATTTTCCAGCATGTGCCATCTCCTTAAGTGTCTCGCCTGCCCGTGTATAATGGCTTTGGCAGTCACCATTTTCCCTTAAGGATTGCTTAGACTCAGAACAAATGATTAAAGTCTTAATTCTGTTTCTTGGATTTCTTCTTTCCTCTTTTAGGCTTCAGTGTGGCCCAGAAGCCATTTGGGGCCACGTATGTGTGGAGCAGCATCATCAATACCCTGCAGACTCAAGTGGAAGTGAAGCAGCGAAGGCACCATTTGAAACGCCACAATGACTGCTTCGTGGGCTCGGAGGCTGTGGACGTCATTTATTCTCACCTCATTCAGAACAAGTACTTTGGGGATGTAGACATTTCTCGGGCTAAAGTGGTGAGGGTGTGTCAAGCACTTATGGACTACAAAGTATTCGAAGCAGTTCCAACCAGAGTCTTTGGAAAAGACAAAAAGCCTGCTTTTGAAGACAGTAGCTGCAGCCTCTATAGATTCACAACGATACCTAATCAAGACGGTCAGTTAAGCAAAGAGAACAAAGTTTACTCCCATTCCAGGTAAATATGCGATATCAGATTGTGATAGAGATGTTAAGTGCAGAATTTCCTTCACTTTTTTTTTTAAACAGAACACAAATTGCCTTAATATTGCACATATATACGTATTTATATTGCTTTTGTAAGTGATAATGTTAGCTAAAATCTGAATCTAGGTAAATTTGATAAAATAATAGTGAAATTAACTTCATCAGGTATTTCCTAGACTTTTTCTATTAGATTTAGATTTTTGCAAAAACAATGTTTGCTTTTTCTGCCTGAAGTTACAGTTATAGTAGAAAGAAGTTGCAAGATGTATACACAAAGCGTTAAGAGAACAGAGCCCAGGTCCTGGGGTATCACTAGCATCCACAGAGTGGCAGATACAATGAAAGGCATGTGGAACCAGAAAACCCAGGACCCCGTTACCTATTAAGGCATTGGGGGAGGTATTTTTTATATGGTGTCTCTGTGTTGCCTAGTCTTATCTCTGAACTCGTAAACTTAAGTCATTCTCATCCCTCAGCCTCCTGGGTAGGTGTTTGCCACTGAGCCCAGCATGTTAAGGAACTTGGGACTCAATGATACAAATGTTGGAAGGGCACAGAAAGATGATTAGCAGGATGAGATCGTATTTTAGAAAGGTGTCCTGGAGCTGGAGATGTTGCTCAGTGATGGAGAGTTAGTTAAGAATACTAATACTGCAGTCTACAGAAGATGGAGGCTGTGGCAAGCCGATGGGGAGAAGTATGGAACCCCGTGACTGAAGTGAACATGGGTCACAGCGAACTTGTGGAGTAAATGGCTTTTCTGTGTGTTCCCAGCTGAACTGCAGAGGTGACAATAATTTGAAGCTCTGTGATTAAGATTTGGCCTCAAATCAGAGTCTAAGTGTATTGACTAGCAAATATTTAACTGAGATAGTAGAATTTACCTCTTTATACACAAAGGAAATAAAAGAGTAAGAGGACAAGACAGGGCTCCATACTTTTCAGATGTAGTCCCCGTGCTTCATTTGCAACCTTCAGGACCAGAAAGGTTTAGATTTTATGTACGAGTCACACAACCTTGTTAAGAGAACATGCAGCAATATCTGGTAATATATGAATATTTCTGTGGCAAAAAGGGAATATTCATGCCAGAAGGGATAATTAAATGCTGTGACAATCTCCTGATTTTCTTGTTTTATTGTGTGAGAGATCTTGATGTTGATCAGCAAGCCATCGCATGTGGTTAGAGAACAAATTTTAAAAGCTGGTTTTCTTGCACCTTGTGTGTGCCGCAGATCAAACTCAGGTCACTGGATTTCTATGCAAGACCGATCTCAGAATTTTTGTTTTTGTTTCTCTTTGGTGATTTGCTTTGAGACAGGGTCTCACCGTAGAGCCCTGGCCAGTCTAGAACTTGGAATCCTCCCCCCTGTGCCTCCCAAGGTTTTAGCACCATGCCTGGCTCAGTTATTTTATTAGGATTTAAAATTCATAACTAAAATTTTAATCATTGAATTACATTTAAATAAAGTTTGCACAGGAGAGTTTATTTAGAGCATATGTATTACAAAACTGGATTTGGTGGCACATGCCTGTAATCCCAGCACTTGGAATATGAAAGCAGGAGAATCAGGGGTTCATGGCTGGCCTCAGCTATATAGTGAGTCTGAGGCTAGCCTGAGTTATATGAGACTCTCTCAAAAACAACCCCACAACAAAAAAGTGTGTGCGCACGTGTATGTGTACACACATACACACGTACACACATCTCTTAGATTTGATTAAGAGTATCTTTTAAAAAAATGTTAATTACATTCAGAGTATATATTTGTGTTGTTTTTATTTTGAAAATGCTCATTAAAACACTTAATATGGATGTACTAAATTCATTTTAGGTACTCAGATGTACTATTGACATCCTCTGCTATTAAGTCTGACAGTTTGGAGGAGCTGTTGGAAAATCTGAGTTTCAAGGCTCCCAGCTCCCCTGACCTGGGTATCTCTGTCACCTTGTCTCCACAGGGTAAGCCAAAGACTGCAAAACAGAAGCAAGTCTTGCTTAAATAGAGTTGTTTACAATTTCCCAGTCTTAACCTTTATTAGAATTTAAATATTCAAAGTGCAGAGAAAGAGTGCACTATGTTAAAGCTGTCCGTGTTAAGTTTGAACAGAAGTCTATTATCTTTAACAAATACATCAGTGTTACAACTCTTGAACACTGACTTTTGTCCTGTCAGCTGGCAGAGGTTCAAATCTGGAATGTTCTGCATGCAGATTCTTTCTTAAAATATGCTCTCAGATATTTCTTTCCTTAAGATTTTATTAGGTTAAATGAAAATTTGAAAATTATAGTAAAGCATTAACAGAATTCTTATGTTCTTCCTCGTGGCGATGGAGCACAGCCTGATGCCGCTGGTCTCTGCTTCCTCCAGCCTCGCTGTGTAAAGCCGCAGGATAATCTGCAGCCAGTAGTTTCAGACCAGAGTTTAGAGTGAATGAATTTCTCCCAAAGTCCTGAGTAGCCTGTTACTTGACGTGGTAGCTAATCTCTGACAGATTGCTCCATAGAGTACAAAGAATGAAAACAATTCCTCTTGTCTAAAGTCTGTCCTCCCACACTTTAAACAAATCTTGGATTGTTTTATTTTGTTATAAGAAAGTACTTCACAAGGTTAGCATTTTCTCTTCTCTTTCTCTCCCTCTCTGTCTCTTTCCCTCTTTCCTCTTCTCCCTGCTCCATCCCACTCCTTTCCCTCTCTCCCACTCACAAGTTTAATCAGTTAGACCTGCCTAGGCAAATACTGTGGTGAGCATATTGTAACTATTAATTGCTACTTTTCACTTGTCATTTCTCCCATGTAGTTATTAATGAAGTTTGGCAAGAAGAGACAATTGGGCGTCTACTACAGCTTGTAGACCTTCCGTTTCTTGACTCCTTACTCAAGCAACAAGAACTTGTACCTAAAGTTCCTCACCCTAAGAGGCAACCTGACATGATCAACACCAGTAACTACCTGGATCGAGGGATTCTCAAGGCCTATAGTGATGCTCAGTATGTACAAGTATTAGTAGTTATATCAGTATTTTCATAGGTAGATTTTAAGACAGTCTTTTGAATTCTATTCTTAAGGTCCATGTGCATTGGCAGGTGATGTTAATGTTTGAGAATGTGAAAAATAAAGTTAGAAAAAGATTTAAATTGCATTACTTTTCACATTCATTTCTGTTTTACATACAACTTTTTTGAAGGTCAAGTGAAAGAAAATGATTGTACTCCATCTCTCATTGTTAAGATGTTGGGCTCGGCTGGGAGTACAGCTCAGTCAGTAGAGTGCTTAGCCTTCATGAAACCCTAGGTGGGGCACGCCAGCACCACGTAAAACCAGGTGTGGTGTACACACCTGTGATCCCAGCACTTGGAAGGCGGAGACAGAAGGATCCGAAGTTTTAGATCACCCTCAGCTGTATACAGACCCAAGGCCAACCAGAGCTACATGAGAACCTATCGCAAAAAGAGCAAAATATGAAATATTTAAAAAATGTTGGGGGGTTGGGAAGATAGATAACTCAGGAGTTAAAAGCCTCACAAGCAAAGTGCCTGGTTTGAAATCCCCAGATCCTGTGTAAAAATGCTGGGCAGATTAGTGGTAGCCTGTGATTCCAGTCCTGGAAGAGAGAACCTGCAAGTAAGAGCAGAGCAAATAAGGTAGAAGAGTAATTCGGGAGGAGTCTCCTCAGGCACACACTCAGGCGTACTCTTATACATGTCCTGCATACCCGCTCATGTGCAAACGTGCATGCACACAGTTTGAGTGCCTTACGATCCCTCATAGACCGGAAATAAAATCATCAGATACTTGACAGATTCTTGAAATTATTGAAAATAAATCTTAAGATTTAAAAGCTTGACTTCAGGGCTGGAGAGGTGGCTCAGAGGTTAAGCCTCCGCCTTGCAGGCGGAAGGTCCCGAGTTCGGATCCCAGATCCCATGTATAGACGCCAGACGGAAGCGGGGGCGGCCTGCGCTTCTGGTCCTGGTAGGGTGGAGCCTGTGAATCCCAGGGCAGAAGGAGGTGGAGGCGTTCATGGTGGTTCGCGAATTCGTCTGTGGTTCTACACATACACAGACACACACATACACACACACACACAGACACACGCGCGCGCATGCACATAACACAGTTGAATAAATAATAATAATAATATTAAAAAAAAAAAAAGCTTGACTTCAGGGACTAAAAGAAGATTTTTTTTCCTTAAGGGAGAATTCTATATTCTTCACAGCTCTGTATTTTTAGATTATTTAATTTTTAATTATTTGTTCTTAGCAGAGAGTATTCTAACCTAGTTAATGAGATGAACATGTTTGAAATGAATACAACTTACCTTTTAGCTTTCCTCCATCTGTGTTCCAACAAACTATTAATATGAATAGTTGAATGCTGAAAAATCGCTTAAAATCTTGGGAAAATAGAACATACTAGCTATCAAACTCTATGTATTTCTACAACTTGAAGAAACACAGAATTAGAATTTGTATCATACCTAAAACTCCACTAAGCGTCATCTTATAAATTTGAAGCCAATACTCAGGGAGGTAAAGTTGTCTGCCTGAGATATTTCCTCTGGGACAGGGCAGAATTAGTTGTCTGTTTATATATGTATATATGTTTATATGAACAGATTGAACAACATTAACCATTTTATTTGTTGAATTGCAGCATTTCTTGCTATAGTTAGTAATGTACTTACTAAGGCTCTGGGTTCAATTTCTAATACACCTAAAAGCCAGGTGTGGTAGCACAGGTGCTTCTTGTGTTCTTGAGAGTAGAGGCAGGAGGATCAGAAACTTAAGGTCACCCTCAGCTACATAGTTAGTTCAAGGCCAGCCTGTCTTCAAAAAAAAAATAAACATTTTCCCAAAATTCCCCCTCTAGCATCTTTACTAAATATTTGGTATTTAGATTTTTTCTTAAAACTATCTTCCTCTATACCTTCTAGCAAGGTGAGAGAAGGTAGATCATATAACTGGCTTAGAAGTTAGCAATGTTATGGTGCCGGAGTTGAGCCTTAGCAGTCGGGTGCAAAGCCAGATGTGGTATCACACACCTGAATTGTAGCACTACCTGAGTTAAGACTGGAGGAGAGAGAGAGGGGGAGAGAGAGATATTGATCTTACCTGAGGCCTATTCAACTAGAGTTTCCAGGTCTCATTATTAATGTAATGCCAGTTTTAGTTTTGCTTGTCCTTCACTCTGATGTAGAGGACAAGTTCTGTGTTTGCAGGAAAGGAGAGCACTTTTAAGGTGACTTCCTGTCTGGCATACTTACTTTAGCTCTATGTTGAATAATTGTGCCTGCCTTTATGCATGTGGAATTTTCTCCTGCTGTGGCAAGCTTGGAGTGACCTATGAATTGGACACCACGTGTCTGTCTGTCCTTTGTTCCTGCCCCAGGGAGGATGAGTGGCTCTCTGCAGCCATCGATTGCCTGGAGTTCCTTCCAGACCCGGTGGTGGTGGACATAAGCAGAAGTTTTCCTGAGCAACCAGACAGAACAGATCTAGTGAAGGCGCTGCTCTTTGATGCTCTTGGCAAACACTACAGCCGGCGGGAGCCTCTGCTAAACCACTGGTGTGACGTTCACAGCGGCATCGCGGAGCTCCTCGGTAAGACCACCCTGAGCACCAGGCCTTTCTCTTTCTGAAGGGAGCAGGCCAAAAACGAATTGTCCCAAAATGAACCAAAACAGGGCTGCGCTAAGATGAAGGGGTCTGGATTCATCCATGTAAAGTACGTTTATTTCAGCACTTGTAGGGCTCACTCGGGCCCTTAACAAATCCTAGTCACTTGAAGTCTTGTGGATGCCACTGAAGAGCACCGCTGCCCTTCTCTAGAAGCTTCAGCAGAGAGCAGCACTTCCACTTCCACCCCGTCAGTCTTAGTGTCTCTTCTACCTGTGATCTAGACTGTTCCACAGGGTTTGTTGGAAACAATGTGGGAGTTTCATCCATAGCAGATGAAACTGATGTATGTCCTCCAGCTTATTGAATGATGAGACATGGGTGGGAATTTGCAAAGCCAAGTTGGGTTTGATGCTCTGAGATAAATATGACCAGAACTTACTTCCAGTGTCGACCACTAATCCGAGAACAGCCTATCTTCATGGTGTTGGTCATTCATTTTAATTCCCAGTCATGTTTTGCTTTTGGAAATAATTTTGAGTAAATGTCCTACTTAGCATAAAGTATTACTTGAGCCTTGTTCCATTTAATATGGCCAGTTAAATTTTTTTTCTTTTTTTTCCTTTTGGCTAAAGTAAATGGGAAGACTGAAATAGCATTAGAAGCTACTCAGCTCTTTCTGAAGCTTCTGAATTCCGAAAACAGAGAAGAGTTTAGAAGACTACTGTACTTCATGGCTGTTGCAGCACATCCTTCCGAATTTAAATTACAGAAAGATGTAAGTCTGCTGTTCAAATATTAAATGTCTTCAGCATCCTGAATACTTGTAAAACTAGAGTATTATGCTAAAATAGACAATAGTCTATTTAATAGTTCCTTTTAAATATATGCTGTGGGGTGTGCCTCATTTTTATAGAGTGACAATCGAATGGTTGTGAAGAGGATATTCTCAAAAGCTATCGTCGACAATAAAAATCTATCCAAAGGCAAAACTGACCTTCTGGTACTCTTCTTAATGGACCACCAGAAAGACGTCTTCAAGGTAAAACTCTGACTGTAGTTAACTGAGCTTATTTGTGGTAGATCACTTACGTATATGATATGGATGCATTGCATAACATTGTGTGTGTTCTTCTTAAGATTCCCGGAACGCTACATAAAATTGTTAGTGTTAAGCTTATGGCCATCCAGAAAGGAAGAGATCCAAATAAAGACACAGGTAATAAGGGAATGTTTTAAATTTTTTTTTTAAGGCAGAATCATGTAGCCTGAACTAGCCTTGAACTCAATCATCTCATCTACATTTCCCAACTGCTGGAATTACAGACACATACCGCTGCCCCCTCTTTAATATTTTCTCAATCTAAAGACAAACACCCAGTATTGATTTGAAAGTATTTTCCGTAAGTAGTTCTTTGCAACTAAATTTGACACAATTCCTCTCAGAACTTGCCAGACTTAGCAGAGAACCTACTGGGCTAGCTGAAGCTCACTGCCAGCCATTGCTCTTACTAAAATTCCACAACCCATAAAACTGCCCTGGGCTGGGAATATGATTGCGGAAAAGAGAATACACAGAGATGGAACCATAGTGAAAAGCTGGCTGAAACAGGTGGGAAATCCACAGCCTCCCAGAGGGAGAGCGGTAAGAAGATACTGACACGCTCCTTCAGACTTTATTTATAATCGGGGAGCTGGGAATCTGTATGCAAATCCTGGCGTGGGACTCCTATTTTATTTTTTTGAGAGTACTTTAGGTAATTTTGTTTTGTTTTGTTTTCACTTGTGACATTAAAGGCCAAACAGACCTTCTTCCTTAATGTGTGTTTATTTTAACATTACTGGGACCATTAATATTACAAGCAGCAATAACTTCAGAAATGTCAGAAATAAATTATAACAAAGCTGAACACCTGATTTTTCTTAAAAACAGATTTTTCTTTAAAAAAAAAAAAACCACTATAAAAAATAACTTTCAGAAAGCCTCAAGATTTGCCTTTCCTTAGTATCATTGTACATTAAGATACCATTGAACAGATGCTCATGCCTGGAATCGGGGTACTGAGGAATCTGGGACAGGAGAATCATCGTGAGTCTTGGGCCATCCTGGGGTACATAATGAGTTCCAGGTTGGCATGGTGCAGAGTGAGAGCCTGGGGCTTCTGCCTGGCAGGAAGGACAGGCAGGTTATGCGAAAGCCTTCCTAGCTTTTAGTCCTAGGATTGCCACCCTGCGAGCCAGAGAATCAAATCTTTTCAACACTAGGCATGAGCCCGAGAGAGGGTTTATATGAGACATTTCAGGTCCAACCAGAAACCCCTGTGGCCTCAAGCAGGGGCCCTAGCCAGTAGGGACTCCAGAAAACACCAGTGGGTTTGACGCCAAAAGGTTTCTGTACTTCGGTTTTTCCACAGAAAGCCCATTATTGTACTTTCTCTCGGCCGTACATACTTTTTATCAAGGAATGAGACTTCCTTTTCCAGCGGTGGCATCCCGAACATCACGTTCCACTAGTGGCTCTCCACAGATCAGGGTTATCCTTGTGCTCCCAGTGCACTTCACAGGACAAGGGAGATGTGAAAATACTGCTTGGTTTTTCTAGTTAAATCTGAGCAATAAGAGTCACTAACTGCATTTTTTGCCTTTAAACTTTAAGGCTATATTTATTGCCAGAGAATCAATCAAAGTGACTATTCCAGCAATACACAGAAGACCACCAAAGATGAACTGTTGAACTTACTAAAGACTATTGATGAAGATTCAAAACTCTCTGCCAAAGAGAAGAAGAAACTGCTAGGTCAGTTCTATAAGTGTCATCCAGATATTTTTATTGAGTATTTTGGAGACTGAGTTTCTAATGTATGTATATAAATTGTATATTTTAAGTTGTATATTTTAAGAACAAATTATGTATCTTAAAGATTCAATCATTTTTGTAAGCTTTCTAAATAAGAAATTATACATAATAAAAATTATTTTATAACCATGTGTGTGAAATTATGAATCAGTTGGTGTATTACTGTTAAGTACTGACCTCTTAGGTGAGTTGATTTATAATTACTATGCTTCATTTACATAGAATATCATAGGGATCTAAATACTAGGGCATGTAGTATTTATATAAGAAAGAACTTAAGGGGAAGGAAGGCTGAAATTACATATTAGAAATATAGGCTGTATTTTGAAAGGTATTCCTTTAAAATATAGAATAGAGGGCTGGAGAGGTGGCTCAGGGGTTAAGCCTCCGCCTTGCAGGCGGAAGGTCCTGAGTTCGGATCCCAGATCCCACGTATAGACACCAGGCGGAAGCGGGGGCGGCCTGCGTTTCCAGTCCTGGTAGGGCGGAGCAGGAGGAGGAGGAGGCGTCCATGGTGGTTCGCGAATTCGTCCGTGGTTCTACACACACACACACACACAGACGCGCGAGCGCACATACACACGCATATGCACAGTTGAATGAATAATAATAAAAAAATTAAAAAAATATATAGAATAGAAACTTAGGCCGTTTATACAGTTAGTTTGCTAACCTCCATAAATTAATTGCAGACAGGTCTAAAAAATCAGACCTGAAAATACATCATTTTAAATATGCTTGTGGGAATTTTCCAGCAAATATAAAAGTGGGGAGAGGAGTCTTGGAAATACGGCTTGAGTTAAGCTTTTGCCTTGCAAGCAAAAAGACCTGAGTTCGAATCCCAGATCCCACATAAAAAACGAGGATGGAAATGGCAACAGCCTGACCCTCCTGACCCTGGAGGGTGGAGCCTGGAAAACCTTAGAACAAAGCAATAAGGTAGAGCAATCCAGAATGATTCCAAAAGTCACCCTTGGACCTCCACAGGCACATACAATGCCCTCTTCAACACACACCCACTTTCCCCCTTAACCCCCCCCCAAAAAAAGTAGGGCTAAGAATGATGAACTCTGATATGTGCCCATCAGCCAGTGCTGACAGCTGCCGGGGTGGCAACAAGTTTAGTCTGTATCCCACCCACTCTTTGCTTCCATGCCAGCAAATTTCAATTTATCATGCTTCCGCTATAAAATTTTTGCACGTCTGGCCAAAGGTAAGAACATTAAAACGATCGTCACTAAGTCATTATCTCACAAACCTCTCATTCCTTAGTGTGAAGTTTGCAACTCTCATTTACATTTCAAATGATTTCGACAGTTAATTCAAATAGAGAACAAGTGTTCGTAAGTTACCACACTGAAAAAGCACAAGATAGCTTAGTGGGTAACCTGGCAACCTTGTTAGATCCTGAAACCCATGTGGTAGAAGGGGGGAACCAATTTCCAAAAGAGGTAAAGAAAAGTTACTTCATGACTTAGGATTCCTGTGAGAGGAAGTTTTCAGGAACTTGAGATCTACCTAACTGGCAGAGCAGCCATGTGCTATCTGCTTTGCAATCTTTGTTTTGTACATAATTAAAGCATGATTATTTGACAACCAAGCCTAACACCTTCAGGGGAAGGCATAAACACTTGGTTTCTTATGCTAAAAAACAATGTTCATGCCTCTTAAAGAAACAACATTCTAATAGAATGATAATTTCATAGAAAACATTCTAGTAAAACCACATTTTAAAACTGGTTTGTAGTGGCTAATGTCTAAACCTACCACTTAAGTGGCTGAAGCAGCCTAAGTGAGTTGAAGGCTAGCCTGGGTTACCCCATCTTTATTTTATTGGAGAGAGCAAGGGAGCACATGTGCCGCTTAAGGGACAACTCCTAGAAGTTCATTCTCTCCTTTCACCATGTGGGCTTCCTGGGATTGAACTCAGGTTGCCAGGTTTGCAAACAGCCATCTACAACAGTCCCTCATCCCACATTAAAGTTACTCTCAAGGGAGATTTGATTATAGTAATCCTGGAAGATAGGCCACTCTCACTGGTGTGTGTGTGCACACGCATGTTCTGTGCTGTGTTAGAATCACCTGAAAAACATTTCAGACCTCTTGCTTGGCCTCACCCATTTGGGTTTTTAGATGACAGCTTTAGAATCTCTGCTCAAAATCTATGGTGCCATAAGGTATGAGAAAAACAAACGAACCGTTATGGTTACAATAGCTAAGCTCACTATTAGAAATGAATGTCTTGTGAATCCAAACGGGTTGAGCATCTTAAAGTTTTTGTTTTAATTTACGAGAGAGAACGTGCATACACTTGTGGTGCGCCAATGGAAGTCAGAGGACAACTTTTGGAAGGCAATTTTCTCTTCCATGTGGGCTTCTGGGTGTAGAACTCCAGTTGTCAGGTTTATGGCAGGGGCCTTATCTTCTATCTCCCCAGCCTAAGGCTTTTACTTTGTATTCTCCTAAAATGAATCTTCAAATCAGAGAACTATTATCTTCCAAAGGAAAAAAAATACTGTGTTACTTGGTAATTGGCTTGATGGTGCTGCTGTATTACATTCGGTCTTTATTATTTTGGAGTAATTACATATGATTTATTTAGCTTCTGGCAGCATTAATTTCATCTATTTTGTTCTGGTTATGTAAATCAAAAGGAATATACATTACAGGTCTGAAACTGCTTTCACTTTAAGGCATGCATATTTTATGCTTCGGTTATAAAGTTTTTTTTTTAACAAGTGAACAGTTAAGTCATAAGTCTTTTATCACTTAAGATTGGGACACGATATCAAAGTATGTCTGTGTAGTTAGTTTGCTATTTTTACTCCAGTAGGTTGGTGGTGCGGGGAGAATGGGGAAGAGGTAGAGGAGGCGTAGTTGTATAACTGCAGCAACTTGTACACCAGTTCCACGGTACCGCAGGCCCCCCACTACTTGGACCGAGCGGTTGCCGAGTTAGCTTGTCTCAACGTGACAACATCGGAAAAAATGTTCTTCCTGTCTGGAACAGGCAAACCCAACTGCCCGGAGCGCTCACCTTGTTTAACGAACGATCTGCATCGTCCTTAAGAGTTTGGACGCTCAAAATTCAAACCAAGACTGTGCCAAAGGAGACGTGGCTGAGTGAGGGGCGTGGTTTTTCTTTTTTACAAGCAGCCAAAAAGAAGGAAAGAGAATCCATTAAGCGTTGCGATATGCAATTTTCAAACCAGGCGGGGAAGGTGGCTCGGGCGGCGCCTTCCCCTCCCGGTCCTCGCGCGTCCGTTTTTTCCGTACAATATGGTGCCTCCTTGCGCGGCGCCAGTGCCTTGGGGCCACCAGCCACGGAGACCGCCCATCTGGCCCCAGTCCTACTCCAGACCCGGTGCCGGCGAAGGCATCTTCGCAAGGTGACACAGATCCCGCTGCTCCCGGTCTGCCCATGACATCCAGCCCCTTGAGAAGCGGCGGGCCGGCCACGCACTTTCCGTACAGCAACATGGCGCCGCCCAGCGCGGGTCAGGCGCACCCTGTCTCACAGCAGCCGTCTCTTTCCCGACGCTGAGTAGCCGCCGCTCGGGCCGCTGCCCACCCGAGCCGGACCGGGAGGACCGCCGGCGGCGCGGCCAGGGACGTGGCTGGTGCGGAGCCGAGGCTGAGCGTGGTCCAGCTCGCCGCGCATCGCTCCCCGCCCCTCCGCGGCGCCGGCCCCCGCGGGATTCGCTGCGGGAGCGGCCGGAGGGAGAACGCCGACGCCGCTGCAGGTGAGCGCAGCGGGCGCCCAAGCTCCGGGAGGCGCGAGGTCGGAAGCGCCGGCGGTTCCTGGGTTTCCCGCCGCCGGGCCCCTGCCGTGGCGGGTGCGGGCGGGCGAGAGGCAGGGCCCGGGGTGGGCGCGGGCGCTTCCTGCCGGCCGCCTCCCTCCAGGCCGCTCCCTCGCCCGCCCTGCGGCTGTTTACCACGGATCGCGACCCCGGAGCCTGCGCTGCCCCTCGCGGCCCCAGCCCTTCTGTCACCGGCAGACCCTTTCTCCCCGGGGAACCTCTCGAGTCCTGCTCGGGCCCGCGCGCGTCCCCGGCCGGTGCCGGGGCTCCACGCCCAGGGCGGGGATCCGCCTACCCTGACTTTCCTTTCGGGCACGGTAGGGTTCGTTGCTTGCTGAGTGAATGAATGAATGAATGAATGAATGAATGAATGAATGAATGAAAGAATGAGCTCACCCCAGCCATGAAATGACCCCCCGGATGCTGGGTGCATCCTACACTTATAGTGATAGTTGCGGGTGTGGAAAGGTGGTGTGTGCTTCTGGTAGCCACGGTCCCCGTTTAACCCCCTCCTGCCCAAACGAGGAGAGGTAAGTAACTGTTGTACTGTTACCAAGAGAAAATGGAAGTCACACGGCCTGCGGAGACCAACGCCCAGCCTCTCAAATACACTGACATCATGCACGTGACACAGACATTGCATCTACCAACAGATAGGGAGGGAGATTATAGAACAGCCAATGAAGATGGTTAGTCCTGGCTCTCGAGAAGTTAAAAATCTAGGTAGAGAGGGGCTTTTTGGTTGTTTTTTAAGTACAAACTAGCACTCTCCTCTTCTAGCCCCTTTCCAACTCCACCCCCTCCAGACACTTTCTAACTGGATGAAATTCTGTCCCTTTCAAAGATCTGGTCCCAAGTCATTCTTTCTGGGAAGGTTTTCCCAACTTCCAGACAAAGGGAATTTCTCCTTGTGCTATACAGAATAGCAATGTCATGCCGCTGAGACCTGAGCTTCGTTATGGTTCATGTACGCATGCATGACTATCTCTCTAGATGGTTTTCAGCTCCCTATTCTTGTATATAAATAAGCACGTTTTGAATTGATTTGAAAAGGCAGTTAAGGAATGTCAGCTGTCTTGCAATTCGCCCTGCAGAAGTTTGGAGCACGCTGCATGCACTGAAGAGGTTGAAGGAGTTACCTGAGGAGTAGATGGAACAACAGAGTCTCAGCAGCACAGAGTTCCCTTCCCTGAGCTGAGACTAGGAGAATTGTCTTTCCTCCTCACCGCACTGAACGAATTACTTCATTTTCCAGGCTGCTTCTCAGCATGCAAAGAGTATATAATTAGACATGTTTTTGTTTGACCTTTCTCGTAAAAGATGCTGTAATGTTATACTTTGAATTTTGGAGCCTTTCCAGGCTCTAATAGAATTTAGGCCAATGAGGGGGATGGATGTTAGAAAGAAAAGTTGGACTACAGAGATGAGCTACAGCGAGATAACCTTCACATTGGTAATACAGGCCTGGAGATTTCAATTCCAGTAGCTTCCTTCTATTTAATGGACATCTCTGAGATTTTAGATAATTATACCAAATGATTCTTCTTCTGATGTGTACACGAGAGTCTGCTAAACCTCCTTACAGCAGTGTACGTTGCTTTTGATCATTGATAGTCTATGTATATAATAGTCTAATTAGTGCTTATGACAATAGTTTGTGACCTTCAAAGTGCTAATGGTATAGATTATTTTCAGTATTGTAAATATAGAAACATTACCTTTCTTCCTTAATTAGAACCCAAAGAATAGAGAAGCAGGGAAAAGAACTTGAGAAAACTTTCATGTAATTAACAAGTGTTTCGGGCTGGAGATGGCTCAGTGGGCACTTGAGCCAAGCCCATTGACTTCAGTTCAGTCACTACATGTTGAAAGGAAACAAATGATTCCAGAAAATTGTCTTCTGACTCTCATATGTGTGCTGTGACATGCGCACATGCATGTGTACACACACACAAGTGTTAAAAAATTAAAAAGGCCTTTGTTAACTAGTACAATAAAGCATCAGGTGATTTCCTCTTATTAGCAATTAATAAACCTCCCCATCCTATCAGAGCCATTTGCTTGTAACTTTCTATCTTATTCAGGATCTTTGTGGGTTTTTTTTTAACCTGTGTGTGTGTGTTGGAGGGCACCGTGTGTGCTTGTGGAGACCCAAGGGTGACTTCAGGAATCATCCTGGATTGCTTCTATTCTACTTACTTATTGCTTCCCTCTGGGATTTCCCAGGCTCCACCTTCTAGAGCTGTAAGTGCTGGGTGCCACCATTTCCTTTCGTCAATTTTATGTGGGATCTGGGATCAGAAATCAAGTCCTCCTGCTTTTGAGGCAAAGTCTTAACCTCTGAGCCATCTGCCCAGCCCTTCAGGATCTTTTTCTATTAACTAGCAGCTAGTTAATGAAATCATATGCCCTGCTCATTCCTCAGTATCCTCAAATAGTATTGTTTATTTCCAGTATTTTTCTTTTTTAAATTTTTTTTTTATTCAATTGTACGCGTGTGTGTATGTGTGTGTGTAGAACCACGGACGAATTGGGAACCACCATGGACGCCTCCACCTCCTTCTGCCCCGGGATTCACAGGCTCCGCCCTACCAGGACCAGAAGCGCAGGCCGCCCCCGCTTCCGGTTGGCGTCTATATGTGGGATCTGGGATCCGAACTCAGGACCTTCCGCCTGGAAGGCGGAGGCTTAACCCCTGAGCCACCTCTCCAGCCCCTGTTATTTCCAGTATTTTTCAAATTTTGTTTCTATGGGGTTATGTATGCGTGTACACGTGTCATTGTGGGCACGGGTGCACTTACATGTGTATGTATAAGCTAGAGGCAACTTCAGTGTTTTCCTTTATTGCTTTTCGCTATAGTTTTTGAAACAGTCTTCCAACATAGAGCTCACCGTTTTGGCTATACCAGTAAACCTGGAGGTCCCATCAGTCTCCTCCCAATACTGGTATTACAGCTGCATATTTACCCAGTTTTTATGTGGGTTCTGAAGATCCATCGAACCATCTCGCGAGTCCCTGTCCTATTGTTTTTGTCCATATGGCAGGGTCAGGGAGCCTTCTCTCCAGCACAGGGTATTAGAAGGAGATTATAATTATTGTAATTAAAAAAAATTTTGCATTTTTTATTATTTTATTTTTCTAGTTTTACAAGCATATCGAGTACTTACCCCTGCCTTCCTCCATCCCCCCTCCCTCCCATCCCTTCATCTTTTTTTTTTTTTTTTTGAGACTTGTGTGGCTGTCTGGTCTTGAAGTTGTTCTTTCCACCACTTCCCAAGTGCTGGGACTACAGGCATGTGCAGGCTTGCCCCTTTATCCAGGGGATTTTCCCATTAGCTCTCAAAGATGAAAGTGAACAGAGAGGTGGGTGTGGCAGTACTCACAGCACCCAGGGAAGCCTCTCTGTTCTGGCATTCATGAAACTGAGGCAGGGGAATCATGACTTCAAGGCCATTCTGAGCTACATAGGAACTGAAGACCAAACAACATAGTGAAATATGGAAAAAAAAGGAATTTAAGATTGAATCACCACTACCTTTTGATTAAAATAGAAGCAGCTTATAGTATGTCTTCTGTCACTTTAAGACGCTGTGTTCTTACAAGATAGGAATATTCCATCATATTTTTAAGTTCCATAAATTTGAAAAGTTACAAGCATCATTGGTTAAGTGTTTTTAATTGCTCAAGTGGAATCTTACAGATAGATAATCCCTTAGCAAATCTATTTATTTTACTGAGGAGAAAACTGAAACCCAGGCACGAACATTTTGCCTGTCACACTCCTGGTTAGTCACTGTTTCTTCTTTTCTAGGAAAGTGAGTAAACCTGATTGAGAATGTCTGAAAACCTGGACAAATCCCACTTAAGTGAAGCAGCAAAGTCAAATGATTCTGAACAAGGCCTGGAAGGTGCTCTGGAATGTTCTGATGAAGCCTTACAGAAAAAAATAAAGTCAGACTCTCCCAGCTCCCAAAGAGTGGGAAGACCTCACTGTAAGCAAATTTACTTTGGTCAAAAGCACTATTATCATTTTCTCGTTATCTTTTCATTAGGCTTCCTTGTCCACGGGATTCTGACTAAGTTCTAATACCAAGACATCCTTGCCAGTAATGACATCTGGGAAGAGAAGCAGCTTCCTACTACAGCCTAGCTACTGATGGGATTGCTTGTGCTTTTGTAATATTTCATCCATTATTGGGGGGGGGGGAGAAAGAGAGAGAGAGAGAGAACACCACTTCACAATGAAAGTGGAGGTCAGAGGATGACTTTTACTCTTTTCTTCCAAGAATCTTAACCCAGGTTGTGGGGTTTGCACGCAGGCGCCTTTACTTCCCTTGTGTGTTTTCCAATGTGTGAGTAACAGCCAGAATGTCCCTGTCTGTAGCCTTAGTGTACTGCAATCTGAAGTACTCCCTCCGAGAAACAGGAGGGTGGAGTACAAATTACAACTTTAATTAAAAGAGTGAAAAGTCAGAAGTCGACTTATTTGAGCCAGGACTGTGCTTACCCAAGTTTAAAAAAAAAAAAAGTGAGTGAGTTCACCACACCCTAAATTCACTTCCCCGGGGCTTGGTTCCCACAGGTACTGGGGATTTGGTTTGCTAAGCGAGTGTGGTGAAATCATTTGAGGTTCCTGGCAGGGAGCAAGCCTGCTAGATGAAAGCGGGCAGTTTCTGCATGTATTCCAAGCACTTGCCCCAGCTTATGTCTTTTATGAAGAACATTTCACCTTTCTGAAGTGACTCCAGAAATGCAGTGGGAAGCAAGAAACTCATGGTCTAAGAATGCCTGTGTTGATGTTATCTCTTTAAAGTGTAGATGATCAGTCACTCTATGTATTTGAAAGAAGGGCAGACACTTTGGGATTTTGAGATGCGTTTCTTCTCAGATGATCAAAGCTATTCATAAGTAACTTATCAGTCAACATAATGTCTTTATAAATATAAGTGCGCCCCATTTCATTTATGGTTTATGATCACAGATTATTTTTATTCTTTGACATTTTCATATGCAAATATGTGGATCACATTTTTTGATGAACTAACAAATTGTTTCCATGGAAACATGCTATATTAACATAAACTACTGTGCATGTGTTAGTCTTCTCTCAGATACGTATTCACCTTTAAAATTTTTTTTATTATTTATACAATTGTGTGTGTGAGGTGTGTGTGTGTGTGTGTGTGTGTGTGTGTGTGTGTGTGTAGAACCACGGACGAATTCGGGAACCACCATGGACTGCCTCCACCTCCTCCTTGTTTACTCTGCCCAGGGATTCACAGGCTCCGCCCTACCAGGACTGGAAACGCAGGCCGCCCCCGCTTCCGCCTGGCGTCTATACGTGGGGTCTAGGATCCGAACTCAGGACCTTCCGCCTGCAAGGCAGAGGCTTAACCCCTGAGCCACCTCTCCAGCCCCCACGTATTCATCTTTGTGTGTGTGTGTGTGTGTGAGAGAGAGAGAGAGAGAGAGAAAGAGAGACAGAGAAAGAGAGAGAGAGGGTACTGTGTCTGCTCAAAATAATTTAAAAAAAAAGCTGTTACTTAAGAAATAGGAGTTCATTTAGAGTTGAGGGTGTAGGGAACCACAGTTTACCTTAGGGTGGGAAAATTAGAACAGAAGAGCCAACTTAAGGTCAGAGAAGTCAAGGAGCAACCATGACAGTCTGACAGGAGGAAGAGAAAGAAGAGGGCAGGCGGAGGACCAGCAAGGACAAGAGACAGGAAACAAGATTCTTTTAAAAAATTAACAGTGCTCAAGGTGTCAAAACCTTGAAAACGTATTATGATATTCATGAAACTATAAAAATATAACATCTTGGAATATATTCAATGAAAGACACTCAACTCCTCTGCACTTAAAAAGACTATAAAATTGTAAAGGAGACTTTGGGACTCATCATGGATTGCTCTACCTTCTTTTCTTTTCTTTTTTTTTTTTTTTTTACTCTACCTTCTTTTCATTTGCTGTCTCCCAGGTTTCACCTTCCAGGACTTGACGTGTAAGTTGCCGCATTTCCACCTGGCATTTTTACATGGGATCTGGGATCCAAACTCAGGTCCTTCTGTTTGTAAGGCAGAGGCTTAACCTGTGAGCCATCTCTCCAGTTCCTATTTCACACCCTTTAAATAAAAAAATACACTTATCTCTTAGGGTGGTCACAAAGACCAGAAAGATTTATGTGAAACACTTAGAATAGTGCTTAAAGCAGAGTGAAGGCTCATTATTTTTTTCTGGTCTAAAAACTTTTCATGTGTTAAACCCTGGACAAGCCAGTGACATTATTTGATTTTAAGATTTTGTTGACATCACCTAAAATTAATGTCATCTTTTAGGGCAGAGCTTCTCAAACTGTTTTCTTAGACCATCACTATTGTTGCAGTTTGCCCACATGGTTGCTGATAAATCACCATCAAACGGCTTAAGGCAACAAGGGGTTTATTGTCTCTTACGTTTGTCTGGTTACAGTTCTCAGTCCAGCTTGATAGGAGAGCTCACACCAACACCAGGGCCAAAGGAACTGGCCACACCATCTGTACATAATGGCTAAGAGAGAGATAATTCTTATTTGCCAAACCAGCATGTCTGGCCAAGTGTACACAAGGATGCCAACTCTCTCAACCAGCTCTCTGTATTTTATTCATGGGCCTAGTCCCACCCTCCATGGACTGGGCCTTCCCCATCAGCTAGACAGTGTCCTGTGGGTTCACTCTGGGCTTAACTTGACCACTAATTCTCTACAAACATGCCCAGAGCTCAAACCCTCAACTGTCAAGGCAACACCTGTGCCTATGACAACTATCAACCCAAGAAATGCAGATTCTCCCCCTCTGCCAGCCTGAGGTTTGGCAGTCTGTTTTTCTGTCGGCTAAGGCACTGTTGCAGGCTTCCTTCTAGATTTTTAAAAATTATGTTTTACTTTTGCGTGTATTGGGGGTGTGGGACACTCACGGCATAGAACATATGTAGAGCTCAGAAACAACTTTGTGGACTTGATTCTCCTACCTTTGTGTGTGCTCTGGGGGTTGAGTTCAGCTCGGGCTTGCTGGCAAGCCCCTTTATCAGCTGAGCCACCTTCATGCCCCCAAAGCTACCTTTTTTTTGGGGGGGGGTGATGGTGCTAAGAACTGAGCTTAGGATCTCATACATGCTAGACAAGCCCGCTAACCCTGAGCTGTGTCCTAGCACTATCACAGACTTTAGGAATAAAATTACTAGTTTCTTGGTTCAGAATACTGAGGAATAATTATACTAGAGCGTTTTGGGGGAAGAAAAAAGTCTCAAACTATATGAGAGAGAGAAAGAACTATAGAGATCAATTGTCTAGCTAGTGCAGTTGATCAAGAAGTAAAATCTCCAGGAAATAAGAACTCAAGAGGATGATTATTTTGTTGATAAATTTTGTTTTGTTTTGTTTTGCAGGCTTATGAATTACTCTCCTCTCTCTTGCCTTTCTCCCACCTGCCAGTCCTCCTTTTTTCTTACAGCCTCTTTTCCTCATTTATGACTTTTCTTTTGTTTGTGTCCCACCAAGTTTCATCATGGCTGTTAGTGTGACGGTTTGGACTGTCGGAGCCTGGTGGGCTCTTCAGTGGGTGCATAGCTGGCTCCCTGTGCTCCAGAATCTCAGTCCAAGTAGTGGCAAGTAGTTCAGTATTGTGTGGTGGAGTCCATGGGCCCCTTGTCCTAAGATGGTTGTTTTTTTTTTTGAAGTTTTTCATTTAGCAGGTCTGTATTCTACAGAATTCCTGTGTCGCAGATGTTCTCATTTATTCATTGTCAAGTGCTTCAGAGCTCTGGTGTCTTAGTGTTAGGGAGGGTTGTATAGTTTCTCATGGGACCTGGGCTACCTTGAGCTTGTAGTGTAGCTAGTACTGGCTTTGAATACCTGCTGTCATTTCCCAAGTGGGATTGAAAGCATGCACCCCTTCCCAGCTTATGTTTAAAGAGTGCCCCAAACCTAAAAGAATTAATGTCATTTTAACTTGAGGGAGTGTATTCATGGCACAATATCAGTACAAAAGTAAACTGCTTTTGGTAGTGGAAAGGAATATTTTAAATCTGGTGTTTCCTTTTTGCTTTTAGGAAAGATGGAAGGCAGAAGTGTGAGAATGCAATGTTTTATTGAGACAATGAAAATTTGTAACTTAAGTTTTCAGTCTTAATTTACTGTAGTGCTTTTTCATTCACATTCTTAACTCAAACTATCTTTTGGATATTATATAAATGATAATTACCTTTAGGATACTATATAAAAAGAAAAAAATTTAAAAAAAAAAGAATTCTATGTAAAAAGCTGAAATTTGGGGGCCAGTGAGATAGTAAGTAAGGCGCCCCATTGCAGACCTTGGTGACTTGAGTTCAATTCTCAGAAACCCACATGGTAGAAGGAAAAGAACAGGCTTAAGAAAGTTTTCCTCTGATCTCTACCCATACATCATGCATGTGTTTTCTCGTTCTCTCTCTCTCTTTCTCTCTTTTTCTGTCCTTCTCTTGCTTTCTTTCTCTTTCAATGTCTCAGATAAATATATTAAAAACAAAAATTTCTCTAGTGAATGAAGTATTTCTTAAAAAAGCTAAAATTCTGTTTCTCTTCAAAATGTTGAAATATATTGATATAAACATAACCAAAATTATTACCTTGTTCCAGAACAGCTGCTCTTTTCTTATTTCAGCAGAGACTGTGTATTCTCATGTAACCTTCATGTTGACAGAAGCATGTCTCTTAACTGGGTTTTGTTACAGCTAGTCCTCCTCAGTTTGTGACAGTAGAAGAACTTCTAGAAACAGCAAAAGGAGTCACCAACATGGCTCTGGCCCATGAAATTGTAGTGAATGGAGACTTTCGGATTAAACCGGTTGAATTGCCAGAAGACAGGTGAGTGAGTGAAGTTGTCCGGCAGGCACTGTGATTTCTTGGCTCAGAAACGGTTTCCTTCATTTGATGTCCGAATCTTCAAGTGCTTTCCTTTTGCATGTTAGGGCTATAAACATTCCTGAATTAGGAGTGACTTTTGAACACAGACCAAAGGCCGCTGATACTTCAGAATCAAATACTGGGCCTTTCATGTCAGCTTTTGCCTACTCCCCCGTTTACATTGTTTTAAACTGTGCCATTGTACGGCAGGCAGTCGTTAGCTGACTGACATTCTCTGCTAGAAGACAAGGGAGCCAGTGAGGGGACACGCCTGCAACCCTGGCCCGGAAAGGGAAAGCAGGAGGACAGGGAGTTCAAGATCATCCTTAGCCATAGGGCAGCTAGAGTCTGTTGAGGTCTACATGAGGCCCTTCTCAAAAAAAAAAAAAAAAAGATAAGAGCCCTGAGTTACATTCTGGATCCCTAATGACTAGCACATACCAATTTTTAAATAAATCTACAAGTCTCAATTGTATCAATTTTTAAAATGTATTGTTAAATGAAAGAAAGAAACCTCTCTCATGCTAGGGCATAGTGTAAAAATGTCATTGATTTTACAAAGATTCCATGTTTGAGGGATTTTAAAATGTGATAAAAAAAAACTTGTTTTTTTTTTAAAATTCATTTATTTTGGTGGTATGTGTGTATGTCTGTGTGTGTCAGTGGGGGCACAAGGGTGAGTTCAGGAATCATCTTGGATTGCTTCTACCTTCTTTTTCACACTGGGATTTCCCAGGCTTCACCCACCAGGGCTGGAAGTGCCAACCACCACCATTTCAGCCTGGCACTTTTTCCGTGGGACTGGGATTTGAACTTGGGACCTTCTGCTTGGGAAACAGAGTCTTAACCCCTGAGCCATCTCTCCAGTCCCAGAAAAATGTATTTTAGAATGAAGGAAATGTGGTATAGCTGCCCTACTTCTAACAGTTCGCTGAAGTCAAGACGCTGGATTGGTATGTCTGTGGTTGTCTTGGCCTCATGGTTGCAAGATGGAGGGTGATGCAGCTCCCAAGCCTCCATCAGCTGTTAGCATTCCAGACAAGAGGGCAAAGGTCAGGTAGTGCTCTCTCTCTTCTTGATTGGAGGGAACAACTTTTCCTGGAGTCATGCATTAGACAGCTCCTAATATTTTGTTAGGTTTGGTCATACGTTACCCCAGCTGTAAGCGAGCCTGGAAAAGCATAAATCTGGAAAGGGAGTCGTGACTTCCCAAGTCAATCATGATTTGTTTTCACAAGCAGTCTGCATGGCCCTATAAAGCAATAAATGACTGCTGGATTGGCAAGCTTCCAAAGGAGGCTTCTCTTTATACGTATTTCTTTTTTGCCTGCTGACAAGGGATTTTTTCACATTAATAATGAGGAATTGTTGATTTATGAGTTTAGCTCTGATCGAGCATGTGTTTAGTGTCCAGAGATCCTTCGTTCAATCCCTTTTTCATGTTAGGGCTACCACAGTGAAGGAGAAGGAAGAAGGAGAGGGAGGGAAAGGAGGAAAAGGAAGAGGGAAAGAAGAATAATTTGTGTTGCTTTCAAAGACATAAAAATTGGTTTAAATGAGACGTTGTATATAATTTTTTAAATTTTTTTATTATTATTTATTCAATTGTGTGTATATGTGTGTGTGTGCGTGTGTGTATGTATGTGTGTGTATGTAAAACCACGGACGAATTTGGGAACCACCATGGATGCCTCCACCTCCTCCTTGTTTACTCTGCCCTGGGATTCACAGGCTCCACCCTACCAGGACCAGAAACGCAGGCCGCCCCCATTTCCACCCGGCATCTATACGTGGGGTCTAGACTCCAAACTCAGGACCTTCCACCTGCAAGACAGAGGCTTAACCCCTGAGCCACCTCTCCAGCCTTAGATGTTGTATATAATTGATTATAGCAGTTTGGTACTTAGAATACATGAAAGAACTTAAGTCCTTTCACTTGTTACATGCGGAACTGTTAAATTACATAGTTATATACATTTTGGGAAATTTGCTGATATAAAAAATCAGAAATTAGCAAATCTGAATTTTCTGTTGTCATTTTATCATATAGCTTTGTTATATGCTATTAATTGGACTAACGTTAGCTGCTAAACTAACAAATTTTTCTTTTTATGAAGTATTTAATGAAAAAATTACTAACTAAAAATAAAGTGTGTTACCCATTTAAATGCATCTGCAAAACTCTTTGTGTGGTTCTTACTGTTTTTAAGATCTTACAGTTATAGAATTCGTGATTTTGAAATCACAGATTTTGGATTCTGATGTTTTCTCATCTTTTCCCTCTGTTGTCTCCAGCTTGGAGAAGAGAGTTAAGGAAATTGTACATAAAGCTTTCTGGGATTGCTTAAGTGTCCAGCTAAGTGAAGACCCCCCAACATATGACCATGCCATCAAACTCGTAGGAGAAATCAAAGAGGTGAGGCGAGTTATATGCTGTGTGTGTAGAAGCAGAGCATTCAACTTTTCCATGTTGCTTTGACCGAAGACTCTAAGGAAATTGAGGGTAACAAAATTAAATTACTTGAAGAAATGTGGATTATTTTCAGTATGTCCCTCTCCTGTGGGGGGAAAATCTTTCAACCAAGCCATAATTTGAAGACATTGCTTTTGTAAACAAGAAGTTCATATATTTTTTAAATTTTTATTATTTTTTTCATTTTTTTCTGTCCCCTTAATCCCCATTCCTGCCCCCTGCCTTTTCCCCTGGGAGCCCTTCGTCTCTTCTGTCACACTGCCTCCTGTTTTCAAGTCTTTTCACATGGGTGTCCCACTGTGCTTCATCTAGTTTGTCTTTGATTCATGCTTCACCAAGTGTCATGGATCAGTGGGTAAGAAGTTCATATTTTTAATAACAATTACTTAAACACAACAAAACTTACATTAGAAATATAAGATGCTTAGAAGTTTTATTTCTATGTATTTATCTATTTATATTTGTGTGTGTGTGTATGTGTGTGTGTGTACTGTATATAAAATGGCACTTAAGTGTGTGTGCCTGTAGAGGCCCAAGGTGACATCAGGAATCATCCTAGATTGCTCTACCTCCTTACTGCTTTGCTCGGGGGTTTCCCAGTCTCTGCCTTCCAGGGCCAGAATTGCAGGCTGCTGCCATATCCCCTGGTATTTTTTAGTGGAATCTGGGAAGTTAAACTCAGTTTCTTTTGCTTATGAAGCAAAGGGTTTAACCACAGAGCCATTCTCCAACATTTGTAAGTTTAATAGCTATGGATACAATTTATATAAGCCAAAGAATGATTTAGTTTTTGGGACAGAGAAGACTTTAGCTAGAAGGACCTTTATTTACTGTGACAACAGTCATATTGAAAAAGAATTGTATCTATGAAATTGGAATCCATGACTGGTTCACAAGCTTCCATTAGTAAATGTGCATTCTTTTTTCTATCATCTTTAGCTGGACATATAACCTCAGCACTTGGAAAGCTGAGGCGAAGGACCTCTAGTTTGAGATTAGTGTCCTGGGCTGCACAGTGAGACGCTGCCTCAGAACGACAAACACAAACAAACAAAATCCCAGTTTTTCTTCTAGCTAGGAGATTGCTACTAACAATTAAAGAGACCATTAAATGACTATTTTAAATGACTTGAAAGCATGTTTTTTTTTTCCTGTAGATATGTTAGATAAGAGGTTAAAATTATATGCAGCATTATAGTACCAGTTGGAAAATCTTTATTTTGGATGGTTATAAATTCCTTTACATATAAATAAAAAATGTCTGACTAAGAATTTGTTTAAGCTCACCTGTGCTGTCTTGCAGACGCTGCTTTCTTTCCTGCTGCCTGGTCACACCAGACTGAGAAACCAGATAACAGAAGTCTTGGATCTGGACCTGATAAAGCAAGAAGCAGAGAATGGGGCCCTAGACATTGCCAAGCTGGCAGAGTTCATTATTGGCATGATGGGGACATTGTGTGCCCCCGCCCGCGATGAGGAAGTAAAACAACTGAAGGATATCAAGGAGATAGTACCCCTTTTCAGGTATGGAAATGTGTCTGTAATGTACCCAGACAAAAACTTGTGTCAGATTTGCCTTTCCTTAAATCTAGGGTCCCATGTGTTTAAAATGTGTTTTTACAGCAAATATGTGAAATACAGAAATGTAGAAATCTTACCTCTGTTTTCCCAGCATGAGGAGTTGAGGGTTGAGACAAGAAGATCTTGAGTTCACGGCCAATCTTGAAAACATAGTGAGACCTTGTCTCGAATGAACAAGTGAATGCATAAATGCATAAATAAGTATATGCATAAACTAATTAAGTAAACAAGGACATGCTTCTTCGTTTCAGCAGATTGGGGTTGTGGTAACTCGGGTTATTCATTCTTTTGATTTTTCTTAAGTAGGAGATCCTAGTTTTTTAACCTGCTGTGAGCAGTGTTTGCCACTGTGGGCAGCTTCTAATGGCCTCTGATTCCTTGTGGGTGGCTTTGAAGCACTGTTGGGCATGCCTCATAGTAGAGACAGTGCGCCTCCAGGAAGAGCTGGCTGCTGGCGGATTTGGGAGCTGGACAGCATAGTGGGGCCAGGGAGGTGTTAGAAGGAAAGAATGTTTATCCCTTGGATGTCACATCCTTTTCTGCATATGATCTGTGTGTAGGTGAGCTGATGACGTTCGTGCCATTCTAAAGAGCCTCGGAGGACATTTGATCCTAATCCTACTTCTTTGTAGGGCCACAAGTCCACCTGGACCTTGAATTCCTAACTGCCCCCTGCAGGTGGATACTTAGTAGCTCTCAGTGGGTAAGGCACATGCCAGGTAGGATAGAAGGCATCCTCAGTTTATCAGATCAGTCTGTCCTCAGAGTATTTAACCCCCTGAAACAAGAGAAACCGGAGTAAAAGGGAAGGAGAGCTGGGGAGGTGGCCCAGGAGTTAAAACCTTTGCCTCACAAACAGAATGATCTGGGTTTGGCTCTCCAAATCCCATGTAAAAATGCCAGGCAGATATGACAACAGCCTGCAATTCTGGCCCTGGAAGGCAGAAACTGGGAAACCCCAGAGCAAAGCAGGAAGGAGGTAGAGCAGTTGAGGATGGTTCCTGATGTCACCTTTGGGCCTCTACAGGCACACACACTTAAGTGCCCTCTTGTACACACACAGGTACACACAAGCACACAGTGCATGTACACACACATACACACCTGTAAATAAATAAATAAAAACGAAAAATAAGTTTAAGAGAAAGGAGAGATTTAAATTTTCTTCTCTTGTTGAGAAAATGAATTGGCCCAAGGAATCTTTATCTCAGATTGAGCGCTCTGACCTAAAGGCAAACATGGAACAGAAGAGAATGTTCTAGGCTGGAAGTCGGCGTCCAACCTCAGGAGCGGTGTGAGAGGGCTGGCACAAGAAGCTCCTTGCACATCTGCAGTCTTTGAAGTGCCTGATGTAAATGTCACTTTCTAGATTAGTTCTTCTTACTGTCCTTTTCTCATGACTTTCCAAACATCTCTTGCTAACTTTCTAAGATGCAAAGCTTCTGTGTTTTTTTAAACTGTTCATTCTACTGCCTGATTCTCAGTCTTTTCTCTTTCTTTCAGGGCAATCTTTTCCATGTTGGACCTCATGAAAGTAGATATGGCCAACTTTGCTGTCACCAGCATCAGGCCGCGCCTCATGCAGCAGTCAGTTGAGTATGAGAGGAAGAAGTTTCAAGAAGTTTTGGAGAAGCAGCCAAGTGAGTTATTTTTCAGGTGCTGTTTCATTGTTGGGGTTTTCTTTTGTTTTCCACTGTAGGTGCTAAAGCTTGTTGTATAATGACATTGTACCCAAAACAAAATTAAAATTGTACGTGAGGAAAGAAAAACACGGAATGTTGAGGTTACATCTAGAATTATTAAGTGTCGAAGATAAAATATAATTGACAAGTCGAGCAGCCTGGATAGGATAGAGTAAGAATGAGAAAGAGTGATGATGCCAAAGGAAATGCCTTCTTTTTATTTTCAAGGAAAGAAGCAGTTTGAGGTAAATTATATTTTGGATCTTGACCTTAAAATCAAGACCATTCATTCACTTATGGGGTCCAATGGGAGATTTCAGTTTACTCCTATTCTCGATGCATGAATCTGTTTTCACCACCAGGAAAAGTCACTTCATTTGTTTGTTTGGGTTTTACTGTGTAGCCTGGGTGGTCTGGTATTCACTGTGAAACCCAGACTAGCCTCAAAACTTGTGGCAGTTTCCTGCCTCTGTCTCCTAAGCACTGGAAAGAACACACCATTTTTGTGAACCTCTCAGGCGACTTCAGCTAAACAAATGACTGCGGAATCTGAAACGGCGCTGTCTCTCTCCTGGACTTGAGGCAATGTATGGTGGCTTTCATTCAGCCTTCAGCTTTGCCAATGAGAGAAAATGGGAGTCTCTGGAAAGACCGTGTTGCCAGATCACATTGGTTAATTTAGTGACCTTCAAGTTGATTCTAAGAGGTCTGTGGAGGTGGTCCCATTTCAGAAGTTGGAAGGGGTGAGGAGGGCCCAGGGCTGGGAAAGAACAGTAGAAGTGCTTGAAGAGGACTGGCGACACACAGCTCACACTCTAACTGGTGTCAACAGTGCCCCTCAGGAAGCACCTAGAGTCCGATACATTGAGGACTTCACTGCTGAACTAGGAACAGTTCTAGTCGTTGGTCGTCAGAAGCAAATACTTGTCCACCACTTCAAGGTTTCCAAAGCTTCGGGGCCACAGAAAGTTTGAAGGCAGAGTGAGGCCGCATGGCTCAGCAGTCAGGATCAGAAGGAGAGCTTTGGAGTAAGTGTTCAGAGGACAAAGGAATATCCTCTTGTGCCAGGGACGAGTGGGCAGCAGCTACCACCTCGGCTGTCCACTGGCTTCCAAGGAGTCACACCACCGTCGAGACTTGAGATGTGCTGTTTGCTCCTTCTGTGAATGTCTTAGTTAGATGTCCTTGGTCAACTTGGCAACTGAGCTCTGGACACCATTGTGAGAAATTAGTAGTTATGTTAAGCCCCGAGGAAGCCTGAAGAAAGTTGTCTAGTTGATGGGAAGGTGAAAAAGATGGCGGGAACTGGTTAGGGAAGTTGGCATCTTTTGGTATACTTGGCCAGACATGCCGGTCTGTCAAATAGGGATCGTCGCTTTCAGTCATCCTTGTGGATGATGTGTGGGTACGGTGGCCACTCCCTCAGCCCCTGAGTTGGTGTGCACTCTCCTGCCAGGCTGACTCAAGAACTGTAACAGACTATCATAAGAAGATTAAAACTCCTTGTGCCCCTGTAAGCCATTTGGTCTTGGATTTATCGGCCACAATGCAGAGTCACTGCACAACAACCCTGTTGTACGCATCCCTCAGGCACCTGCTGCATTACTCAGCAGGGGAAGCCTAGTGGCAGCTGACAGCCACTCAAGAGCCCCCTTCCACGCTTCCAGTGCATTTAGTTGCATAGCAGATGGCGCAGTGCCATGTGTAATCCTGATTGATAGTCGAGTGAGACCCAGACAAAGAACCTCATCTGCAATATGGAAGTTGTGTTACACAGGGGCTCCAGCTGGCATCTCGTCCCCTCTGTGTATGGGCCAATTTCGTGTGTGTGTGCGTGTGTGTGTAGTGGAGAGTACTTGACTATGTGTGTCTGTGAAGCTCCAAGGGTGACTTTGGGAATCATCCTGGATTGCTCTACCTCCTTTTTTCTTCACTTTCGGGGATTCCCAGGCTCTGTCTTATAGCGGGAAGTGCAGGCCACCTCCATTTCCTTAGGGCATTTTTACAAGGGATCTGGGATCAGAGCTCAGGTCCTTCTCCTTGGGAGGCAGAGGCTTTAACCCCTGAGTCATCTCCATCCCTAGGTCAAAATTGTTGCCATCTCCCAGAGCTGTGCTCATCACGCTTCAGGCCAGTCTTATGCGGCGGTCGAAACGGTAGAAAAGAGCAGGAAGGAAGGCTTGGTGAACATGTGGCGTGTGGCCACGGGCCTGGCTAGGTGCTCGTCAGCCTGTGAGGCAGACATCACACTTTTCTTTACATCAAGAATCTATTTTCAGCTAGACTGTCTTCCCTGAGGTCGCGCAGCTAGTGCTGAGCAAGAGGGTGATTTTTTAGATGAGTTCAGTGGACTCCAGAGTTGGTGCTCTGCAGTTTCGCAGTCAGATCCATCTTTCCTGAGGCCACCGCCAGGAGCACCTTGCTCAGTGTCACGGTCCTGTTACAGATTCTCTGGACTTTGTCACCCAGTGGCTGGAAGAAGCCTCACGTGAGCTCACGGCTCAGAAGTCTGCGCACGCCCTGCCAGCTGCGGGAGGGGCCGCCGGCTCGGGGGATGCGCCCGTGGTGACCCCTGTGGCTGTCCAGAATTACGCATACCTGAAGCTTCTGCAATGGGACCACCTTCAGAGGCCTTTCCCCGAGGTGGGTGCTTCTGGATTACTTTCTTTTTTGTGGTGTTGATCTTTTGAAAAATTCTGATATGATTTGCTTATCAAAAAAATCTTTTTTTTGAAATTACAAGTATTTTTTACTAATTTTTAGTGTACAAAATAATGAGTCTCATATTGACATTTTTATAATAATTTGCTCATATACACCCATTTATCCTTCCTGCCTCCCTACCGGTCCCCTTCCTCCCTTCAAATAGTTCTCCCTTCTGCTTTCGTTTAAGCGTGCGTGTGGCGTGTGTGGAGTGTATCTCCTGTGGATAGCAGTTTTTCATGTCTTGGCACAGCCTAAGTTGTTCTTCTCTGTCGCGCTGTCTTCAGTTCATCTACGTCAGCATTTCCTTCGGGATCAAGGTCAAGTCAGCTGTCCCACATATGTACGCACCATATTTTGTTCTGTTACTTTACTGTGGAACTTTTCCTATTCTTGCCCATTGTGAATTTCACTTTTTGTGAGCATCTGTGCACAACATTTTTGTGTGGGGGTCATGTGCTTTCAATTCTCTTGGTTGTGTATTAAAATTGCTCTGTGTTTCTAAGTCTGCCATTTTAAGAGACTGCTGAGCTGTTCTAAAGAGGCTGTGTTATTTTCAACCCTACCAGCAAAGTATAGTGCTTCCAGTTTGTGCTGTGGACGAGAGAAAGAGAGAGAGAGAGAGAGTCTGTCTGTCTGTCTTAGGTGTTTCCTTACCTTTCCACCTTGTTTGTTTGAAATCAGTTTCTTTCACGGGTGCCGCATAAGCCAGGTCGGCTAGACTTTGAGTTTCTGGTGATTCTCAGGTCTCCACCTATTTCCTATAAAATCCTTTCCGGGATTACAGATGTTTAAGCCTTTGTGCCTGATGTGCTCATGGGCTCCGAGGATCCAAACTCAGGTTCTCATCCGTGCATGGCAAGTGCCGTGTCTCAGAGCAGTCTCCCCAGCTCTGCACTGCTGAATGATTTAACCCATTTTTAATCCATCTTGATCAAACTACTTGTACTGCTTTATGTAGCTTCATCTAAAGAAACTTCTTCCCCTTGCATACTGATCAGAGGTTTTGCCTTTTATGTTTTTCAACCAAGCAGTAATTACTTAAAGGATGACTAGTGAGCGATTCCCCATTTTGTGTGTTGGTCTCCTTGTCTTCTTTGAGGGCACTTGAAGTTCTTATTTCTAGTCTCAGATCCTGATACTTCTCTAAATGTCTTTCTCATGGGTTCCTTATTTTTCTTTTCAAAAAGTGGTAAAGTTCACTGCTTGCCTCTGAGTTCCCTATTTGTGCTAAAGATGAATTTAAAGATGGTGCTGACTTCTTGGGACGTGTTGCTCTCTGAGAAGTTACACAGAATCTTCTGGAGAGAAGTTCTTTGTCCCGATAGTTCTTTTATGGCTATAGGGAAGATGGTAGTTTTCACTGGGCTAAATAGCTGTACTTGGAATTCATCCTTGGAAATGTTTTGCATTCTGAAGTCAAGAGCTGTACACTGTTAAAGAGGCCAAAGCGACGTGAAGTCCCTGCTATGTAGTAGTGAAATAAAAGAGACTGTTGGGAAGTCCTTTGCAGCAAAGCTGTTTGACAGCACAGCACAGTCTTTTGAGATAGTTTTACATCTTGAAAAGTTTGCTTCTTGTCCTAAATTGTTTTGTTTTTGCTTGTTTAGAGACTGGATCTCATACTGTAGTCCTGGCTGACAGCAAACTTGTGGTAATCCCCCTGCCTCAGTCTTGCAAATGGCAGGATTGTAGACATGGGCCACCACACCAGCTCCATCCTAAATTGTTAATGTCTTAGTCTGGAACACCTCAGCGGATTCTTAAAGTGCATTCGATTAGCCTGAGAGCCCAGAGCGGCATCTTCTCTGTCATCCTGTGCTCTTTCTCTCGCCGCTGAGGCCTCTGAGGGCGGCACCAGCTCTGGAACACCAAGTAGTGGTTGCAGCAGTGCCGCTCAGGCTGCTTTCCAGGGCCCGGGTGGAAATCAGTCCCGCTGTGTCCACTTGCCGTTTCTTATTGTTACTCTTGCTCTCTTGCCAGGGTGTGAGAGTGTGTGTGTGTGTGTGTGTGTGTGTGTGTGTATGTGTGTGTGCGTGCGTGTGTGTTGAAGCCCAGACTCAGCAGTTGTCCTGACTCAGCCTTCTGAATGCTGGGATTGCAGCCGTGAGCCCCTGGCTGACTCACTCACCAGTCCTTGAGACGCCTCTGTGCTGTACACCTGGGTGAATCATTGCAGGCTCTGCCCTTAAGGAACGCCTCGCCTCCATTGCTGTGCAGGTGACTTCCTGGTTTGTGGGGGACTAAGAGAGGGTCACCTTCAAAACTGGGACAGCCCTGGACACACTGGGAAGAGCTGACTGTCCCAGCTCTGTTCACGTGTCCTCCACTTCCGTTGGCGTGGCGGGCCTGTGGCCGCTCTGCCTGGGATCTTACTCATCTTTCAAGCAGCTCAGCAAATGCGGCTCAGAATTGAGGAATCTTTCCATGCAGTAATGGAACCTCAGTTTACCCCCACGACTGTCCTAGCTGATTCTTGGAGACTGTACCTTGCCTTGCCCCAGCAAAAGGCTCTGAGATGCTCTTGTCCTAGGGGACAGCAGGACTCAGGGCGAGGCTGCGACCCTCTGCCCTCTGCTGGCCACTGTGACTCTGCTCAGCTGTGGCTTCTCTCCTTTGGGTTACAGACAGTTCTGATGGACCAGTGCCGTTTCCAGGAGCTGCAGCTGCAGCTGGAGCAGCTGAGCGTCCTGGGGGCCGTGCTGCTGGTCACTTTCAGCACAGCCGCCCCCAGCCTTTCTGGCAGAGCTGACCTGGCTGAGAAGCTCAAGATAACTGTGAAAATTCTGCTAACAGATATGCATCTGCCGTGAGTAGCCAGGCCCCTGGAGTGGACGAGCCTTAAGCGTGGTAGACTGGGGGGGGGGGCCGAGGGCACCTGGAGCAGGTCTCCACGTGAGGTCACTGCTTAGAGCTGAGAAGACTGGGCTCATTTGGTGAAGACGGCAGTGATGTATTCATGGCCGTGGGGCAAAGGTAGAAGAACCTAAATGGGTCGGCGAGGACCTAGGATTGTAGTTTTCAGGTTTGTGAGCAGAACCCACAGAAAGTGTCTCCTGCAGCAACTGGTGCTACTTACAGGTATGTGTAACAGACACAAAACCTCACAGTGAACTTACCTTATGTTCAGTGAAGTTTTCTACCCTATTCTTAGTCAACTAGAAAAAGTACCAGTTAGTACTCACCGAATCGCTTTCACAACCAAGTAAATAACAGTAAAAAAAAATACCACCTCAAGGCCAGTAAGACAGCTCATCTGGGGAGGCACCTGCTGGCAAACCCGGTGACCCGAGTTCAATCCCTAGAGGTCTGTGTGGCCAAAGGAGAGGACTGACTTCTGAAAGTTGTCCTCCGATTCCCCCTGCGTCATGGCGTGTGTGCGCATTCTCGCTCTTTCATAAATAAATAAAATAAACACAATCTCAGAGGAAACTGATGTGTTAGGTCCTTTGGCCCCCGGGATAGTTGTTCCGCTGGAATAGAAAGGTCAGAGGAGAAACAAGCTCTTTCCTCAGGTGTGTGCCCGTAAAGTTCCCTGCCCTTTGTACATTCTTTAGACATTCCGTGCCAGGTGTGCCCATACCATTTTATTATGTAGCAGAATTCAGTGCTGCTATTAGATGACCTACACAATTTATAACACATAAGATGGGCTCGAGTGGTGCCAGTAAGCTCTGTATCTGAAGCCCAACCAGGGGTGGATAGAAGAAAGTGCTCCCGGACGGTCTTCTCCTCCTCACAGAAAGCGGGAGCTTACACAGTGTGGGGTAGTGGTCGGCGCAGAGCTAGTCTTCCACACATTGTGACTAGGAGCTGACTCAGCCCAGACACGGCTCTATGAGAGACCTGGTCTGAGGCTCTTGCCAGGAACAGCCCTAGGCTGCCACCTAGACCCCCTGCCAGGACCCCCTGCTTGGTAATGCTTCCAGTAAGGAAACCCCCATTCTCCCCTCCTTGGGAATATGGCCCTGAACTCCGTGTCTGCCTTGGCTGTTAAGAGACTGCACCATCATTTCTCCCTGGGGCTTGCCCTCTGTTCCCCACAAATTGTTGGGAGGATCTAGACCCAGAGGAAGAGTTACTTTTCTGTTACTGGTGATAAGTACTCGGTGAACAGGACCCGTTCTCAGCTGAAAACAGAACTATTGTCTCATGGAAGGTTCACCAGCAGTAGGCTGCCCCACAGATGCATCAGACAGCCCGGCGCCCAGGGAAGGAAGGGGTAATTCTTTTTAACTTTTTCTAAAAATTATATTTTCTGAAAATAACTAATAACCCCTCCCCTTTAAAAATAAAAACAGCTAGGGCTGGAGAGGTGGCTCAGGGGTTAAGCCTCTGCCTTGCAGGCGGAAGGGCCTGAGTTCAGATCCCAGACCCCACGTATAGACGCCAGGCGGAAGCGAGGGCGGCCTGTGCTTCTGGTCCTGGTAGGGCGAAGCCTGTGAATCCCGGGGCAGAGTAAACAAGGAGGTGGAGGCGTCCATGGTGGTTCCTGAATTCGTCCGTGGTTCTACACACACACAGATACACACATGCGTGCGCACACATACATACGCACACATGCACAATTGAATAAATAATAATAAAAAAATTTTTTAAAAAGTTTAAAAAATAAAAACAGCTAATGTAAACCGACATGGTAGCACATGTTTGTAATCTCAGCACTTGGAAGGTAGAATTAAGAGTTCTAGGCCAGCCTTGGTGACATGTGGAATTCAAGGTCAGTTTGGGCTACCTGAGATCCTGTCTCAACAACCAAAACTGAAACCAAAACAAAAGCTAATGAAGAGAGTCAGAAATCTACCTCATTGGTGAAGTACTTGCGTAGCACGCAAGAAACTTTAGGAGGGCACATAGGAGAGCGCGTGTGTTTCAAAATCCAATGTATGGGTCAGTTAATAGCTTAGCAGGTAAACTTGAGTTCTATCCTGACCTCCACCTGTATGCTGTGCCTTCTCTGTTTCTCTCTCTCTTTTCCTCTCCCTTCTCATTCTCTCTTTCACTCTTGCTCTCTCACTTTTTCTCAAATAAATTTTTTTTAAAGTATGAAGGGCTGGAGAGATGGCTCAGGGATTAAAACTCTGCCTCACAAGCAGAAGATTTTGAGTTTGGATCCCAGGTCCCACGTAAAAAAAAAAAAATGCTGGACAGAAAGGTCAGGGTCCTGCACTACCAGCCCTGGTGGGAGGAGCCTGAGAAATCTCAGAGGGAAGCAAGAAAGGAGGTAGAAGCAATGCAGGATGATTCCCAAAGTCGCCTTTGGTCCTCCACAGAGATACACGATGCCCTCTGTTACACACACACACACACACACACACACACACACACACTTGCAAAAATAAAGTTTAAAAAAAGGTATGAAAGAATAGTCATTGAAAAATTTTTCTATTCCTGTCCCCTAGCACGTAATTCCTGTTTTCTTGAATACTCTTCTAATGGTGTTTGACAATTTCCTAGGTCAGTTCCAAGCTTACTTCATTGCACAAGCAGAGCAAAAGCTTGTGCTGTACCTTCCAGGAAGCCCTGAATCCCCCCAGGACTCCGCAGGTGGAGGAGGGTCAAAGCTCAAGGTCGTCTTCAAGGATAGCATGATTCTGAGGCCTGCCTGGGCTGCACGAGACCTGTTTCAGAACATACAAGTTGTACTTTGTGTCACTGCCCAGGCGTAATCAGGAAGGGAAAGAGTCCTCCCCAAGCAGCGTGGGGCGCGGGGCAGGGAAGGGAGCTGCGTGCGAGTCCTGCGCGGCGCCCACGGGCGCAGAGTGACTGCTGACGGACGTCCGCTCTGCTTTCCCTCTGCTCCAGCACCTTCCACCTAGCGGAGGCCCTGACGACCGTCGCAGAGAAAGTGTGCCAGGAGGTGAGCGGCTGCCTCTCCCAGGCCGGCTGCCCGCCCTTCACCGCCGACAAGGAGGCAGTGCTCAGGGGCCAGATTCAGGCCGTGGCCGGCCCCGACCACCCGATTCGAAGGATCATGGGTATGTCGAGGGGATGCGCACCAGGGACGCGTACCAGCGCCAACAGAGGCGCTAGAGATGGGATCGTGGGTGTTGCGGGGTGTCAGCAGGAGGACGGACAGGTGGCCAGACAGCCATCGCTACCTTGAAGCTTCCGACCGCACGAATCCCACTGAGATCCTTGTTTGGGCAGCATCGTGTGGCTCGACCCGCGATAGATGCTGCGCCTCCAGGAAGGGCCGGAGCCAACGACTGCAGGGCGCAGGGCGGTAGAGAGGGCCTCAGGCGACGAGAGCTGGACCGTGCCAGCTGCAGTGTCCCTGCTGCGTGCAGCGGCATGCTCCGTAGCTCCTGAGATAGAGGGTCCTTTGAGCCCCTAGTTCTGGGGCCCCTAGAGTTCTAAGCCAGCCTGGGCAACATAATGAGACCCCATTTTAAAACAAAACAAAACAAAACAAAAAAACTCTATGGACTGGAGAGAGACTGTGTGCAAATAAATAAATAGTTTAAAAAAAAAAAAACTGGGGCTGGAGAGATGTGGCTCAGGGGTTAAGACTCTGCCTCAAAAGCAGAAGGACTGGAGATCTGGGGCTGGAGAGATGTGGCTCAGGGGTTAAGACTCTGCCTTAAAAGCAGACTGGAGATCTGATCCCAGATCCCACGTAAAAATGCCAGTTGAAAATGCCAGAGGCTTACACTTCTGGCTCTGAAAGGTGGAGCCTGGGAAACCCCAGAGTGAAGCAAAAAGAAGGTAGAACAATCCAGGATGATTCTCAAAGTTACCTTTGGGCGTCCAGAGGGGCACATAGTATCCTCTGATGAACATACACACAAACACACACACACATACGCACGCACACTCGCACGCAAAAATAAATTTCTTTTAGAAAGAAACAGAAAATCTGGGTGTGGTGGCAAATACCTGTAATCCCAGCACTTGGTTAGTTAAATCGGGAGTTCAAAAAAAAAAAAAAAGCCAAAATTAACTATTAACTGTACTGATTAAAATACTAGTTTAAGTATAAGAAAAGTATAGAAATAACAATAGTATTGCTATAATTGTATAACCCATTAAAGTATTCTGAATAATAAAATAGGGCGGGTGAGAGGGCTCAGCAGGCACTTGCAGTGATGACCTGACTTCGCTACCCAGAATTCATGTGGTAGAAGGAGAGAAACACTCCTGAAAGTTGTCCTCTGCCCCCTACATACATACTGGAGCATGTGGGCATGCGAACTACACATATGTGAGCACACATGTATTTGCAAAAAGTAAATTTAAAAATTTAAAAAGAATAGTTTATGCAATATTAAAAATTCTGCATTGGCACGTTTTATCATAGCAGTGGTACTATGAAAAGTTCTGCTGTCTAGCACACCAGGGGTTATTGGTTCAATCCCAATGTTACCAGTTATCTTGGCCTGGCAAGATGATTCACGGGATAAAGCAGCTGTGCGCAAACCTAGTGACTTGAACTCAGTCCCTAGCGTTCACATGATGGAAGGAGAGAACAGACTTTGGAAACTTCTTATGACCTATAAGCTTGGCATGGGCAAGCCCCTTTCTCTCTCTCTCTCAGATAAACAAATTACAATAGTGCTTACTTCAGCCTCCCAAGTCTGGCTTCTAACTGTCAGTTATGGCCTGATTGGTTGTTCAAGGAATACAACATTTTATGTTAAAAGTTCTCATTTGGGGACCTGAGAGCTTGGCTAATAAGGTGCCTGCTTGCAAACTTGCAGCTGTTTGATTACCAAGCTCACGTGACGGGAGCGTTGTCCTGACGTCCACCTGGGCCTCCACATGCACGTGTGTGTGCAAGCCTCTTTCTCAGATAAAGAAAATATTCTCTAACATTTCATATGTAGCTCATGTTGCCGCTCTTGCTGCCAGCTGTGAAGCAAGCACCGAATGAAGAATGCTCAGGTTTCCAGCAGAGGCCGCGCGCCTTGTGGTTGTAGCTCAGAGCAGCAGTCTGCACTAGTGGCATAGAAAAGAAGAGTGGAGATCAGTTTGTGAAAATTAAGACTTTTAAGGCCGCTCATCTTAGCCCTGCACTGATCGTAGTTTAATCTGTGGTCCCTGAGAGGGGGGTGGAGACGCAGGGAGTGCCTGCGAGCAGGCCAGAGCGGCCGTGCACCTGCTCTTCCTGCCATGATGGGGGGTCGGGCAGCCTGCCTTGGGTGGAATGATGGGATCTCAGGTGCTGAGGAGAAAGGAGGAGCCCGGTAAAATCCTGCTTCCAGAGAACTGGCTGTGTAGGGAGGGTGGCGACGTTACACACGAGATGCGTGTGCAGCACTGTCTAGGGAGGGCGGGAATGCAGACGCAGGGGTCTCAGCATGGGATCTGGGGCGACCAGGAAGACTCCCCCAGAAGCCATGACTAAAATAAAAGCTGGAGCCCAGTCAGGATGGGTCGGGTCATTCTGAGTGAGTCATGCCTAACCACGCTTCTTTTCCACCGCAGAATCCCGAATTCTGACCTTTCTGGAAACATCCCTTGCCTCTGGCCACCAGAAGCCGTTGCCTGCGGTGCCTGGGGGGTTGGGTCCCATTCAGAAGGAGCTGGAAGAAGTCGCTGTGAAGTTTGTTCGCCTGGTCAACTACAATAAGATGGTGTTCTGCCCCTACTACGACGCAGTCCTTAGTAAGCTCCTGCACCGACCCTAGCGCGGGCGCAGCAGGGGCACCTGTCTGGCGGCTGGCTTTGGAAGATGGCTGTGCGGCGCCTTTCTGTTCCACAGCACCACTTCCAAAGGGAGAATATCATGCTTCCCTGTTGAAATGACGTGTTGAGGAATGCACTGAATTCTATTTTGAGAGATTGTATTTATGAGTGCAGGTTTACAAAGAAGCTCTTTGTTCCCCTGAGTCTTATGAGTGTCTCCAGCAGCTGCGTTTTCCCACCGAGACCGGAACTGGTCTCTTTCAGCATGGATGGTTTTTCCCGGATGTCCCATGCTGACAGCACCAGAAGTGAAAGAGACCAAGCCGTGACTGCACTGCCCCCCATCCTCTTCCCTTTGTGCGTGTGTATGATGGAAGGGCTATGTCCACCCTCCTCCCTGGCCTCGGCCCATTCATGTATTGCTTCTTCAGTCTGGCCTGGCTCGTGCTTCAGAATTCTCTGTTCTACAACAAAGTTATGTGATATTTGTTTCACTGTCAGGCAGGATCTCTCTAGATTACTGGAACTATTAGACGAGGCTGGCCTCAAGCTTGCAGCAGTCCCCCTGCCTCTCCCTTCCAAGTTCCGGCTTATGGGCCTGTGCCGCCTCGTCCAGATGAGCTAAGTTAATGTTTTAAGCTGCTTCTGTTGGCCCGGGGGTGTGACACAGTGGTCAGTGTTTGCCTGACATGAACAAGTTCCTGGTTTAATCTCTTGCACTGAAGGGAAAAAAAACTATATAGATATACGTATATCAATATATGTATTTATGTGTGTGTATGTGTGTGTGTATGTATATTTTTCTGTACACACACACACCACAGGAGTGGTAACATTCTCCTGTAGTCTCAGCTATTTGGGAGGCTTAGGCAAGGTGGAGCATTGGACCCACTCGTTCATAACCATAACATAAAGGGAGTCTATATTATTAAAAAAAAAAAAGAAAGAGAAAAAAGAAAAGAAAACACTTGTTTTCCACATGGCACTGCCGAGGCCCGGGGCAGCAGTGACATGCAGGCAGCATGCAGTGGCTGGCTGCTGCCGTCTTCAGCTCGGGGACCAAGGCAGCAGGCTTGCACGACAAGAGACCCTATTTCAAAAACAAGAGCAACAAAGATTTGTGGCGTCCAAAGAAAGGAAGTTATTTTGTTGATAATCCTTGAAGGTTACAGGGGAATTTTTTAGGATGTATATGTACATAGCGTCCTAAGAAAGCAATGAGATTTTTTACTGAAAAATTCACTGTGATAGATACAGATGTGTTGATTGAATTAGTATTCGGAAATTAGATTTAAGTATTTTCAGGTAAAGTAGCCTAGCCTCATTCATCTAGAAGAATCCCCACTATTGGAAAAGATTTTTCAAGGAACATCAGTGCCCAGAATCGCTGATGTGCCTGTAACCAGGAGAATGTGGTGCCTGCCCGTGTTGCGCCAAACAAAGCAGTACAGAGCAGCATGTGTGTTTGGGGGGCAGCAGAGCCTGAAGCTGAGTGACCTCCACCTGCCCCTCACACGAGGGTCAGCGGGAGCGCGCTCTGTGAACAGTGATCTCAGGCTCCGTAAGACTGTGGCAACTGGGCATGGTGAGACCCCCAGTGCGCCGAGCAAGACCCTGTTTGAAAAAGAAAAAAATAATAAAAAGAATGATGGTATCAAAGATATAATTTCTCCAAATATGTATTACATGCTGCTTTCATATGACTTTTTTATTTGTGTAAAAAAAAAAAGTGTGCTACATTATATGATCGTAAGTCAGTAGTTTAGCTGGGCGCCCGTTGTTCTAGCACTTGGGAGGTGGAAACAGGGGACCAGCCTGGGGTACCTGTCAACACTTTCACCCACACACACAATTTAAGGATGTTTAAGCTCAAGGACATTTTTGTTGTTCTTGATGTTGTTTTCTCTCAGAATGATGTAAGATCTTGGATTTGATTCTTAGTACAAAAAAAAAAATCACTTAGTAACAATACCATAAACGTGAAAGTATCTTAGAAACTATTCAGAAGGTCCCCGGAGGGCCAGAGGCCACCCTTGAGCAACCAGGGCAAGGGCCCCATGTCACTGCGAGCAGTAGCTTTCTCTGAGCCTCCTGCTCAGGAAGTGCGCCGTTGACAAGAAGAGTTGGGGTGCAGGTGGACGGCTTCAGAGGAGAGAGATTTCTGATGGTAAAGGATGACTGGCAAGTGCACACCAGTGGTGTGAAACTGGTCTGCTTCTGTAGTTCCGAGACATGCTGGTCCCTGGTTTTAGACAGGACTCAGGTCTACTAAGGGAATTCAGGTGAAAACTAAGCAGGTCAGCATTTAAGGGAGTGTAGAGTAAATTCTTTTAAAAAAGAGCCAAGAGTATTTTCATGTCTTAGGCGGGGCACCTGGGGTCACTCTACAGTGGGCACACTGGCCACGTTTAGGTGAGAGGACTTTGAAATAACAAAAATCCCATCTTTTGTAGGGCATTCGTTGAGTTCGTGAAGCAATGGAGCTGGGAACAGGCAATTTGAAATCTGCTTATTTTTTATAACAATTAGTATTCGTGTGTGATTCATGTATGGGCCAGGCCTTCTTGGCAAGAGGTTCCTTTCCCTGTTAAGCCACCCTGGCAGCCCTGGCAACAAGGACCTTCTTAGATTCTCGCCCTTCCACAGCGTCTGCATGTGTGCATACGTGCATGCACCACAGCACATGCGTGGAAGTCAGAGGGCAGCTTACAGGAGTCCGTTCTCTCCCACCACGTGGGTCCAGGGGATTGAAGTCAGGCATCAGGCTGACAGCTTCGCAGCTGTTGGAAACCGTGAATGAACGAAGCATGAATCAGCATAACCACAGCCCGGACACCTTTGCTGTTGCTCTGTGAAGATAACTGGGCAGATTTTTATCCTAGGAGCACATGGAATTAGCGAGTGCCAGGAAACTCATTCAGTTATTAAATATTCGCTTGTGGTTAGATGACTCAGCTCAATAATAGAATGTTTATCTAACATGCATGAAACCCTGGGTTCCAACACCACCAAAAAGAAGAAGAAAGAAAAATTAAAAACCATGTAATTTCCCCAACCTTGGTCCCTCCAAGACCTCTGAGTAGCCTCTGAAATGTATTATCCTCAGGAATGACGCTTATATTTCATAATAATGGGCTTTGACTTAATTTATGCCTCTCAGGTTTAAGGAGACAAGTGTCTTTTCATGAGATTGCTGTTTATTTGATTGACACTTGACATGGATAGAGAACCAAGAACCTTCACAGCCAGGTGGGTGTCAGCCAGCCTTTCAGAGCAGAGTCCTGGCGGGCGAATGTTGGCTGCTACCTCGTGGTTCTCTCGTTTCGGTGAATAAACGGATGATTCTCCGTTCAGGTGGGCTCTTGTGATTTGTTTTTGCTAAATTTCAAGCTGCAAAGTGGAATTAGCTATTTAACTATGTAACAACTAAATAGAGAAGCATATTTCAGGTGGGCATTGCATGTTGTGGATGTGTGCACACACATATGTGCATGTCAGAGCACAGCTTCAGATGTGGGGAGGGGGTGTGGAGGGTGGAGAATGCGGGTGCCTCCCTGCGCCCTCAGGGCCTCGAGGTCTGGGCGGGGCTGGGCCGAGGAATGTTACTGGAGGGGATTCCATCTCTAGCCGTGGGGAGTCATCAGCCATGATTGGGGAGACCCTATGGTGATCCCGGGAGTAGTAACCCCACCAGACTCGCTGGTTCATCAAGCTGGATATTGGTGTAATCGCCCTTTGGTCCGTGGTTGAATTCCACTCTGGGGTAGTATCTCCCCAAGAACACGACACAGGGGGACAGGCGCTTGCTGCTTGATTTCCCGTGGACTTTCGTCAGACCAATTTTTTGTGTGTTTACATTTAATTTTTTTTGTTTTCGTGAGATAAGTCTTGCTCTATAGCCCAAGCTGATCTCGAACCCATGACAATCCTCCTGGGATTGCAAGGATGAGTCACCACAGCCAGCTTCGATTTCCTTTCATTTTGAGGCGGGTGGTAGAGAGGAGAGTGGGACAGAAACCAGGGATCTGCCGTCCACAAAATGGCTGCGGATCTCCCGCACCAACATGCGCTGTTGTGAACAGAATTCAGTGTTTGTGAAGAAAGTGCCTTATACCTGGCGATGACAAGTTACCTTCCTGGTACACAGAACCAGCAGCCACCCTGGACAGCAGGTAACCCCTCCCCCAGCTCTCGGCTGTGTAGCAGCTGTGACAAATGGGTCCATTTCCTGCACCAAGGGCCCCCTCCCTCGAGGGTCCTCCTCATTCACATCTGGGGTTGAGCCTTTTTCCTTTGTGGTCTTCCCTCTCCAGCCTTAGTATTTCCTTCTGTAAAACGGGAATTGTACTGATGTTGCTGCTGTGAGAACTAAGTTTGACAATGGATATCAGAATGTTTTGTACAGGGGAAAGGACAATAAATGGCTTTTGCCTTAGCAAAAGAGAGCGCACAGCCCTCCACCTTCAGGTCGGCAGTTGGCACCCAGCCTGCCTAGCCATGAATCAGCGCGGGCACCCAGCCTGCCTTTGCAGAACAACACTTTCCAACACTGTTTACTGGGATGTCTGTCAGGCGCCGCAGTCTTCTTTTCTTGCCTTTGACCCTGCCTCTTCCCCATGCCCCTGATTTCAACTGAATGAGTGCACATAGGCCAATGAAGCTATGGACGGAAACTCATATTTAAAGGTGCCCTCATCAGTCTACATAGCAGTAGTGCGTTTGCAGCGTTTAGAGCAGACTTTTTTTTATTATTATATTTATTTGTTTTTTTCCCAATCATACAAGCTTAATAGGTACCCCGGTCTGCTCTCTCCACCCCTCCCCAGTCCCCTTTGCACCCTCCCCCCCTTTTCCCCTTCCTTTCACCTCCCTCCCTCCCTTATTCCCAGTATCTCCCCCTTCCCCCCCATTCCCTGGAACATGCTTTAGTGTGAATGGTTGCCTCTGCCTCCTCCACTCTAATAAGATGTATGAGGTGTAAGGACTCAGTGGCATTGCCCAGAGCCCTTTCTTGGGCTCCCCTTTAGTATGGGAACACTATTGTGACTGTTAACCCCTTGCCTCTGAGGATCCTAGTGCCTGAGATCCATGCTAGATGTTGGGGGTCGTTGACATGTCAGTTAATACGCAGGTCATGCAAAGTCCAATTGTGGCTGCCGTGGCCCTAACTCGTTGGAGTAGAACAGGCTTTGTAGTATAAAATTATTAGTCTGATGACTAATTATTAGTCTGAGTTTGAACCCTGGAGCCCACATGGTGGAAGGAGAGAAGCAACACCTACAACCTGACCTCTGACCTTCCCCATGGGTCTTGTGGCATGTACACCCCCCCACACACAGAAAATTAACACGTGATCAAACATGTTCACTGGTACTTTCAGAAATAGCTAGATCTAGGGAAGAAAATCTGGACACTCCAAACAATTTTCCATCAAGTCACCCCTTGCAAAGGCTTCAGCGTGTGGCTGGAATGTGTCGCCCTGATGTTGGCGCTTGATTTTGAAACTCAGTGTGTCCGGTGTTAACAGCTCTCATCAAATTTCATTTCCTTTAAGCTTAACCTTAAAAGACTTTATTTGAAGTAAACCTTAAGAACTGTTAAAAACTATCCTTTTAGGACTTTAAACATGAATACAACGAATTCGTGTCATTTTCACCCCTTGTTACCGAGTCCCAGCCCCTGGTTTCTTTCTCCTCCTCCGCCAGCCTCATGCCCTTCTGTGGCCCCCTGTTGCCCGCTTGCATCTGGGCACTTGCTGGCGCGGAAAACGATGTTTCCATGGCGATGTTTCGATGTTTCCCTGGCCAGTCGCTCCGGGTCTGCTGCCATCTGGACCAGGGCGCGTAGATGGGGAGGGGGTCTTGGGTGGGTGGAGCAGCCCTGTCGGGAAGGCACCGCCTGGCAGCCCCTCTTCGTCTTCCACCAGGCTCCCTGCGCCCTGAGTTGGGGGGGTGTCGCTGCCGTCTAGCAAAAGGGCGTGCGACCAAAGACTGGCGTCGCGGGCATTTCATGGCGCATTTCAGGGGCGAAACCAAAACACACGCGTGGTCCTTGCTTGCCGCCTGAACCCAAACAGAACTGTGGCCACTGCTGGCGGGGGGGCGGGAGTGAAGTTTGGGGGTGACAGCTGCTTTTCTTGGCCTTGAACTCCGTCTTCCCGCTTCAGCCTCCCGACAGCGGCGACACCTGCACAAGCATGTGCTTGCTATCCTGGCGTCATTCTATGGCTCGGAGAGCTGACGATCTTGTTGAGTGTTTTTAAGATTTAACTTAGTAAACCAATAATGTGGTGCCTGAACCTTTTTTTTAGACATCATGTCTCAGCCTGTTCCCACGGTTCTAGCAACACATGAAGACTGGACAATTTATTTTTGTTTTGCACGTGTGCGTGCGTGAGAGAGCAAGAGAGAGAGAGAGAGAGAGAGAGAGAGAGAGAGTATACACGCACCCGTGGCTCAGAGGGCCCTGCGTGTCCCTGGGGAGGACTAAGGGTGACTTCGGGAATCATCCTGCATTGCTTCTGCCTCCTTTTTTGCTTCCCTCTGGGATTTCTCAGGCTCTGCCCGCTAGGGCAGGAAGTGTAGGCAGCTGCCATTTCCACCTCGCGTTTTTTACGTGGGACCTGGGATCCAAACTCAACCTTTGCAAGACAGGGTCTTAATGCCTGAGTCAACTTGCAAGCCCTCTGCTGTTTGTTTGTTTTTTTTAATTTTTCTTTATTTTGTGTGTGTGTGTGAAAGGGTACCATGTGTCCCTATGGAGACCAATGGTGACTTTGGAAATTGGATTGCTTCTACCTCCCTGCTTAGCATTAGGATTTCCCAGGCTCCGCCCACCAGCGTCGAAGTGTGGACCACCGCCGTTTCCACCTGGCATTTTTATATGGGACCTGGGATCCCAACTCCTGACCTTCTGCTTGTGAGACAGAGTCTTAACCCCTGAGCCATCTTTCCAGCCCCTCTGCTATTTTTTTAAAGACTCTTGTCACAACGAAGATCTGATATGTTAAAAGTTTGCTTTGGGAATGGAAATATTTTTTAAAAAAATATGAACTGTTATGTAAGTAAACTTTAACATTTACATCTTAACTACAGTCCAATAGACAGTTATACAATTGTCAAATAAAATTAAAATTGTTAACCAAGGTCAACATGATAACAAAAAGGGCTTTTTTTCCTCCTTATTCTAAAGCCTAGTCTGGTTTGGAATTCACAATGTAACACAGGCTTGCCTCAAATTCTCTCCACCCCCCATGCAGCCCCAGCCTCCCATGTGCTGCAACTTTTCTTTTTAGCATCACACTTGATTGTTCAGTTTTACACTTATTTGTACTTCTATAACTTTTGACTTTTTACAACTTTGGCAACATAGCAATTGCATCTTCTTCAAAGCTGGTAGTTAAGGCTGTAGTTTGAAACATAAGATTATTTGATCATATCTGAATTCAAATTCTAAATTGTATTTCAGTATTTCTTAAAAAAATTCTTTTTTTTGCATGTGTGTCTGTGCATATCATAGAGCACAGTGTGTGTCTGTGGAAGCCCAAGGGTGACTTTGGCAATCACCCTGGATTGTTTCTATTTCCTATTTGCTTTTGCTCTGGAGTTTTCCAGACTACACCTTTCAGGGCCAGAAATATGACCCACCACCATTTCCATCTGGTGTTTTTACATGGGATCCAGGATTTGAACTTAGGACCTTCTGCTATGCTAGCAAGATAGATTCTTAACCCCTGAGCCATCACTCCAGCCATAAAATCTTTTTTAAAAAATTTAGGATGTGTGAGTGTGGGTGTGCACGTGCCATGGCATACATCGGGAGGTTAGAGGGCAAATACTGTGAACAGGGTTCTTGCCATCCATGTTAATGTGTGTTCCTGGGATTGAGCCTAGGTTGTTAGGCTTGTGCAACAAGCACTTTCACCTGTTTAGCCATCTTATTGGCCCAACCAGTATGTTTCTTTAACACATACTACTCCCCTTCCCACTCCCAGTGTGTGTGTGTGGTTATTTAGCTCTCAAGAATTCACAACCCGGGGCTGGAGAGGTGGCTCAGGGGTTAAGCCTCTGCCTTGCAGGCGGAAGGTCCTGAGTTCGGATCCTAGACCCCACGTATAGACGCCAGGCAGAAGCGGGGGCGGCCTGCGTTTCTGGTCCTGGTAGGGCGGAGCCTGTGAATCCCGGGGCAGAGTAAACAGGAGGAGGTGGAGGCGTCCATGGTGGTTCCCGAATTCATCCGTGGTTCTACACATACATACACATGCGCATGCACACACACATACACACACATGCACAATTGAATAAATAATAAATAAATTAAAAAAAAAAAAAAAGAATTCACAACCCTTTAGGGTTAATCAGTTTTCTTCGTAAACAGTTTTCCAGAAATCAGAATTGTTTCTTTGGTGGTAACAAGGAACAAAACGTAGTTTTTTAGGCTTAAGCTGCATAACAGTTTTGCTCATTATAATTGAGTTAACTGGTTTTCAGTTCTTAGATGCTGCCTATATCTAGCTCGTGAGAAAAATCACTTGAGTACCTTTTGAAATATATAACAAAGGAGACAGTGGGTCAGCAAACATTCCCATACTCAGTTACTTTTAAGAGAGATGAAAGATGTAATACCTCATTGTTTCTCAGATTTAACTAGGGGAAACTGTGTTTCATATTAAGAACTTATAAAATGTTTGCCTCCTTTTTTTGTAAAGAGTCTCATGTCATGTAGCCCAGGCTATGTTTGAATCTTTGTAGCTAGGGGTGATCTTGAACTCTTGATTCTCCTGTCTCCCTTTCCCAAGTGCTCGACTCTAAGTATTGCTGGGCACGTAGGGCTCATGTGTGCCAGGCCGACTGAGCTATGTCCCCAACCTTAATTTGACTCTTTCAAAAATGTTTTCTGCTAGTACCAGAGAAGACCGGGAAAGTACCTAGGACATGCAGAGCAGTGTCCGCAGGACGAGAGCTCTTCTTGAATTGCTGACATTGAGCTTAGATCACACAGTAACAAGGTCCTCAGCTCCTTTAACAGAATCTCAAAGAAGCGGAAAGGGAGACATGGTTTTTAAATCCTTTTATATTTTAAGGACTTTTAATATTTTAAACTACAAAACAGACTCCATACATTCTGCCATAAACAAAACAAACAGTAAGGCAGGACTCTACAAGTGCAAACTGAGAACAACTGTTTTTCAGAAAATGTGACAAAATGTTTTATAATCATAAGCCATCCAGTTTTGAAAATAAAACCGTGGAAAACTCACAAATCTTCAAGTGGTATGTATAAGACACCCTCGAAGAACAAAACGTGGTTCTGCCACTCTGTACTGTCCGTACATTATTTAAAACCTAGTCTGCTTACAGCATAGGTCTGTTCCATATTCTAAAATTCACACAGGCTTGTTTTTTTCTCAAGAACCATATGATAGAGGCACCAATGACAATACAACTTTGTTTCCAAAAACCTTGTAACAAAGCATTGTCTCTTTAGAACCGATGACTTTAAAGAGGCAAAAAGGGAATCCTGGTAAGAGCTTCCTCTGGGAGGAAGTTTTTGAGGCGTCTCATCGAATTCGCTTCTGCTGCCGAGCTCTGTAGATGTCATGAACGGGGGGAACTACGGCCCCCTTTTCTTCATCTTCGTCAGAGTCCTCATTCGGCCTCTTGACAGCCTTGGTGAGGACTGCGTTACTTTCCACGGGGCCGTTGCCTTCCACAGCTAGCTCTGGGGCCCCGCCAGTAATGATCCTTACTGCTTCCTCCACAGCTATTGGAAACAAGAGGAAGTGGAAGGTGCTTAAAATAATGGTACGTGTTCTCCTGTGAGTCTTTCAGTTCATACATACTATTAGGAAAGCATGGAATAGCATTACTATGAGCTGCTGTTCAAACGGATAAAAAGTCACACCAGATGGTGTACGAATAGAAGAGATGAACTCCCACAACTTAGGACATGACCAGGCCACTGCTGCTGAAGGCTCAGGGCACTTCTGCAGCCTGAGCCCATCTCTCCCGCACAACTGTGACTCACACACTGACATGGAGCTTTCGTTACTCACTGTTTGGTATCTTGCATCGTCGGAAAATTTCCATCAATTCATCCACTTGTACAAAAGGGCCCTATTAAGACATGAATATAAATCAATCTCGGTTCTCTAAAAAATTAACTATTTTGTACTTCCCATTGCAAGAGAAATAATAGTGCACAACTGCTACAAGCCACAAAACCAATATATACAGTGTACAAACCTGGAAACAGATAGGAGGAGGAAGGAGTTTCATCAAAATGACGGCTGCGGGGGGCACTGGAAACACTCCTCCAGGGACGGGGTGCAGGCCTGGCGCTGAGAGAGAGCAGGCGTGAGCCAGGTGGGTGGGAGCTCTGGGGAAGAGCTAAACTGAGGAGTCTGACATAAGGTTCTGTGTTCCTCGCTTTATTCTGGACATTTGAAGGTTTTCAAACCTTCACCCGCATGACCAGCTCGCATGGGAAGACAGGACTTGCGGTCTCAATCTCATGGTCACTGAGAGTGGGTAGGAAAGTTAACAGGTGACTTCATGAAGGCATCCCAGGGGCTGAACTAAAGGAGGATTTGTATTTCTGAGCCGCACATCATCTGTAGCATACTTAATGCAGCAGCATATTTAATCAGAAAGGTTTCATTCAAAGGATCTAGAGGACTACTAACATTTCTAACTATGATATTAAATAATATCACTGAAGTTCAGTTTCTAGTTGGTATAAGTAATCTGTACACAGAAGCGTTCTGAAGCACTCTAAGTACCACTGCCAGATGGGTTACTAAAATCTGGGTCACTCAGAGTTTTGTTTTTAGGACATTCTTAGTTCATCTGATTCAAGGATTACTGCCAGGTCACTTGTCACAGTGACCAAGTCTAATAATTAACCTACAATGGAAAAGACCAGGTTACTTCCCCCCACACACACCTGATTTAAATCAAACACACGGAAGTCTCAGTACCGAACTAAAGTCATGGCTTACGTGCTAAATGCCGTGGCTGAAATGGAATCATCTGCTGAGTGTCTGGCTTAGGGTACTCTGGTTTTCTATCCACTTCATCTTTCAGAACAGGCACTATAGAAGGAGCTACAACTGGGTCTGGAATTATAGCTGCTAGTTTAGCACGGGAGACATCCTGAAAATGCAGAACAGAAGAATCCTACACCTGAAAAGGCGCTTATGGAGTAACTGTGCAGCACTGTAATCTTGAGGAAACATTCAGAATATTGGGTTTAAACCACAGAAAAAGAACAGAGAAGGATAAACAGGAACTTTCATTATAATGTACTGTTCAATGCTCAACAAGGGACACTTGTCTAAAGGCTGTTTTATCATTTTTTACCCCAAGTAAGAATCAGACTCTCTAGGCAGGACACGTAGGACAGATACAAGTTGTTGTTGGAAGACTTGTGACCCTGGCCACCAAGTTCAGGATAACATGAGGAACATTCAAAATTTAGATTCTGAATCCTCCCTTCCACTAGTACTGAACATCATCACAGCTTAAGTAACAACCTGGATTAAGGTCCTGCTAAGGTAAGCTTTGACAGCACCTACAATGCTTAATAATAAAGTTTTGCTAATGAAATGAAAGAACAACAACACTGGGTAGCCACGATTTGTCAGGCAGTTTTACCCAGACTGCGTGAGGCACTCAGCAGGATCTCGATCACAAAAGAAACTGAAGCCCATGAGAAATAGAGGATCGGGAGCCCTGCTCTCTGGCCTTGGGCCATTCTGAGACTTCCTTTAATATGCCAACAGTGCCCTTCCAGGGTTGAAAACTCCAAGGCGTATCATGGGGCAGCACAGTCGCCTGATAGCACAGGCCCCAAACTACTTCACTTTTCTCAGCTCTGCCTCTGCCATTAGATGGGCAAATCTTAATGAGCAGGCACACTGGGAACTATTGTTCTCTAACCACACCCCTGTCATCACAGGGCAAAGCACATTCATTCTTTCTGAATTGAAGAAAAAGTAGAAATTCAAACTTGAAAATTCATATTTTAAAAAAAGTAGTTCTACTTGGAAATAGTCAAATCTTCATTTTTACTAACTCTTAATTCCATATTCATCTTAGAAAAGCTAGAAGAGCTTTCTCTTTTTAAAAAAATTTTTTCATTTATTTGTTTATTTCACTTTGGGATTTCCCAGGTTCCCACCAACCAGGGCCAGAAGTGTAGACCACTGTTTCTGTATTTTTCTGAGGGACCAGGGATCCGAACTCAGGACCTTCTGTTTGAAACACAGAGTCTTCACCCCTGAGCTATCTTTCTAACCCTTAGAAGATGTTTTTCTAATCATTTAAAAAGTAGTCTTCACTGAGAAGTAAAGCTGAAATAGAAACTTCATTCCTGAGCCCTAATCCACAGATTGCTAGGAATCTCTTGTTTCAGAAAGGAATTTGGGACAGGGACAGCCCTGGGGCTTACCCTGAGGAAAAATTCATCTATGCACAGTTTTTCTCAGCTTTTAATCTAGTTCAGACCCACAGTGAGACTCAGGGCAGAAGTGGGCAGCCAGGAGAATGGCACTTTAGAACAGCCTATGGCCAGCTGACTTAAAGGGACCAACTAAGGACTCTAACTTCTCTGGGAATTTTCATCTCAACCTTTGTTCACCAAGATCAAGAAACAATGGTTTCCCCAAGAGCGGCTATTTCTGAGGCTTCAAAAACATGAAGGTTCAGATATGAGGTTTATTTCAGTCTACACAAGAAGTGTTCCAATGATATGCCAGTTCCTGGACAGGCTGCTAAAAAAGAACTTTTTTTTTTTTTAATTTTCTTCTTTCTTTCTTTGCAACGTTTTGTCTTGTGTTGGTGTGTAAGTGCATACATGTGTGGCAGATGCAGAACAACCTGTGGGTTCTGGAGATAGACTTGGGTCACAGAGTTTGGCAGCATGGGCCTCTACCCGCTAAGTCACCCAGAAGCACTATGTTAAGCCTCTAAATTTCTCAGGGAGTTTTATGTATTTAACACAAGGTGCTTCTGTTTTGTTGGGACTTGATCTTGCTGCGTACCTGAAGCTGGCCTCAAATTTGCAAACTTCCTTCCTCCACTTTCTAAGTGCTGGGATGATAGGTATGAGCCACCATGCCAAGCCATGTTCCAACATTATGTCTTAGAAATTATGCAACAAGAACGCAAATTCTGTCAAAAACTGTTATTCGGTTCGATCAGAATTGTTAGAACAAAAGTAGGCCGAAGATGGTAGTAAAACTTTCTCCAGTTACCCCTCCTTCCACAGCTCTTCATTTGCTAGTCACGCAGGAGACAGAAGGCGCCGGCAAGCTAAGGTACAGCCTTGCTGCTGCTCTCAAACATTTAATTAATATTTTACAGAATTAATTTTAAAATGAAAATTACCCGTGAGCGCTTATAACATTGGGAAAGTAAAGACACCAGAGACAACTTGATCCTGTGTACATACCTTATAGCCCAGTGCTTTCAGTTCACTTGCAGAGCAAGGGTATAAGTCCATGAACTTGTATCTGTCTACTAGTAAAGCTGTTTCTTTGCCTTCATACTCTTCTCTGAATGCTGTAAACCGTCTCTTCTCCACTTTGAGTATGCTAGCTAAATCACCAATATTACTCTCAAAAGCTAGAAAGCGGGCCCAGATTTCTCTGGAAGAAAGTAAATATCACTACTCAGTTATTCTGTATAAAGTAGGATGGACTAATTACTTTAAAAAAGCTTTAAAAATTTCTCCTCCTTTTTTCCCAAATTATAAAAAGTTCTTTTTTAAAATAAAGATTTTCAAATTATAGAAAAATAGGATTATATAATGAATAAATATCCAATATCACCCATGTTTAATAACTTAATATTTTGCCACATTTGTCTAGTTTCTGTGGAAGTATTTGAAAGTCAACTACAGATAAGGCATTTCACTCTAAATATTTGGACTTTCAAGCCTTCTTCTGAATTATTCCTTTTAGCAACCCTTCCAATTTGCAATTAAAGAAGAGACAACAAAGTGAGGTAAAGTGTAGGTGAGGAAGTGGACAAGGAAATCTAGAAATTTCTATAATTCTTCCTGAGTAACACAGTTTCATCACTTTGTGGCATAAGCTATGACGGAGAATACATTCTTCACTGAATACATGAATAAAAGTATATCTTCAAATCTATTGCGATTTCATTATTTTTTCCCATTAATGTGGATCATGGGAGCAAACTTCAGCTAACAATCAAAACTAATGTTCTAAGATGATGCCACCACCAAGCACCTCAAGTGCTACATTAGGAACATCTAATACATCGAGGATAGGAGTGTCCCCAAAACCCTACATTGTAAGCATTTTTGCAATTCAGTAAGGAAGTGAAGGTTAGTAAGGCTATGAAACTTTCCTGCTGTTTAGTAAGTTGAGTTAAAAATTGAACCCAAGATGCCAAGGCCCTACTGTAGACTGTAGCACTATACCATGTTGTTCCTCTGTTGAAAACATAAATTGGGGATACAACATGTATTATGAAACAAACTATATATATGAAGAGTCTTTGCTTTTGAGTAAGGAAATAAATTTCAGAACTCTTTTCTAGCATTATTTTCTAGAGGTAATTAAGCTAGAAAGACATATGGTAGGTAGGAAAAATGAAGACAGAAGGAGAATTTCTCCTGAAATTTATACGCAGGCATCTACTGAGAGAACGGCCCCCAGGACCTGCTCGCACAGTTCATAATGGCTTACCCAGACTTCTCGGGAGGAAGGCTTCCAGACGTTAGAACTCGTTCAAACAAAACTCGGGTATTATTGTCCTCTAGGATATTTTAAAGAGTTTAAATATTAAAAGAAATGGTTTTACATTTCAACAATGTATTAAGATAAGAAGCATCTTCTCAGTGAATCCTCACAAAAATTCAGTGCAGGAAAGCTACTGTCACACCCGACTCCCAGGTGTGAAACTTGGAGATTCAAAGTCACCAAGTGACTGGTTTGACTCCTTGTTAAATAACCAAGCTGTACCCAGAAGCCCAAGTCTTTTTATCTCTAGCTGAGCTGTATATCCCCATACTGTATAATAATCTGAACCACATGCCCCATTTCCCTTTTAAAAGTAATGACAATTACTTATCTGCTGATTTTACAACAGTCAGATACTGCCCTTTTTAAAACATTGAATGTGAAGATGACAAACTTAGATACAATTTAGTTTCTTACTTTAAAGGTTCCAAACTATTCTATATTTAGCTATTTTATCCCTTCATAGACTTACAATATCTAGGTTGGGGTATAAATATGTAAATAGTAAACAACTTCAAGAATGGTTATCAGAAGTTGATTAAGTTTTGAGTAAATTTAACATTTGAACTTTATGCTTAAAATGGATAAATTTATGGTATCTATTTATAGTATAAAACACTTGTCTCAAAAATATAAGTAAATATGGGCTGGAGAGGTGGCCCAGGGGTTAAGCCTCTGCCTTGCAGGCAGAAGGTCCTGAGTTCGGATCCTAGACCCCACGTATAGATGCCAGGCGGAAGTGGGGGTGGCCTGCGTTTCTGGTCCTGGTAGGGCGGAGCCTGCGAATCCCGGGGCAGAGTAAACAAGGAGGAGGTGGAGGCGTCCATGGTGGTTCCTGAATTCGTCCCTGGTTCTACACACACATACATACACACACACACATACATGCGTGCAATTAAATAAATAATAAAATTAAAAAAAAATAAGTAAATAAATTCACAGTTGATACACCACAACTATTTCTTTGATGCCCATCAAGAACCTGGGTCCCGTTTGATGTTGGAATTATGTAACACTCAAGAAAAAAGTTAAAAACAATAAAAGAAAAGAAGTACATAATTCCAGATGGTTTAATATTAAATATTAAATGACAGATTCTAGAATCAACTTACCATTGAGGTGAGAGAGATAGTCAATATAAGCCAAAACATATTCTGGAATGTCTCCGTATTTCTTTAGTCCCAGCTCAAAAATCTTAAAGGCAACAGATTTGTCCTAAAAGTAGAAAGTAAAGTAGTAAAGGACTGATTTCTAAGAAATGTCAAGCAATATATTCAAAAGAATATTTTAAAAATATTGTCCTGTCCTCAAAAAGAATATTAAAACCACAAAAATCTATTTAGCATGATGGTCACAGCAGGGATCCTTGCACTTCAGAAGCAGTGACAGCCTCGTCTACATGGCAAGACATTGTCTCTACCACCACCACAATATCTAAATGTGCAAGATGCAAAAGAGCTAAAATGAAAATTAAACTCATGTTAAGTAAACATTGCTAAGCTAAATAAAAGCTAGTCAAGGGGGTTTGACTCAGAATGTGGGCTTTAATGTCTCACACTATGGTATGTACCTATAGTTCAGGGCCAGCCTAAGGAATGGAGCAAGACCATGTTCTTGTATTATTTTTAAAATATGTTTTATTTACTTAGAGTAAAATATAATGTATGGTCTTTTGGGGACGAAACTCAAGTCTCCAGGTCTGTGCACCTTACAGAGTCAGGCTGAGTTAATCTCACCAGCACGACTCTGTCTCCTTAATATGAGAAAAGAGGTCTGGAGATAACAGACCTGGAGTGCAGAAGACCCTCAGTTCAATTCCAAGCATCTCAGGAAAACAAAATAAAAAGTCTAAAAACAGAGTGGAGCTGGATATATAGCTCAGTGGGAGAGAGATTGCTAGGATGTAAGAAGCCCTTGTTTAATCCACAATATTACAACCTATCAAAAAGAAAAAAAAATGAAATGTGCAGCTAATATGGCATAAATTAGTTGAGGAGTGGAGAATGTTCCACACGATTTTACACATATAAACTTAAGACTCACTTTACCAAATGGAACAATTAAAGCTTAGGACCACTGGGACTACTTGTATTTCACCTCAAGTGAAGGAAATTACTTCATCTTTGGATGCGTATTTCAGCACTTACCTTACTACAGTAATACTCCATAAGTGCTGCAGTGACGTAGACATGATGGCGGGTTCTGGCATCCTCTCTTGCTTTTTTAAATATCATTCTTCCAGATTTGATACCTTCTGCTCTCCTGGCAAATTTCATATATTGGATATACACCTATGCAAACCAAAGTCATTGTCTGAGTGCAGGTGTCATATATTCAGTATCAGCACAGACACTACAGAGTTAAGCTACACACCACCATGACAAACTAACAGACATTCACAGGATATTCAACCATTCTTCTCAGTAGCTCATTGAACTTTGGCTAAAATAGGTTACATTCAAGGGTTCAAATCAAGTCTTACAAATTACAAAATAATCAAAATATCTCATTAGTTCATAGTGAAGAAAAAAAACAGAAGTCAGGAGCAAGAAAAACTACACGAGTAGACGCAGACTGAACAGTACACCCTTGAATGACAAATAGGTCACTGAAGAAATCAGAGAAATAAAGTCCATAGAGTCAAATGAAAATCAAAACACAATGGACTGATAAAGGGAGGGGAGGAGGGATGGAAAAGAGAGGAGAAGAAAGGAGGTAGGGATAAGTATTCTATGCTTGTAAAACTAGGAGAAAAAAATTTAAAAATTATTTAAAAAAGAAAGAGAATTAAAGTACAACACACCAAACCTTTGTTATTTACTGAAGTCAGTACTAAGAGGCAAATTGTAGCTCTGAGTGCTTAGATTAAAAACTCAGGAAGATCTCAAATAAATAAGGATTCAACTTGAGGTCTAAGAAAAACAAGAACAAATCCAAACCTAAAAGCAATACCTGGCAAGAAATAATTAAAATGCAGGGCAAAAATAATGATGTTGAGACTAAAAGAATAATACAGACTGATCAAAGAGTTATTCTTGAAAAGTAAGACAGACAAACTCCTAGCTGAACAACCAAAAGAAAGATTTAAACTAATAAAATCAGAAAAACAAGGTTTCTACAAATTCCACTGAAAGACAGAAATCATCAGGGAGCACTTTGAAAACACATTTGAAAAACTTGAACACTGGTGGGTGGGGTCAGGTCACTGGCCATAGTGGCCTCCGTGGTCTTTTGAGAGTTTTCTTGGGACAAATGATATAAGGGTTGGGGTCTGTGGAGGAGGACACACATGGAAACAAATATATGAGGACAAGAAACAACTTTTTGGCTGTCACTAGTGTGTTATGTACACCACTGGAGCAAATGGAAAAAAATACATTCTGAGACATGGATGGAAGCTTAGTGTGTCCTGAGTGGCACTGCTGGCTTCGCTGCGTGACTGAAGACCCTTCACCATCACCATCTACTGCTTGTAAATTCATTTGGACAAACCATAAATTCAACAGTATGCCCTTATTCTACCACTAGAAAGAAGACTCAAGAGTGGGTCCCACCTTCACTGGCGTATAAGTAAAGACAAAAATAGTTTTAACTTGAAAAATATAGGACTTACCATGGTATTACCTTCTGCTTACCATTAACATCATTAAAAGTGACTAACAACTTGAACATGTAAATAAATGGATAAAAGTCTAAACATAAATGACTTACCAAAATTAAACTGAGACAATATAAACAATCTTAACATCTGTAACAGCATATGTATGAAAATGCCAAAATGAAACTTATTAGTTTGCATGCTAAATTAAAAATTTTAATTAAAAAATCAATCAAGAGTTAGAAAAGCCCCTCTGTAATTATTTCATAATACTTCAATAAAAAGAAGACTAACCCAACAGAGCTGACATCAGTAGTTTTTAGGGATTGGGCTGAGTAGAGCTGAGGACCAAGGATCACATAAGGGAATTTGCAAAGGTTGTGGCACTGTTTTGTTTGTTTCATTCTTATTTGGCTTTTGAAACAAGATCTTATGGACTGAAGGTTACTTTGAACTCACAGTCAGGTAAAGGATTCCTAATCCTTCCCACTACTAGGATCGTAAGTGTGAGCCACATGTCCAGCAGTGTTGTATATCTAGATTATGATGGTAAGCTCCATGATTTATTAGTTAAAACAACAAAAACAATATGTTAATTGAAATTCTGTTGCTGTTATAGCAGATTATGAAAAGTGAGAAAAAGAAAGGTACTTACCAAGGTCGGATCAATATCCTCAATTGCTAGAAGTCTGTTATATATACTGTGAACCTTCTCATACTTCATACGACTCTAAGATAGTACAAAAGCGGATATGAATATACACTCATATATATAAAGATCTGACCTTAAGTTGTACTCCTGTTCCTCTGACTTCCACCCAGGCACTATGATATTGCACCTAAATTTAGTATGAGCTTGAGCTGGAGAAATGATCAACAAGTAGTGTGCTTGCCACGCAAGTTTGATAGCAAGGATTCACATCCCAGAACCTGTGTGTGAAAACCAGAAGTAGTAGCACATGCATCTGTAATGCCAGCACTCTTACATCAAGACAGAAGAACACCCAAAAGTCACAGGCAAGCCAGTCCAGCTCACATAGCAGCTAACAAGAGACACCCTGTTCACTATACATCAATGGCAACTATCTATGTATCATTCCTGGTTACCAAAAACAATACATCTCACAAAGAACCTGCCAGAAAAATTTTGTCCTGCAATAAAAATTCAACTTGTAAGCACTGGACATAATGGTTTACACCTGTGCAGGCTGAAGCAGGAAGACCAGGAATTCTAGGCCAACCACAGCTATACTACAAAACCCTCAAACAAATCTTAAGCTTAAACCTTCTTACTCTCTTACCTCTTCATAATCTGCATATGCAAAATATAGAAGCATATTCTTCTTCAATAAAGTGCTTATGGCTCTTTCATATATATTAGCAGCTTCATCACTAAATAATTTGGCGTTGTTCATATCCTAAGAGAAGAAAGCAAGCTTACTCTCAATAATTTTAATATAGCTAAAAAATAAAATTAATAATGGCATTACTTCATTTATACACATTTGCATTTCTGCATTCTAAAGGCTACCAGGATTTTTTCCTTTTATGGGCAAAGGAGGGTTTCTAGGGATTGAATCTAAGGATCTCTACCACCAGCTCTACCCTAACCTCCTGCTTTAATTTACAGAAGAATCTGTCATTAAAAATACAGCCTGGCAAGATAGTTCAGCAGGTAAAGCTCCTGCTTGAAAACCTGAGACCTGAGTTTGATTCCCAGAAGCCCACATGGTGGAGGGAGAAGACCAGTTTCCAAAAAGCTGTCCTCTAATTTCCACCCAGGCACTATGACATGCATATGTCACCCCGACTCAAACAAATGGACAAAATTTTTTTTAAAGCCATTACATTTTGATTCTAAAGAAGACTATTCAAGAGTGTTACTAAGGTTCATATTGACATAAGTTTAAATTTTTCAACATTTATATATTTTTTATTATATTTATTTATTTTTTCCCAGTCATACAAGCTTAATAGGCATCCCAGTCTTCTCCCTCCCTTTATCCCTCCCCATCATTTATATTTTTTGCACAAAATTTTTATATTAGTTTTTTAGTGTACAAAAATAATAGGTTTTCTCACATTTTCATATATACACATAATACTTTTATATATATGCATATATATAATTATACTTTTCTCATATTACCCCACTACTATCCTCCCCAGTCTTCTCATCTCTCACTATCCCCTCCTTTTAGTCCCCACATAGTTACTCTTCAATTATTATGTTGGTGTGTGTGTATGTGTGAGTGTGTGTGTGTGTGTGTGTGTGTGTGTGTGTACTGGCATCTAGATGACACTTAATGACTAAAAGCTGGCATTGTGTTCCTCAGCAAATCATGCTGCTACATTGACATCAAAAGTCGAAAGAAGATGGGTGGATGAATACTCACTCCCTTTTCTGCAAGCAGTTTACTTGACTGCTCCAGATACTGGGCAGCTTCATACCAAATGTCAGGATGATGGCCCAACACTAGCAGGCACTGCTCATAAGCGAACATAACTAAAGGAGAAATGCACAAAGACATCAATTACAATAAACATCATTTTGAAACATTCAATGCAGCACCACAACTAAATCACCTCAGAGAGGGGCCTCAGCAACAAATGACAATAAAAATAACAGTGATTTCTCATCACCATCCAAAATTCCATCTGTCCATTATTTACTGTTTACCAAATTAATGTTTATTGAGCAACAACTATATGTTAGGAAGTGTAAAAGGCGTTGTTAATATAGAAGTGAATAAGACATATGTGTGTGTGTATATAGCCTATATTCAAGAACCATGCAGTACATGCAGAAGACAGCTATTAAGAAAACAAATACAACTACCACAATGGGGAGAAAAGGGTGAAACTTACAGAAATAGGAATTAACAAGATGTAAGGAATCAAAAAAGTTTTCACTAAGTAACTGACATCTAAAGTTCAACTAAAAGAAGGGATAGAAGCTAGTCAGATGAGAAATAAGTAGAGCAGAGGAAGAGGAGTACATGCAAAATTTCCATGGGCTGCTGGGGGTGTAGCCTGGCATGCATGTTACCCTGGGTTGACCTCCAGTGTGGCCAAATAGGTACAGGCAAAGGAAACAGTATTCTAGAATTCATGCAGTGATGAGGAGGGAAAACAGAAGAGTCAAAAAGTTCCAAAGAGTCAGAGTAGTTTGTATAGAGTAAATCTCTTGAGAATAAAAATTATCAACTGAGGATTACATGTAGCTTTACAGTATAACACGCTCTTAGTATGTACAGGTTATGGGAGGCTCCTGGGAAGTCCCCCTCCCCCAATGACTGATGGGAATGCAAAGACTGAAACCAGCACATAATGCATACAGGAGAATTTTATTAGCAAGCAATCGGAATGGCTGTCTCTGAATCAGACAGAGAGGCAACCCCGAAATCTAACTCCGGGGGACTCTTATAGGGCAGGGGCATGTAAGTGGAAAAGTGCTGGGATGGGAAGGGAGGGGTGCCCAGGTGGGTAAAAAATCCTTGAGAGAATGTGCCAGTTTATCTTAGCTGCAGACAGGCTGGGGCCTGTGGAGAAGTTCTTGGGAGATGGCTGCAGGGAGTCCTGGGAGATATCCCACATTGTGAGGGTTTCTTGTTTGTTACTATACACTATATACAAAGGGAGGTGGAGCAGCTTGTGCCATTTTGTGTTGTAACAAACATGCTTAACAAAAATCCCTAAGTACAACCCACAGCACCACTCCACAAAAATGTGTGTGTATGTATATTTTCCATGAAACCTAAAAAAAATATAAAAAAACTATTAAAATATGCTGGAAGGGCTGGAGAGATGGCTTAGTGGTTAAGTCTCTGCCTTGCAAGCAGAAGGTCCTCAGTTCGGATCCCAGATCCCACATAAAAACAACAGGCGGGAAATGACAACAACCTATGCTTCTGGTCCTGGAAGACACAAAGAGGAGTAGCTCAATCCAGGATGATTCCCAAGTCAACCTTGGGCCTCTACACACACGTGTGCGCGCGCACACACACACACACACACACAAATTCTTAAAAATATTTTATCTATCTATCTATCTATCTATCTATCTATCTATCTATCTATCTATCTATCTATCTATCTATCTATTCTATTTCTATCTATGTGGGGGGTGGGGGTAGGTCAGAGTGTGTTCCTGTGGAGGCCCAAGGATGACTTTGCAAATCATCCTGAATTGTTTCTACCCACTCCTTTCTTCGCCCACCAGAGCTGGAAATCAAGTAACCTCCATTTCTGCCTGGTGTTTTCACATGGGACTAGGGATCTGAACTCAGGACCTTCTGCTTGCAGAGTCTTTTTATTTATTTATTTATTTTTATTTTATTCAATTGTGCACGTATGCGTGCGCGCGTGTGTGTATGTATGTGTGTGTGTACACGTGTGTGTAGTACCATAGACGAATTCGGGAACCACCATGGACGCCTCCACCTCCTTCTGCCCCGGGATTCACAGGCTCTGCCCTACCAGGACCAGAAACGCAGGCCGCCCCCGCTTCCGCCCGGCGTCTATACGTGGGGTCTAGGATCCGAACTCAGGACCTTTTGCCTGCAAGGCAGAGGCTTAACCCCTGAGCCACCTCTCCAGTCCCCGCAAGGCAGAGTCTTAATACCTAAGCCATCTTTCTAGCCCTTCCAGCACATTTTATTTTAATTAAAAAAATAATGAGGCTGTATAGATGGCTCGGGGATTAAGACTATGTCTTGAAATGCTAGGTAGAAATGGTGGCAGCTTGTACTTATAGCTCTGAAAGATAGAGTCTGGGAAACCCAAGTAAAGCAAAAAAGAGGTAGAAGCAATCCAGGGTGATTCCTGAAGTCATGTTTGGGCCTGCATAGGCACACAGAGTGCCCCCCCGTCTCTCTCTCTCTCTCACACACACACACACACACAATTAATTAACTAATTAACTAATAAAATTATAAAATAAATATATGCTGGAGAATGAAGCAGAAACCAGGGCAGATTGAGCTATGGATAAAGAAGGGAACTGCAGAGACTCATATAAAATATTGCCTTTTCTTTTCTAAATATATTTCATTTTTAAAAAAGAGATAGAGAGAGAGAGAGAAAGAGATGGTACACACATGCACACATGCACCATGGTGCATGAGTTCAGGCCAAAGGACAACTTTCAGAAATTGGTTCTCTCCTTTCACTATGTGGGCTTCTGTAATTGAATGCAGGACTACAGGTTTGAAGCAGGAGCCTGACCCACTAAGATATTGTTATAATTAGGCACAGGTGTCAACTTGATAGTTGAAGGTTTGAGCTCTGGGCACATTTGTGGAGAATTAATGATTGAGTTCAGCCCAGAGCAAACCTGCAAGAAATTGTCTAGGTGATGGGGAAGGTCCAGCCCATGGTGGGTGGGACTAGGCCCTGGAATAAAATACCAGGAGCTGACAGAGAAAGTTGGCATCCTTTTGTATACTTGGCTAGACATGCTGGTCCGACAAGTAAGGATGGTCCCTCTCTCAGCTGTTGTGTAAAGATGGTGTGGCCAGTTCCCTCAACCCGGGTGTTGGTGCGTGCTCTCACATCAAGCTGGACTGAGAACTGTAATCAGACTATCGTTAAGAAAATAAACCCCTTGTTCCCTTAAGCCGTTTGATGGTCACTTATCAGCAACCATGCAGGCTGACTGCAACAGATATCTTGCCCATGAGCAGCTCCTGGATCAAGTCAAATTCTGTAGCCTTGTAATATTATAACATTGTGTTCTGGGCTAGGAGAACAATTAGAAAGAGGAGGAAATCTCCAAAAGGAAAAAAAGCTGGCACTTGAAAATGTGGGCATAAACGTCCTCAAATCCCCAAGTGATTCTTGAAGTGTAGATATACACAGAAAAGAAAACAAAGAACCCAGCAGAAAACAGGACTACAAGCTGAATAGATATCCCAGCTGCTGCCTTTTTAAGGAAGATTCGGAATAGTTTGATATTTGAATCCCACGTAGTTAGATGGTGTGGGTAAACACTCTGAACTTTCCATTATGTATTAGGAATAAGATTATCCCAAAGGTAAAGAGATGAATAATAAAACTGAAATACACCTGTGTATATGTATGCACTCAGATATGCAGATGTCCATGCATGTGTGCGCATGTGTACATGAAACCCGTCTTCCTTGATCACTTTCCACCTTACATACTGAGGCAAGGTCTCTCACTAAATGAGCTCAGCTACTTTAGCTACCAGTTTGATCCAGGAATCCCTGTCCTCTGAGCACTGGAACTATTATAGGGGTTGTTGAGCCTGCCCAGAATTTAATGGGTGCTGTGGATTTGAACTCTAGTCGTCATGCTTTCATGGCAAGCACTTATCCAACTAAGCCAACATGTTGCCAATTCTAAAACTGACCCATGTTAATAATATAAAACAAGCCTCCACAAAGTCCAGATTATACATTTATATAATGTACAAAGGAAAAAAAATGCTAATAAATGATAAAACAGGTAAATGTACCCAACAATCAACAGAAAAAACAGTCAAAGAAAACCAATCCCATGACGGTCAATTGTGTTTGGTAATTAGCATGAAGACTTTAAAGCTACTGTAATAAATACATTCAATAATCTAAATAAAAAGATGGTTAAAAAAAATCTCAACAAAAAACTTAAAGCTATAAAACAAAAATGTTCTGAAATGGAAGTTTATCAAACTAAAAGGCATAATTATGAAATGAATAAAATTACCAGATGGCTTACAAGCAGATTGGAGATTAAAAAAAAACCCAAAAAGTCAATGAATATAGAGATAGATCTATAGATATGATTATGTCCAAAGAACATGACATTGAAAAAAAAAGTAAAGATTTAAAGTTTAAAAGAAAAGAGTCTCTGCTGAGTATGGGAACCAACCTAGGTTACATAGTGAGCTGGAAGCCAACTGGGCTAAATAGCAAGAACCTGTGGGGAGAAGCACAGCCTTGAGAGTCATCCAGAGCCCCGGGAGAGTCAATCTCATTACCTCTTTTTGTTATAAGGGTTTGATCCTCTGTACGAAGAGGGTTGCTCTTCTCCCACTGTATATACTTCTTCCACATATCCACCTGCTGAGCTTCTTGAGGAGTATTCTGAGGAGGCACTGAAGGAGCGTTGCGATCTAAACCTTTCATTACAGTCTCATATTCCTAAACAAACATTTAGAATGTTAGTTTGTCGGCCTAGAATAACTCGTACATATGAAGATTCAATTGATCAGTTTGAACTGTTTTGCTAAGCATGTTTGTTTCATTAAGATAATTTTAAAAATTAAACCAGGCATGTTGGAACACATCTGTAATCCTAGCACCTGTGAGAAAGAGGTGGAAAGATCAGGAGTCCAAGATCATCCTCAGCTACGTAGTGAGTTTGAGGACCTGTCTCAAAAATCCAAAAGCAGAGGGCTGGAGAGGTGGCTCAGGGGTTAAACCTCCGCCTTGCAGGCGGAAGGTCCTGAGTTCGGTTCCCAGATCCCACGTATAGACGCCAGGCGGAAGCGGGGGCGGCTTGCGCTTCTGGTCCTGGTAGGGCGGAGCCTGTGAATCCCGGGGCAGAAGGAGGTGGAGGCGTCCATGGTGGTTCACGAATTCGTCCGTGGTTCTACACATACACACACACACACGCGCGCACACACGCACATACACACGCACATGTGCACCGTTGAATAAATAATAATAATAATTTAAAAAAAATTTAAAAAAATTAAAAAAATTTAAAAAATCCAAAAGCAGGGTTGGAGAGATGATGGCTCAGGGGTTAAGACTCTGCATCACAACCAGAAGGTCCTGAGTTTAGACCCTAGCCCCACCTAAGAACTCCAGGTGGAAACGGCTGTGGCCTGAATTTCTGGCCCTGGTGGGCGGAGCCTGGGAAATCCCAGCACTAAGCAAGGAGATAGAAGCGATCCAGGATAATTTCCGAAGTCACCATTGGTCCTCCACAGGGACATACGGTGTCCTCTGACACAGATCTGACACACACACACTCTCTAAATAAAAATTTAAAAAAATAGCAGAGGGCTTGCAAGATGACTCAAGCTTTAAGACCCTGTCTTGCAAAGGTTTAGAGTTTGGATCCCAGGCCCACCCTAGTGGGCGGAGCCTGAGAAATCCCAAGAGGGAAGCAAAAAAAGAGGTAGAAACAATCCAGGATGATTCCCAAAGTCACCCTTGATCCTCCACAGGGACACACAATGCTCTCTGACACACACACACACACACATACACACTCACACACACAAAATAAACTCATAAAAAATTCAAAAGCCAAACATCAACAACAACACACACACAAAAGAAAGAAGAAAAAGAAAGAAGATTCTTTCTAAAAGTAGGTAGGAAGGAATGAAGAAAAAAAAGAAAAGAAACAGAGAAAAGAATGAGAGGAAGGAGAAAAGGAAAATATTTTTCCAAATACAATTTATTATATTTTATTTTTTAAGAAACTGTAACTACTTCATTTCAAGTATATCATCTCAGACAGATGCTTTAACTGCAAATAGTTGTCATTTTTTAGGATTGTAAATTGTGATCTCAATGATTCAATAATCATTAAAATTGAAAGTCTGGGGCTGGAGAGGTGGCTCAGGGGTTAAGCCTCCGCCTTGCAGGCGGAAGGTCCCGAGTTCGGATCCCAGATCCCACGTATAGACGCCAGACGGAAGCGGGGGTGGCCTGCGCTTCTGGTCCTGGTAGGGCGGAGCCTGTGAATCCCGGGGCAGAAGGAGGTGGAGGCATACATGATGGTTCGCGAGTTCGTCCGTGGTTCTACACATACACAGACACACACATACACGCACACACAGACGCGCGCGCACATACACACAGTTGAATAAATAATAATAATAATAATAAAAAAAAATTGAAAGTCTAACAGATTCCATACCTTTGCTACACGTCTTGCATTCATGTAATCTCTACTCCGATCTTCAATCATTTTTTTAGCTAAATGAATATTGATACCCTAATAGGGGAAAACATTACTGTTAATAATTTTGAACTTTTTGGGGAGTAAGAAGGAAGAGGAATAATTCTGTGGATTAAATCCACTACACATGCTAGTCAAGCAGACAAGCACACTACCACTAAACCACATATCCAACCTTGAAAAACATGTCTAAATTAAATAATTTAAAAAACTCCAGTTTACTTATTACTAAATAACTTTAAATTCATTTTAAAGACTTCTATGTAAATGTATGATTGATACATATGTTCAAAGATCAAAGACAATCTACTTATGTCCTTTAAGAGCTAGCTATAAAATTTTATGTATTGGGAGGTTTTAAAGATAGGTAATCATGAGATCATATCTCATCTTATCCCAGTCAGAATGACACATAACAAATGCTGCTGAGGATGTAGATAAAAGGAAATACTTACATGCAGCTGGCTGATGTAAACTAGTTCAGCCAATATGGAAGTTTCTTAAAAACTGAAAATAGATCTACCATATGACCTAGCTCTACCACTGTTGAGGGCTCTAGTCAACACATCACTGAAATATTTGCAGATCAGTGTTTATTGATGCATTATAAACAATAGCTAAGCTATGGAACCTAACCTGGTATCTAACTACAGAAGAATGATTAAAAAAAAATGGGTATGCATACACACAGTAGAATTTTTTTCAGCCGCAAAGAAATAAAGTTATTTTACATTCAGGAAAATTAATATAACTAGAGATAATCATATTTAGCAAATTAAACAAGTCTTAGAAAGATATATATTGTGTTTTCTCTCACATGTAGTTCTTAGATTTCATACAGATACATACAATCCATATGTTTATATGACATGAAAACGAAATGAACCTGTCTAGGAGAATAGCAGGGACTATTAGGGAGATGAGAAAAAGGAGATAGGTATGAGAGGAATATGCTCAACATATTGCTCAAAATTTTTCAAAAGTTAAAAAAATATTTAAAAGAAACCATTTAGAAAGGGTTACTTATCTTTAAAACACCAATAAAGACTAATGCTGATGGGGAAGAGAAGAGGATGCTTTCCTCAATGGTATACTAATTTATGATGCTTGCTGGAGCATGAATCATGTCAAATATATGTCATCAAAGACAAACAGTGGGTCTCACATGTGAAAAGATTTGAAAACAGGAAGGAGTCTGGCAGAAGCAGTGAAGGGTTGTAAGGGGAAAAGGAGGTGGGGTGGATTGAGGACTAAGAGATGAAAACTTAAATTTAAAGGAAAAAAGGAAAAAAAAGGGTCAATTATTTTATATAAAGTTTTATTAATATGGAATAATGTACAGATTCATCAGGGTAGCTAGATTTAACTAGTCAATTGCTAGCAGATCCTCACAGTTTATATAAAAAAAAAAAAAAACCCCACAGGCAGCAAGGAAAGGAACAATACCACTCTTATTTTAGAAAATAGAGTTAGTTTGGGGGGGGGAAATATTTAGGCAAAAATAGAAGGGTCTGATTACTGCTACTTTTAAGTAAATTTGTAAACATCTCAAATATTTCTCAATTTTAACTTTTCATGTGAAATGTCAATAAATAAAAACTACATTAAGAGTAAGTTTGATTTTTTAAGTCTTCAATAATTTTAAAATCCTCCAACAGAAAAATTTGGGGGGGCACTAGTGATTCCACAGCTGTCCTACCCACTGTTGTTCTTCCAAATCAATCCCAGATGTGGTGGTGCATATCTGTAATCTCAGCACTTGGGAGAGTGAGGCAGAAAGATCACAAGTTTAATGCCAGATTGGGCCTAGTATCCTAATTTCAAAGTTCTTGCTACATAGAGAGTTTTTGGTCTCAAATAACAAACGCTATGCTCCCAGGTGCCTGTGCATAGACCTAGCAACCCGAGTTTCATCTCTAGAGCCCATGTGATAAAGAAGAGAGCAGACGTTACAAAGTGGTCTTTTGACAGGCACTGTGTACCTGCTCTCTCTCTCTCTCTCTCTTCAATAAAATGGCTCAGTTCATAACAAACTACTCTGGCCTAATTTACCTCTTCATACTTGTTGTAGTCTCTCCAGAGTTGTTCAATGTTGATCATTGGATTAACACAACCTCGTTGATAAACTCTTCGGACAGCAGTTATTCTCTGATTTTCTGCATAAGATCCAACAGCTTCCCTGAGATTGAATATGAAATGTCATTAATTATATTATAGCTAAATCAACTATTTAAATATTATAAATTATAAGAATACTTACACGCCTTTTAAGAAATTGATGTAATCCACCCAAATCTAAGAAATAAAACAAAATGTTAACATTATCCTTGATATTTTCATAAATATATAGATTTGAAAAATTTTATTTTTTCAGAACTAGGATAGAACTTAGGGTCTCATGCATTCTGGCAAGTACATTACTGAGCCCAAGCCTTTGAGTAAATATTTAAAATTTTGAACTCTACCTGATAGGACATAATTTCCATTCCAATTTTATCCAGGGCAAAGTCATAAGCTTGAGCCATTTTTTCTCTGAAATGAATATGAAAGACATATTTTTAAAATTTGCTTATCAGTTGAACATAGTGATTCATCTCTGTTGTCCTATAGCATTGTTAACTCAGAAGGCAGAAATAGGAGTACTGCACTGAATTTGAAGCCAGTCTGAGTTACAGAGGGAGATCTTGTGTGAAAAAGTCAAGATCATTATCAGAATGTAATTAAAATGTAACTTCTGAACATATGAGCAGCATCTGACAATTTTCTATAAGCAAAAACTAAAACATCTCTTGAAATATGTAATTCTTTTATGTTAAGTTTGTCAGTGTCATTAATTTATGCATGTTCCATCTACTGCTTGTGAGTTTATCAAAGAAAAGGTCCATATCTTATTTAATTTTTTAAAATTGCCAAACTTTCATGTGGCAATTCATGGATGGAAGCAAGTAGTTCTCTCATTAAGGAGGTTATGTTATATCTAAAGGTCTTGTTAGTAAATTAGCTTATTAGTTAATTTAGGGAGAAAGACTTCTTTAATATAAAACAATAAAGCATAATAAAAGAAGGTAAAAAGATAGAGTTCTACTTATAGAAACAACTTGACTGTTATGAGCAAAAAAAATGTCTGAGGAAGTACAGTTTAGAGTCAGTGAAGAAAAGCAGGTGTAAATCATAGTGGAAAAGTCAACTAAACAAATGCTTTGGATCATTTAATTGATATACCAAACTATAACCTGCTAAGATGGTGCCAGGACAGGCATGAAAAAGCATCTAGAAAAAGCTTAACAAGTAAGCCTATCAACAAACTACTGTTTCAAAAACATTGTTTCAACATAGAAAAAAAAATTTGGGTTGATTCTCCAGAGTAAGATAAGGGCAGTAGCTTTCTTTGAAGCACTTGTCCTGATTTCTTGGAGAAACTTGACTATTTTCAAATGCTTAGGTTTCTACTCGCCTGTAGCAAAGAATCAAGAGACAATTTGAATTTATATGGAACTGATTGTGTGTCTGAAGATGACATGCATTTTTAAGATCATGATTTCACTTACTTGTAACTTGGTAGTTTACCCTTAGTTTCTCGGACGTATGAAAGATAACATTTCCATAAATCAATGTGTAAAACCTTCATAAGGCATCTTTGAAATAGCTTTAAATATAAGAAACTACTATTAGTATCCAGTTAAATAGATTTCACATGTGCATCATGAATGAAATGGAAAATTAAAAACACACAACCAGGGCTGGAGAGATGGCTCAGGGGTTAAGACTCTGCCTCGAAAGCAAAAGTTCTTGAGTTCAGATCCCAGGTCCCACATAAAAAAAAGCCTGTAATTCTGGCTCTGGTGGATGGAGCCTGGGAAATACCAGAGAGAAGCAAGGAGAAAGTAGAAGCAATCCAGGATGATTCCCAGAGTCACCACTGGTCTTCCACAGGGTCATACACACAATAAAAAAAATAAAGTTTAAAACAAAAACAAAAACCTACAACCAGTGTTGGGATGATGGTTCTGTGATTAAAGAGTTTTCAGCATCTCAGATCCCATATAAAAGTGCTGAGTGTGGAGGTCTGTCAGTAATTCCAACCTCAGAAGTACGTGACTGGGAATCCCCAGAGAAAGCTGGCTAGCCAGACTAGCCCTACCCATGAGCTCTGGGTTTAATTAGAGACTGTCACAAAAGCATAAGGTGCAAGAAGAATGACTGAGGACGATTTCTGTTATCAACCTCAGGTTTCCGCACACAAGTGCTCATGACAGATGTGAATACATATATGTACATGCACACACACACATATACATAAGCATATACCTCTATACATATAAAATAACAGAAAATCAACCAGATCCTTTCAGAAATCAATTTTTTTCTAAATAAAAAAGCAAACAACAATTTCCTCCTGCTTTCACTTTAGAAAATCACAGGTATTCTCATGCACTTGAGTAATGAGTACAATTATTCTCTCCCAAGCTGTAACCAAGTAGATAAGCAAATAAATAAAAATTTCCTTCTCTAGCTTTTTTAGTTTAATTAACATATCAAGTTGTGAATTTCAGTAGGACATTTTAATTCCAACTTTGTTCTTATTCATCCTTATCTTTCTCTCTCCTCTAGTCTCCCTGAACCCCTTCCTCACCCAAGAACTCTCCTCTTGCTTCCATTCTAGTATATCCATTACGTATTTTTCCCTTCCCTGTCTCCTTAAGACCTTCCTTCCCCATCATGGTTCCCATTCTAATTTCATGACCTACATACATACACACAGTTAAAATTTAGGATCCCCATGAGAGAAAAAAATGTATTTGTCTTTCTGAGTCTGGCTTGTTTTGATGTCTAGTTTCGTACATTTTTCTGCAAATGTTGTAACTCCACTGTGTACATGTACCACATTTTCTTTATCCATCTGTGGATAATTGTTTAGGCTGGTTCCATTTTCTCTCCTGTGAATAGCGCAGCAGTAAGCATGATAGGATAGTATATCTATGGTAGACTCAGAGTCTTTTAAGTATATACCCAGGAATGGAATAGCTAAGTCACCTTATAGTTCTATTTTTAATTATTTGTTTTATTGCAGTACCGTGTCATGTATTCCTAACTGGCCTCAAACTATGTTGTAGAGGATAACTTTCAATTTCTGATCCTTCTATTTTTACCACCCAGTATTGAGATTTCTAGGTTTTGTAAGACAGTGCTGGAGACTGACCAGAGCTTCATGCATGCTAGGAAAACACAACAAACTGAACTACATCTCTAGCCATTATTTTCAGCTTTCGAAAAGCCTCCATGTTGATTCCCACAGTGGGTGTACTTTATACACCTTCTCCTACATCCAGCAAGTGGATAAGGGTTTTTCTTTCCCCACAATCTCACCAGCATTTTTTTTTCTTGCTGTTGATTATTCTGACTGGAGTGAAATGGGATCTCAAAATAGTTTTAAATTTCATTTCCCAGAAGCTAAGGAGCTTTTAAGTTTCTAAAAAGGTTGAGTATTATTCCTATTTAATCACTATCTACATTCAATAACTTATTATATTTGTCATATGTGTATAAAGAGAGTCCTAAACTTCAAAATATATTTAAGAACTCACCTTTTCAACCTTGTCATAATTTTTAGCTTTAATCTGAAGGGAAACAAACAAAAAGCAGAATTAATTTTTTTTCAGATATCAAAACTATTTCTGGTTTTGTTTTTTTAAGCCAACCTTACAAATTCATTTTTTCACTAAAACTACATATTTTCTTCAAAAAACCGCAAGTATATCAGGTACAGTAATGCATGCATCTAATTCTAGCACTTGGGAGGAAGAGGATTAAGAATTCAAAAGATATCCTCAACTACATAGTGAGTTCCAGGCTAGCCTGGGCTATATGAGAATATATCATGAAACAAAATAAAAGCAAAACCAAACAAACCATAATGAAACCATGTAGCTGGGTGTGGAGGTACGAAACAAAAAAACAAAAAAACAGCAAACAAAGGAGAAAAACAAGATATAGATATAGATAACATTTATCATAAACATATCTTGGGACTCTAACATTTTTAAATTCATTCATATTGCAAACTTGTGAATATGAAAGTCCATCATGAGATGAATGCAGAAGTATCTACAAGGCCTGCTCAAACTGGGCTTTATGTACTTACTGAAAACACTTTATATAAAGCTTTGCATTCCCTGAATAGCTAGTACAAGAAGAATCCGAGTAGATCAGCAGGATTTACATATTTTGACTACATATGAATATTCAGTCATCAGCTACTACACTGCAAACACAATGCAATGTTATGGGGCTATCAGAGCAAAGACACTCAGGTTCTGCTCCTGCCCATAAGAACTAGCAGTATTATGGGGAAAATAACACCAGAAAATAGGTTCTTATCAGAGACTGTTACAAGTGCTAACTAAATGGGGGCTGGAGAGGTGGCTCAGAGGTTAAGCCTCTGCCTTGCAGGCGGAAGGTCCTGAGTTCGGATCCTAGACCCCACGTATAGACATCGGGCAGAAGCGGGAGCCGCCTGCGCCTTCTGGTCCTGGTAGGGCGGAGCCTGTGAAATCCCGGGGCAGAGTAAACAAGGAGGAGGTGGAGGCGGTCCATGGGGGTTCCCGAATTCGCCTGTGGTTCTACACGCACACAACTGAATAAAAAAAAAACAACTGAATAAAAAAAAAAAAAGTGCTAACTAAAAAAGGACCATTAGGAGCGGGAAAAATCTGTTAGAGAGTTATAAATTTCCTGAAAAAAGTTAGGATCTTAAGCATGAAGTGCTTAGTGAAAAGGAGTAATTGCATACAGACACTGCATATTCAACAACCAAGATTATCCAGCTTTTTTTTTTTTTTTTTAAGTTCCATATAGTCCAGATTGGCCTTGAACTTGCTACATAGCAGAGGACAACCTTGAACTCCTGTTTGGCCCACCTTCATCACCAATGTGCTAGGTTATAGGCACATGCCACATGTCTGACACAACCTGTAGTACTGCAAAGCTCTCACTCTGGCACTTGCCTTTCCCATCACTTGAGAAAAGGAAAATACTACCTATTTTGTAGGCTTATTCAGAAGACTCAATGTTCAATGTTAATAAATTGAAGCCTTTAGAAATATTCTGGCATTATGATCACTCAATCCCTGTCGTTTATTACTGCCACAAAATCTATTCTGGAATTCAGCATGTCCTTTGACTTATATTTTTAGGCCTTTTTAATTGTCTTTGCAAGAACTTTCTTCTTAAAATCACAGTCTGTCTTTCACTTGTTCGTTTTTTCTAGCATGCCTATTATATACTTTAGGTCTGTGGCTTCTACCCTGTTGTTAGCCTTTTTGTTTGCCTTTTGCTCAGGATTTTAAGGTTTGTTTTCTTGAGATTCTAGAAAATCTGCAGATTCTATGTCATGTGGACCCATTGCTCTGCTTGGTTCATAGAGCTTGCATTGAACTATAATTTTGTTCCAGTTGTCTCACTCCTCCAGCAGTTACGGTTTGCTGTAGGCCTAATCCTGCCACTTTTAGTTTGTATTTTTCTGGTTACTAGAGCCTTAGATGTACAGTTTTGTCTGGCTACTCACTGAAGCTGTGCTGGCAGTCCTGTAGCAGTTGAACGCGTTATGGTAGTCAAGGAGTGGATACAAGCCAGACCTCTATCATAGAACTAGAAATACCTTTGGTACAGTCTTGTTCTTTAGGGTTTCTTCTCTCTCTCTCTCTTTTTTTTTTAAACACTTTTAGGTAATTTTATTAGTGCCCGTAATAAATTTGAGACTATTCCAACTAATTGCCATTTCTAATGTCTCGAAACTGTTTAGAGTTACCAAAGTTCAAGGAGGAAATGCCATTTTTATAAGACAAACTGATAACAACATTCCCCAGAGGCAGAACGACAGCTGACAGGTTCCAAGATTTAACATGGTTCAGCTTTTTGGTATTTGCCCTGTACTTTCCACAAGCCCCTCTTCTTTGAGACAGCCATAAACTTGAGGGTTTTCTCTATCTACTATTTGACAATGGAGTTGAGTAGAAGTGAGACAGGATGAGTTCAAGTCACCAGCTCACTCAAGATGAAATTAGTTTATAGTTCTTATAACTGGCCCAGTAAAACAAATTACCATTGAGAAAATTGGCAAAGAATATGAATAGGCAATTCCCAGAAGAGAAAATGCAAGCACTTCAAACTATATGGAATATATACTGACTTCCAAAGTGAGAAAGACAAAATCATATTAATCTACACTACTCAGAATTATAAAAATTAAAAAGGTATTAATGCTATCAAAGATATATATGGAAAAAAGGTCTCTCACTGGTGGACAAAGATGACATATAGCCTTTATGGAAAACCATGGGTAACAGCCATTTAAAAAAAAAAAACTTGAAAAACCTTGGCTAGGGAGTGCCATCTGGTACACACCACACATATTAAACAAACAAAGAAATAAATACATAAATAAATAAGTCTAGGGTTATTCTTCAATATATAACAAGTTTAAAGATAGCCTGGGATACATGAAACCTTATTTCAATAAGAAAAATCCATCAATTCTACTCCTGAGATTCATCCCATAGAAATGAGTTATTTCTTAGAACTAAATAAATAAAATATTTTTTAAAAGTTACGTGGGGGCTGGAGAGATGGCTCAGGGTTAAGACTCTGCCTCACAAGCAGAGGATTCTGAGTTTGGATCCCAGGTCCCAAGTAAAAATACCAGGCAGAAATGGCTGTGGCCTGCAATTATGGCCTTGGTGGGCAGAGCCTAGGAAATCCTAGAGAGAAACAAAAAGTGGGTAGAAACAATCCATGATGATTCCTGAAGTCGCCCTTGGGCCTCCACAGGGACACAGTACACTCTAATAAACACACAAAGAGGCATTCAAAAATAAATATATTAAATTTTTAAAAAAAAAAATGAAGATGGAAAAGTGATCCAGGATGGAAAAGTGATCCAGGATATTCCCAATATCAACCTCAGTCCAGCACATGCTTACATAAACATTTACACATATGCAAGTGTAGTCACATACATGTGAGCACATATACATGAAAATGGAAAAATCATGCTTATGAAACAACCACCAAAAAAATCTTACATACACATTTATGTATGATTTTATGAGAATAGAGAAAGACATGGAACATATACAAAGTTGTTAAACTAATTATGGTTGGCAGAGTGTCAAGTGTGGAGAAGAATAGAGGAGAGGAGACTGTATTCCAAGTCTATGATTCCATTTACGCACGTCACTGAAAGTTGTGCAGCGAGCTGGGCATGGTAGCACATGCCCATAATACAGCACTCACAAGGTCAAGGCAACAGGATGGTTAAGTTTGAGAGCAGCTGGGTTAAGAATGAAACCCAGTCTCAAAAAGTCAAATAAAATAAAATGAGACAAAAATTATGTGTATACATACAAATAAAAATTAGTCTATACAATTGATCCTATATGCTTATGAGGAAAAAGACACCTTTGATTAATGTAAGACCAATCTCTGAAGTTGACAATAAGCCACTTATTGTCATTCAAAAATCAAACAAATAGATATTAAAAGTATTAAGTCAACACTACATTACTTTAAAAATCTTTAAAAATATTTTTAGAGTAATTACCAATGTGCTTTGGGGATACAGTGTGCAGAGTGATAAAATGAAAAGAACATGGTCATATGATACCAACAGCTGAATCATTTGCAGCATGAGCTCTGTCACTTAACATAATGGAAATAATATCTACTTTAATTAGTTGCTCCAAGGACTGAAACTATATAAGCATCTAGACACTCCAGGTGATGAAAAACTTTATCAATTAAGAAAAATGTATAAACTTGTACTTCAAGTATAAACTTTGCCCTTAAAATATAAACTTGAAAGGGTAAAGTTATTACAAATGGTCCCATTTAAAGAAGAACAATTAATACAATACAGGCATGGACAAAAAAACACCAGCTGACACTAATTTGTAAGTTTCTCCTTTGCTGGATAGCTTCCATAGTATCACAGAGTACTGTGGAAGCTACTGGAGGGGGCTTAGAGGTGGTGGAAGAAAAACAATCTAAAGTCTCAGTAATCCGTGAAACCTGCAAATTGCAATAACTCACCATAACAATAGGTGACCATTCCTGCAATGAATATCAGTGGCTATGAATATCAAGGTGGCAACCAATAGTTTTCTGATGGAAATTAAGGGCCGCTTGGTAACGAATAGTTTTCTGATGGAAATTAAGGGCCGCTTGTCAAAGGAAACACATTCTTGTTACAGTAAACTTGAATGAGAATCTACGAAAAGGGAGGACACAGGCCCCAGGAGAACAGGCTATGAAAGTTTAGATATGAAGACTGTTTTTTAAATACCTGCTATTATACCGATAGAGTGAAGGAGCACTCAAAACTCAACCACAAAGACTCCTTCTGCAATGGGATGTGTTTATTACAGAAAAAACATAGCTGGCCATAAGGCAGAAAATAAGTGACTATGAACTGCCTGGCCCTAAACAGGATATCTAAGCCACACCCACACACACCCCAAGACTCAGGGAACATTACAGAAGAGAGGGCATAAAATTAAGAGCCTACACCATCATAGACATTCACTTGTATTTTTTTTTAAAAGAAAATGTATATGTAAAAGAGTAGGTAAAAAGAAATGTCAGTGAGTTTTAAATGAAAGTAAATGCAACTTATCACACCAGAAAAAAAAATTAAGAGCCTAAAGTGGGATAGCTGTCCATATATCATCTGAACACAACAGTACTGAGGTATACTGTGATTTCATGGCAGATATGTTCACAAGAACTACATGGGACCTGTCCTATCGACATCTCACCAGGAAAGGGGAAAGATCTCAGAAGCTTCTCCCTGATAAACTGATGAGGACTACAGCTGCTAGGGAAGAAAAGGAAGATGCTTTCCTCAGTGGTGTACTCACTGATCTATGATACTTGCTGGAGCATGAATCATGCCAAGCATATGCCATCAAAGACAAGCCAGATGAAGCACCGTGGGCCATACAAGCGAAAACACTTGAAAATAGGAGGGAGTCTAGCAGAGAAGATGAAGAATTGTATAGGGAAAAGGAGAGGGGATGGGATGGGGGACTAAGGGGCTAAAATATCATAGCTTCATTATATTCATGTATGAAAAACACACATACACACAAAAAAACCCTACAGTCCAAATCTAGAATATTCATGTTCTGAAATTTAATTTTTCATTATTCCTTTAAGTAAAAAAAAAAAAAAACCCATACATCAGAATTTTTAAATTTGTTAGCTTTTAAGTTGTCAAGAATCAAATTTATTATCATTAAGGTGAAATGGTTCAAAAACATATTTGACAAATGAACCTAAATAATACAATTCTATAGGAAAAAAAATCAAGAAACAAAAAGCAAGCACAATACAGCATACCTTAAATTCGAGAGCTTGGGAGAAGCATAAGAATCATTAAGTTAAAGGCCAGCTAGCTACATATCAATACCCTTGTCTGTTCCCCAATGGGAAAACATCCTAAAACAGTCTCTATACATTGGTTAAGATTTTTCACACAAGTTGTTTGAGACAAGTCAGATCTGTTTTTAGACAGACTGAATACACAAGATAGGGCTGACATCTATGTAAGCTTTAATTGCAGTTGTTTACAATAAACCATGAACAAATTGTAGACCTACATTTCTAATTTATTCCCTGTACCTTTCCTAAAAGTGTAGTAAATACATTTTTATGAGAGTTACGACAACCAAGTTTCAGAAGCAGAAGTTGTCTAATTATCCAAAAAGCTTAGTTTTATCCTAAAACCTGAAATCAAATGTAATTCTAAACATAAACCCATATTCTGAACATTTGTTTCTCACTTTTTAGGGTCTATCTAATCCCCTAATACAGTGAAAAATGTGACCTGCAAGATTACAGAATAGTTTGACAATGTAAGATGTATAAATGTATTCCAGTCTACAGAGAATCTATTTACAGATGTACATCTACAGAGAGTATATGTCCAGCCAGTCAGGCTTCAAAAAGCCACCAAAAAATAAATAAGTAGGTTTTTAAGCTGCTGAAGAACATTCTCCTTTGTGTCCTGCTGCCTACTTTAAAGTAATGCTATCAGGAGAGGGGTGTCTACATCTACTCTTTTTTAGTCAATAAATAATTATGTGCCTACTATGTGGTAGGCCCTTTTCCCCTTTAACCAGCACTGCGTGTACAGTGGTGCATGCAATTAACTCTTATAACTAACTCATGGGATTATACTTTTGTCAAGATTGGTTCAATGAAAATAGATAACTTGTTTGTTTTGTTGATCTGTATTTCCTAATTTTATCTCTATAAAATATAAATTTTATCTCTATAAACTATAATTTTTCTATTAAATATGCCTGTACATGAGATGATAAGGTGCTTGTTTGGCATGTGAAACACTATGAGTTCAATTGTTAAAAGTTATTCAATTGCTTAAAAAAAAAGGCAGACGTACAGATATAAATGCATGCCTACATTATACACACCAACTCAGACTCAACAGATTAAGGACTCCTATTGATACCAAAATATTGTAAGTTCTCCAGGTATTTAACTGACATAAAGTTAACTATTTATCAATTATGATGGTAAATTCTAGACCCTTCTGAGTTACGTCTCATTACAATGAATATTAAATGTGCTAAAAATTATCTTGAGGTTTACATTACATTTACTTCCAATTGGGCTCTTTGTACTAATCATTAAGTATTAGTTGACTCTTCCTTCAGTTTTTGGGTACAAGGGAATACAGCTCAAGTGGTACAGTACATGCTTTGTATCACACCTGCGCATGCCCGCACACAAACACACACAGAGTATCATCAGGTGTGTGTGATGATACACACATCTGAAAATGGATATGAATCTATTTTAGACAATTATAAGCTACTTTGAACATACAGGAATGATTTAAATTATCTTTATGCTTTCTGTCCTATAAAATTCAGGGAAAAAGAATTCTACAAAGTTTGTTATAAGAAAAGTTTCACTGAACAGATGGAGTCCAGATTAATAAAAAGGGTTTCCCTTCAGTGAAATCATATGAGTTTCTCAATTTTTCTATAAAGCTAGTGAAGACATCCATGTAAAGTAAGAAAAATATGTATTAGAAAAACAGATACCTCGTTGTGGTATAAGTCTATTATGAGAGCATCAAAAAAAAAAAAAAAAAAACAACCCAAGAAGTGTTAAATTGATCTATGTCATTGAGTCTTCTGGCAGGTGATGATAAAAGCAGGGAAAAGATGGCACTGGAGATAATGCAAGGGTTAAGACTCTACCTCACAAGCAGAAGGACCTGAGTTCAGATCTCAGACCCCATGTAAAAACTCCAGGCTAAAATGTCAATGGCCTGCACTTCTGGTTCTGGAATGCACTTATTAAATACTTGATATATGTAATAATACTCAGCAAGCGTATGTATATTAACTTAATGTTAGAAAAACACCCAAATTTAAGGAAGAAACTGAGGCCCAGGTATGTTTAGTAACTTGCACAAGATCATAAAACTGAAGTTTTGTTGTTTTCAACCAGATCTCACTGCAGCCTGGGCTAGCTATAAACTCATGACTCCTGTCTCAAAAGTACAGATGAGCTCTGAACCACTTTAGTATGTTGCTTTTAAGATCTGAGGATAGTCTGTTGAAACAATACGGATATTACAGAAGTTTAGAGAACACACACGACCAAAGGTGAAATGATTAAATTATGCTTCGTCTAAACAATAGGTTCCACATACATATAAAGCTTTAAAAGCAATTATAAATTTCTTTCACATTTCTAGAAAAATTCCCCAAGAGTCAAAAGAATTTAGATTTTAAGGGAAATAAAATCATAGTTGATTTTGGATGAGATATATCTCTTCGAAACATTATTGGTGTCTTTCTCTGAATGTAAACATAGCCACTTTAAATCTGTGTTTACATGCCTTCAGATTCTTATCAGAGCTTATAAGATGAAAAAAGTTATGTAACTTCTATGTATATTGGGCAAAACTGATTTTCAACATTACCATCAGAGACAAACTTTGGCAAACATTGATTTTCTGTAACTTATAGGGCATCTATCAATACCCATCACTTAGCATTTAGACTTAATATTGTTTTAGTTAATGAACCTCAATAGTTTGCCAACACTCCATACATTATCTTTCAAAGCATAATTACTCTGCATTTTAAATTTTTCAAGACAATGTATTGCTATAAAGCCTAGGCTGGCTCCAACTCATCCTGCTTTTGCCTTCTGGATGTTAGTATTTCAGGTGTAATATTGCTGACAATCAATAATCTGCAAACTTTAAGAAAATTTCAGTGAGATACTACTTTTTTTGGAAATAGTGAAGATAGTCTTAAGTGACATAATGGTAAGAGGGACCACATATTCAATGGTGGTTCCCCAAGATTATCTTGGCTAGTGATGTCATAGCCCTCTTTCTGTAAATACATTTTATGATGTTTGTACACAATAAAATTGGCTAAAGGTGGATTTCTCAGAACCTTAACCAACACCCTAAAATGATGCTTAACTGTGATATGAAGTATTGAAAATTACTAGTTGACATTATGGCTCAAGTGGTTTTACTATTCTGATCTCCTATTAAGTCATCTACACAATTCTTAAAAATTGCTGTCCAACAAAGATCTTTCTAAAAAGATAAATTAAATATGAAATTATAATATAAAATATACATAACAGTTTGAAATACTGGTAATAAGGAAATCAGAGGATCAAGTTTATAAGCCACTAATCTTAAAATTGCAATTGTGGGGGGATGAATGCAAAAAAATTTCTGCATTAATTTCATACTGCAGAACTTGAGTGGTATTCAGGAAGACTTGTTAAGTTACTTCTCTCAAATGTATAATTGTATAGTGACCTGTACTTTCTATTCACTAACTTAACTGACAACTCTTAGGAACTGTTTTTGCCAAGCAAATTTGAAATATCTGTATATACAAGGTCCCGGATTCCATCTACAGCATATACACCAAAAATGTTCAGGATTACATGATTTTCATATATTGTCTTAGAAAACCTCTCCCCACTTTCATTTGTCTAGTTACTCTTCCATTACAGTTAATTTCTCCAATATATATACTTTTGCATATCTAATTTAACAGTATTGTTTGAATATTTTTCTATACATTTCCTCACTAATACTGCCTATACTTTTAGAATGAAAAAAAGACCCATATAATTTATATCAGACATCTAATATTGTGATACTTCATCTAAACTTTCTTTAAAAATCACTATTCAAGGACAAGACAGATCTTAAAGTGAAATGGAAATACATTAAATGGATTGCTTTTTTTTTTCTTTTATTCTTTTCTTTTTTGAGATAGGGTTTCATGTAGCCTAGGATGGGTTCAAACTATAAGTAGCTGAGAATAACCTTGAATTTCCAAACTTTTTGCCTCTGCCTCCACAGTTCTGGGATTATAGGCATTTGCCTCCATGTAGTTTTATGGTTCCTGCATGCTAGGCATGCATGCATTCTACCAACTCAGCTACATCCCTAATTCTTCATTTCACTATTTTTCAAAGCAAGCTATCCACTCCTCCATAATCTACTTATCAACAAAGATCTGTGATTATAAAAGTTTCCCCAATTCTATAAAACTTATATTACTGTCCTCTGACCTGCATCTGTGTACCATGAGATGCATGTGTGCATGCTTCTACCTCCTCTCAAATAAATAAAATACATATAAAAAACCTACATTACATTCTGCAGTCTAAAAAAAATTTTGAAAAATGCTACTACTCAAATAACTTTTTGTTTTAAACTAGAAATCATTCTGCAATTCTGCCTTTGATTTCACTCAAGAAAATATGAACATTTCAATTATAATTCAATACTGATTCTGTAAATCCTACATGTAGCTTTCCAGTTTTATTATCTAAATGACCCAATTACAAGTGCCTTTGAAATACCTATCAAAAAGTCTAATTAACCATTGTTTGCATAAAAAATTTACATTTATTCAATCCTGTTCCTTGTACTCAACAAATTACATTGCCTATTCTTTCTAAAATTCCAAAGTAGCCTTGAAAAATCATTATCTAGCTCAAGTTGAAAGATCCTATTGGCAAACTTTGATAATGAAACATGAATTTCAAAAGGTAGGCCTAAAGAAATATTATGAGCACGTAAAAACACTGAAAATATTGTTACCTTCTTACAAAGTAAAATAACTGGAAATAATGAGTGTGTAAGACTGATTAATAAATGAATAGCTGGAATAGCATACGTGTTTTAGAATACAGGACTGGCAAGATGGTGCAGGGGGTGAAGGTATTTGCCATGCAAGCCTGGAGATCTGGGCTCATGCCTGGAAATCAAATGATGGAAGGAAAGTGCCAACTCCCAGAAGTTGTCAATTCACCTCCAAATGAGTGTATAGAAGTCAGTATGATCACACGTGCATGTGAAAACACACACACATAAAAATACTACAATACAGTACCATGTGAAAAGGTAGTGTGTGATACGGCACTTGACTAGATGCATTAAAATCCTAGGTTCAATCTTTAATCAGAAAAATACACCATATTGTAAAAAACACAAGCTATAAAACCTTTTTAAGATTTTAAAGACATCTAGAAAAGTTAAGTGATTAGATTACAGTTTAAAGGTAAAAAATAACTTGGTGGTGCTTGGATCATTAATTCTGTTATAGCCTGGGTTACATAATGAATAAAAGAATAAATGAATGATTGAATACAGTGGGAATCTCTTTATTCCTCTTTCATTAAATGTTTTAAATGGAAAGAAAACAATGTTTTTATTTTTAAGAAATACTGCTTCAAATATCCATGTAAAACACAAGAAATTACTTTGAAAGCAGAGACATAGATGTAGATGGAGCTAACAAAATGTCCTTAGAAGTACCAAAAAAAAAATCAAGTACATTTCTTATTATACACATATTCTAAAATTACAATTTTGACTTTTAATGGGTTTTAATGGGTTAAGTCCTCACTTGAATCTTGAGTTTATCTGTAAAATTAAACGATCTACTAGCTACTCAAACACTCCCTCACTGGGTCAATGAGATGGCTCAGTAAGTGAGGTGCATGTTGTGCACTTTGGCATGCATGTATGCACTCTTTCTCTGTCCCACTCTATACCAATCAAATATATATATATCCTTACTTTACAAGTTCCTGAGTGTTTTTCTCCAAAGAGGAATATAGTTAATGTTCTTTTCCTTGTGTATCTTTCTGCTAAAGTATGCTATAGTTCCCCAGATATTTTATATACTCTGATGCTTGATTTCTTATTCACTATATCTATCTCCTCCAAAAATGTGAAACTTTGAAAAATAATGTCACAAAAAGCTCAAATTGTATACAGAATATCGAAATTGAGATCATTATTAAATTTGTTCTATGAAGAAAGAGAACCTTGTTAACATCATTAAGGAAGCTGAAGGGAGGCAGGAAACTGAAGGGAGGCAGGAAACTGAATAGCAAAATCTAGGTCAAGATGGTGATATTTTTGCCAGTAGAAGGAAGAAGTCTACGGAGAAACCTTTAATCTAATAAACACAATAGCTCTTCTTCCCGTTAACTCTGATATACAAGTCAATACATTAGATTGTTAAATTATTAACAGGTGTGACAAAAAAAAAAAAAAAAAAAAAAAAAAAGAAAGAAAGAAAATGCTTCCTAGAGCTCAGCAGTGCCTGGCAGCCCTTTCCAAGACACCATCTAAATCTGAGTGAGAACGGGAAACAGACACGGCTGCCAGAATTCTGTCTCCTACCAATATCCCATGACTGTTACAACCCCCAAATAGGTACACAAGCAACTTATAAAACAGGCGAGCTTCCACAGTTAAGACTTACCACTGAATAAGAAAGAAGGTTTTGGAAAGACAAGTTCTACAAAGTATTTTATTATAGTTAATATTATATTGTTTATTAAATTAATATAAAGCTATAAAAATTAAGATTTAATATTTCCTATAATCCTAACAGAAAAATGATCTTATATTATTAAACAAAAAAGTTAATTGAAAAAGCAAAATCTTTATACATAAGACTCGCTTCAAAAGGATCTGATTTTCAAAGATTTTTAGAGTCTATCATTTTCCTTATAATGGTCTAATAAGTATCTCAGTGAATCAGTTTTTCTCATATTTTATAGACAGATCAATTTCAGTGATAAAATACAACTAGCAGGGTTAAGAGTTTGAAAATCTATGTAAAACTACTTTCATGAGGGTACTCAAATCTCATGTTTTTCTGATGAATTGCATTAAAAATATGAAAGATGTATGGCAACAATACCTTTATTTAGAATATGGTAATAAGAACACCAAATATTGGCCTTTCATCTTAGAACCCCCAAATTTATCATTTCTTCCACCAAGAAAAACAAATAAGCACACACTGATGGTTAAACATTAACAAAGTATTTGAACTTCTAAGCTGGATGTACAAGCAAATGCCTATAACACAAGAACTAAGGAGATGGGGGCGCGAAGAGGAGTTTAAGGTCATCCTCGGCCCACACAGGGAGCATTATTCAGACTAGACTATCTGAAGAGCAAAATGTATTACTTTCTTAATGTGTTCCTGAAAATAAAGAGAAAACAGAACACGAGGAAAACTGGATTTAGATATCAGAAAAAGATAATCAAAAGGCTCTTCTCCCATTCCTAAGAGATACAAATGAAAACATTGAGATGACCACTTTTTACGCAGGAATAAAGTTGTAAAGTGTCAACAATAAATTGATTGCATAGAAATGATTTAGAATAGTGGGTTCTTTCAAGGATTATCAATGGAATTTAGATTTTTAAATTTCAACCAACTTTTTGGAAGGTCACTTCTACATACAGAATTCCAGTAAACCCTTGATCCAACAATTTTATTTCCAAGAACTTAATCTTTAAACTCTTCTTTGTTGCTGTAAGAAGTTGTCAACCTATCTCAATTACTTGCCTGTCACAGACTTTGTATTACTTCTGAGTTTTCTCTCATCTTTTAAAAATAAAGTCTCTTTAGTTTCTATGGATCCATTCTTAACGTGCTTAAACATTTTTTAAAAATTCTTCTTGGGACTCAATAAGCACAATGAATCTGCTAACTGAAGTCTTGATTCCTAGAAAATTTGAAACTTATTTCTTCAAATTCTGCTTCTAGTATCTATTTTCTATAGAAAAAAAATTTTAAAGCTTCAAACTGTGTTCCTTCAGTCTTCCAATTTTTTTTCACCTATGCCTACCTAATTCAATCCCAATTCTAGTTTCTGAAGTCTTTGGAAGTGTATATATGCCAAAGCAGCTTCTTTGTATGTTTAGCTTTAAACAACTGTTCCATTCTTCAAATTACTTATATAGTTAATCTTTGATACCTACTGTGAAGGCATCTCTAAAAAAGTTTCGAATTGCTGTTAAGTACATACCAACATATTTAGGCTGATTCCACCTTAACTGTGATGACCTGAGTTTTTTTGAATACTCAAGGAACGTTGCTACTTCTCAGTACTCCAGTTTCACTCATCAGATCAGAGCAACTTTCCTCATTCCTTATGGTATGTAGTGTGCTACACATATAATTTCTAGCTCAATGTCACATAGTATAGCATCTTTGGCACAGAACTTTAGGGGGAGATGATGTCCCACTGCACATTATACTTCAGCAGATTTTGTGTTTTGACTTTTGTTAATGCAAGATGTAATTCTAGAAGACTTCAAATTTGCAGCTCAAATTCTCCCAGTTTGGAAATGTTCTCAAGGCAAGCAGCTTAACCTTGTATTTCCTAAACCAGTTTTTTTCTTTTTTCTCTTCAAATAAGGTCTTGGTTTAGTGATTCTTTGCTGTACTGTTAATTCTTCAATACTTGTAAGATTTTTAGGAAGAGACCTGATTTGAGAAGCCTTGGTCATCATATTACCCAATACTTTCCTTCAATATGTTAACATCAAATTCTCAAAAACTCAAATTATATGCAAACATCTGGAAAGCAACCAACTGATATAAAAATCTATGCCCACTAAAACAGTACTTCCAAAGGTTAAAAAAAATTATTACAGGGGCATGTGAGGTAGCTCTGCATGATTTTGATCCCTCTCATAAATATTTAAAAAGTTAAGCTATACCAAAGTTCAATTAACAAAATGTAATTCCTATTGGGAATTCCTATTCTACATAGGAATTCCCAAGAAAGGATAATTAAGTGTCCTGAAAAACTTCTTTAATATTTCCTATGACTAAATAAAATGTTGAGCACAAATCCTGACAAGATTTTTTTAGAATGGTAAACAGTATTAAACATACTACTAATGCTTTTTTTTTAAAAGAGAGCTTTTATATTTTTCAAAATCTAAAGAATATGTTTAAGTTAAAACAGGAAAATATATTTTCAACATCTATATGCCTCCATAATTTCACTCAAGCATCAGATCAGACATTGACATGCAAATAAACAAGTCAAACCTCATGGATGACAGGAAAATATCTACAGTTTAATAATTTGGCAAACCTACCCAAGATTTGACAACAAACACATGAAAACTCAAGCTTTTGTAATGTATGTAACTGCACCAAACTCTCAGGAAATCTACACCTATTCAGTAAAATTTTATTGAATCCAGTCAGGGGTTTACTGTATGTTTAACTTTTTTATCTGAAAGTATTCCAGAATCACAACCAACCTATTTGTGTGTGTGGGGGATGTCTTTCAAATGCTAAGTCAATTAGTACTATTCTTAATGGACAACCTTATAAACAAAATTATTTTATGTGAACCCCTAAGCCAGGCATGTAATCACATTCCTATACTACTACTAACCCAAGGGATAAGGGGAGAAAAAAACCTTAAGTTTCAGGACAGTCTGGGCAATATAGAAAGAGCTATGTCTTAAAAAAGGAGGAATGAGAGTTGGAGAGATGGCTCATCTGCCTTAAAAGCAGAAAGTCCTGAGTTCAGATCCCAGGTCCCATGTAAAAACACAGGTGGCAGCCTGCACTTTCGGCCCTAGTGGTTGGAGCCTGGGAAATCCCTAAGAGAAGAAGAAAGAGGTAGAAGCAATCCAGGATAATTCTGAAGTCACACACACACACACACACACACACACATAAATAAGTTTTTAAAAAAAAGGAGATGAGAGATGAAAAAGAGAAGGGAAAAGAGGGAAAGGGAAAAAAGTCCAATTTCAAAGAAGCATCTTGTAATATATAACTGTTAGGGCTATTAGACAAAAAGAATTAATTTCTTTTTAGTACTCTTAAGGATAAAGACGGATTATTTTCTAAACCTGATTGTTACCAGTAAGGTATTAGCCACTAGAATTTTATAATCATAAAATTTTAATATAACTGTTACCATATCCCATTAAAATTTGGGAGCAGGAGATATAACTCAGTGCTTGTTGAGAGCATCCCTGACATTCAGGAAGGAATCCCCAAGCAGGCTGGAAAGGTGGCTCAGTGGTCAAAGTGCTCAAAAGAGCACCCAAGTTTAATCCCCAGTACCATATCCTGACATAAACAAGTTAAAATCATATGTGTGTGTGTGTGTGTGTGTATGTATGTACGTATGTTTTCTGCTATGGATTATTTTTTCTTTTGCTTTGAGACAGGATTTTACTATATAGCCCTTGCTAGCCTCAAATTTACAGTATTCTTGTCTCAGACAACCAAGTATTAATATTATAATAACATACTGGCTTAAACCTTAATGTTTAGGTCAGTAACTACTATTCATTAAGTTAATCTATGAATTAAACACTGATCAGTCTACCTGAACTTACCAAGGAATAAAACTTTTAAACATTTTAGATTTTTCATATAATTACTAAATACAGATTACTCTGATAGTTTTTGGAGATCCTAGAAAGTAACTAAATAGATTAAGAATCAATACTGGCTCGGTAACTGAAGTACAATAAGCTCTTTGATTTTTACTATAAAGACATTATTTCATGAAATGCCAATTTTATCGTAAAAGCATATATCATTACTATGTCAGCACAGCTCTAATACTCATTAGAATAAAATTAGAAAATCAGAGCCTAGTAAGATCTACCTTTATTTTTGACATATGTTTGCGAACCAGTGCTCTTGTGTTTACTTTTCTTAATTTTAATCATATTTAGGTATTCCCTAAGTATCCAGATATTCCAGAGGTATGTAGATTTATTTCTACTTAAAACTACATTGACTCTTGTTACTAGGTTAAAAGCCTAAGTGGGACCTTACCACCATGATTGTTCTGCTCCGCTGGTATCACCGTCCTGTTCAGTGCACTCATGCGTTAAATTACAGATTTAACACAGGCATTTTTCATTAATAAAATGCAGTTAACAGATGGACTATCTATAGATAGTAACTTGGGAAATCCCATTGGATTAGCTAGACAATAATAGTTTAATTGGACTTAATAAGACCAACTGTATGTTAAAACACTTCAAGGAGTCAAATTATCCAATGCAACAACCAACCAGTTTCATCTACTATGCAGAGCAAGCGACTCTTAGACATGGTTTTTTGGTAAATGTCACATTTCCCGGACTATGAATATGATTAAAAGCAAAAAAGGTTGTTGTAGCTTGTTTCTTTAAAACTCAATGGAACAATGAAAACAAGTGAGAATTTCTAATCAATACAATGTCTTTGAAAATTAATGCTTCCTTTTTAAACTATATACATACCCAGAATGGTTTCAACCTAATATTTCCTTAGAACAAAATTATAACCACCTCATTGCTTTAGCATATTTGTGAATATTTGTGATGATCATCTATGCTATTCCAGTGGTACTTTCTAACAGTTTGATTTCAATTCTAGATTAACTGGATATGTGTGTGCTTTCTACTTAAGAAAAAATTCATGTTAGCAATTGCAAGTCTGTGTAAATATTGGAATAAGAAGATAAAATTCAGAGTAAAAACCATCAAGCTACACTGGGCATGGTGATACACCCCTATCATGCAGCACTTGTAAAATAGAGGCAGGAGGTTCAATTTGAGAAAACTGTGAACACTAATTTTTGACTCCTCAAATAAAGCATGTTTTCCTTTCCTTCATCAAGGCCTCAGTATCTGTTCTTTTTGTTAAGGCTCCTCAGCTAACTCCTATATAAAAGTCAGGCCTCACTGTATAAAATTTGTTCAAGAGGATTTCCTCAACCTATACTCCAGGTAGGTTCCCTATACTATTTTTTTCAGGTGTTCATTGACAACTAGCAACTGTCAAGTGTTTTACTCAGTTGATAGTGGAAAGTTAATACATTTTAGAAGTTATTTAGGAAGTACGCCAATTCTTACCATCTTCTTGTGATAGAAAGTGAAAGTAAGAATCTAACATGACACATCATTTTCTTTGTACCTATAGTCACATATAATATACAGATAGTGGGGTCTGAAAAATACATGCTTTAAACTATCAATAGAGTGAAGCACTTGTACTATTGGAAAATATTTTTAACTTTGGGCAATTTTATCTGAAACCAACCAGGTATGTTTTACTCTACTAAAAATCTTACCATGTTAAGATGCTTCTACATTGGGGAGAAAAAAAAAAACACCTCACCTAGAGTTTTTTGTGAACATAGTTCTGTATTTCATTATACACAATGTCCTGAGATTTACAACTCCAGGGTATACACTTTCAGTTCTTCGGAAGTGAGAAGCTTTAGAGGAAAATAATTCAAAGTAATAATACAGGAATCTATTTAAAATCGACTGAATGGCAATATGGACTTTCTGTGTAAATTTATTTCAGTTCTTGGTGACCTAAGATTGCCAGATGATTAACACAAGTGGATTGTAAATTCGGGGCCCTCAAAAATCATAAATTATAAACAACTTGAAACCAAATGTGGTAAATGCATACATGTAATCCTCCAAGTCTGAGGCAGGAGGACGGCCACAAATTTGAGGTCAGCTTGTACCCTACGTCAAGTATCTAGCCAGTACTATGTGATAGAACTTTAGAAAAAAATAGAACTCCTTATAATTTCAATGTTATTTGCCCATTTTATATCAAGGATTCTTTTTTAAAGATAACTATATATTGTGTTCTTAAATTCAATTTTTCATTTCTATTTTTCCTTGGCTTCTTTCACAATTTCTAATAACCTAAACATCTCCCCTTCAATATATTACAACAAATGAAGCATAGTCTATTCTTTCAGAAAACTTATTTTGTAAGACTTTGACACTACCTGGAAAGTTTGGCAAGCAGATAGTAAAAGGCCAACCTGATAGCTATCCTCTAAGCTCCACACCTGGGAGGCAAAGGTGAGCACACAGCAAGCAAGACCCAGGCTGGTCTGTGCTACAGAGTCCTGCACATTAACCAACTAGAACACTAAAAGGCTACAGTTAAATGCTTGTTTTGGTCTTGATTTAAGAAAACATCAATTTCATTATTTCCTTGGTAACTAAATGAGTCAATCTTATTGTGGAATGTGAAGGAAAAAAATATCTACAGCTGGATGTATACAGAGCTTAAGATATACAAGGCCCTGGGTTCAAGCCTCGATACTGAGAAATGGTAATAACTAATCCCTTAAAAGCTCAGAATGAACAACTTGCCACTTTTGTATGTGAAATTCCCTTCTACTTCAAATTAGACCCATGTATACACAACTAAAAGCCAAAATCGCAAATATTTAATAAAACAAAAAGCATCAGAAGTAACCAAAATCATCTAGGGGTTTGCATTAACATTTTAAGCTAGAAGAATGTCTGATTGTATGCTTATTTTAAAAATTAGGACTTTAAAAAAAGAAACACAAAATAGCAACAAGTAGATTCTAGATAGGATCTTATATAAAGCAAGCAAGAGGTGGGGTTCACATTTGTAATTCTAGTACATGGAAAGTTGAGACTAGCCAAGACTACAGGATAAGACTGCCTAAATTTTTTATTGTATGAAGCTAATTTGAGGTTGAATGTTTCATTGTGTTCTGCAATTTTTAAAGATTTATTTGGTCTGTTAAGTGGCTCAGCAAGTAAATTTTTAAAACTTAAACAATTCGGGAAAAATTGTCTTAAAGCAATTTTATGTGGTTGAGTAATGTATTTTTTTCAAATGTACACCAAAATTCTGATACATGAACACAGCTAAATACAGAAAGCTCTAGCAAAGGGCTGGAGAAATGGTTTAAGAGTTAAACTCTGCCTCGAAAACAGAAAGACCTGAGTTTAGATCCTAGATCGCACATAAAATATCAGATGGAAATGGCAGCAGCTTGCACTTCCAGCTCTGGAAAGCAGAGCCTGGGAAAGAGCAGAGCAAAGCAAAAAGGAGATAGAAGTAATCCAGAATTCCCAGTCACTCTTAGCCTCCACAGGCACACACAGTGCCCTCTGATCCACAAAGATACCCACATACAAATAAAACATTACTAGATCTATATAAAAAATTGCCTAATTATCAACCAGATAATCCATAATACCTGTGTGTGTTGTGTATGTACACTTACTGAACTCAAGGTTTCACAAAGCACGCTCGGCAAACTCTCTGATACTGAGCCATAGCCACCTCCTTTTCATTCTGTTTGGAGGCAGTGCCTCACTAAGTGCTCCTTGTCCTCTTACGTCCCAGATAGTGGGAAAGGCCTATACATTAGATCTAGTTATGCAGAAAATATATTGAAAGCTCAGTAAGAGTTGGCTATTAACTGAGACAGTCTGAAAAATAAAGGGAATATCAACATTGACAAGATACAGCTGAAAATCAACAATGAATTTTTAAATTCCTAAAAAAACCTAATTTAGAAAAGACTTCATATGGGGTGTAGTGACACCTGTGGCATGTACAATCCCAAAGAAGAAAATCAAGATCCTACCTTAGAAAAAAAAATACGTTTTTCCATAAAATTAAGGAATACCAGAGCAACTCAAAATATGTGCTATTTTAAATAAGATAAATACAATTCATGTATACTTGAGTGAGGTACACAGTGTTAACTTGTTGCCAATATAGTGAAATTCAGAACAAAATGGCTTAAAGTTCTCAGTAGTAAAATACAGCTAAGAAAAACTCTTACCTAGAATACGTAAGATTTTTCCACTCATTTCATAATTTACAGATTTTAAACATGAGTTGTAAGTTTGGTGGGGGAAGGACCATTATTGAAAATAATTAATCAATTAGAGAACAGAATGAATCTGTAACAGTTAAAAATTTTAAGCAAGAAGTATATTGGAAAACTAAGCTGCATGTTGCCTATGTCAGTACTTGGGAGGCTGAGGTAGGAATATCCGGTTTGAAGCCTGACGGTGCTACAGAAGACTCAGTACAAAAGACTCAAAATAACAACAAAAAAATTAAAAACAAAACACATATAGCACTTAGCCAGGTATGGTAGAACATACTTATAATGCCAGCACTCAAGAGGCAGCTGCAAGAGGGTCTCAAGTTTTGAAGCTAACCTAGGCCACTACAAAAAGCAGCATTCTATCTCAACAAAGACACCAAAAAAAAAAAAAAAAAAAAAAAAAGCCCTTTATATGTTGTTGACACTATCACATATATCTAAGTAAGTTTTCCTTGAAGTGAAAAATACCATATTTTTAAATTTTGATATTTGAAAAAATACAAAAATTACTTCTGCAGCAGTAGAGTGTCTTCATTTTTCTTTCTCATATGATAGAACTGACAGGCACCAGCACTCAGGAGGATGAGTTTGATGCAGCCCTGGTTACAAAGTGAATATGAGGCCAGCCTGAGCTAGTGAGTTTCAAAACAAAATACCAACAGGCATCGCCTGGGAATAAATGGTATTATATTTTAGTTGTTTATTACAACTAAAATGTCTATAATACCTTATAAGTCACCTTTTTCTTAAACTTAGAAAGTGAGAGGAAAGGATGCTACTATTTTCCAACAGTTGTGAAACATCGAACTGAGCTAGAAGAGTAACCAATTTAGACCCAATAATAAAAACTGGGAGTTTTAAGTCAACCTTGGGGCTATAAAGTAAGATCTTATCTTAAAGAAAAAAGTGTGTGACAAATACACACAAATCTTAGCCTCAATTATGGATCTTAATACAAAGCAAATGACAGTTATCTCAAGGTACTTCTTGAATATGTAAGAAAAGTCCAGCTGTTCTTAAAGATATAAAAAATGTTGTGTCAGATATTAAATGACTAAGACTTGACTACTGTCTTTGAAGGCCTTAACACTCCACCCCCCCCCCAAAAAAAAACTGCAGCTAGAAACACAAAACACATACTGATTCTTTGAAGACAAAATTCTCCCAAGCCTGAGTGGGTGAGCGATGGCTCCAAAGGGAAGTACTTTGGATATATCCATGAATAAAATGAGGGAGCTAAACTAACTCATCTGCTGACTATATTATGGCTACATACACATGCAAATACTTGCAGTATTTATAGTGTGGCGGGTGAAAAGAAAAGTTATCCAAAAACCATAAATGGCCAATGCGTTTTTAAAATCCAGTACATGAAAGGCTGCAGAAATTTTCACCATAAGGCCTTCTACCATGTCTTTTTTGATAGACTTATATTATATACAAAAGCTGAACTTCTGCACCTAAAAAAGTCTGTAACTACACCTGTTCTAACTGTTATCTAATTTATATTTTTAGAAATGTCAGGACAACTTTAGGACTTTGGCATCTTTATGACAAGATGCATTTCTATAACATTACATTATCTCAAAAGTGCATTTCAATCCTTTGACTTGGATTTGTCTTTTGAACTATCCCTTAACATCTCCAGACAAACTTCTTTAGAAGACCCTCAGGCATAGAATATGGCAACTTATCCACATCATGCTTCCCTGAGGCTTAGAATCGACGAGTTTCTCAAGAAATTGTGTTCAATGCAAACTATTTACTATTTTTGTTCAAATGGCTGTGGTGATTTCAGCACTTTACAGGAGGAAGGAATACAGACAAATCAATTACTTATTTTTTTGCTACAAATTTCCTAAGAACAAAATTTAGTATTAAGCTAAAGCATTCTCATCCACGTTCAAGGCTTTTTAGCCATGTGTACATCTCCAAGTGCAGCACTTGAGGGAATCCAGACAAGGGGGGAGGGGAGGGAAGATAAGGAATTCAAGATCTTCCTTAGCTATACAGTAAGCTTGAGGCCAATCTAATGTACATGAGACCCTATCTTAAAAAAAAAGCACATAGCCAAAAAAAAATTCAAATGTGGTAGCACATGCCTGCAATCCCAGCATGCAGTAGTAGTCTGCAGCAAAGTTAATATGGGAGACATTGTCTCAAAAAAGTCACATATGCCATGCTGGTATATTATCTTCAATACTTCTTAGTAGGAACAAACACATTGAAATTATCCCATATGCTCTCATTAATAACCTTGATAACTAAATTATTAAGTACTGTATAATATGCTAATCTATAAATGTTCAAGATGGGCTGAAGAGATGGCTTAGGGGTTAAAACTGCCCGACTTCGAATCCCAGGTCCCATGTAGCTGTTCAAGAAACATAGGTTAAAATACTATCATTTTGTAGAAAACTTTTCAACTGCATGATCCAACAGTTTTTGTTTCACAACTAACTTTAGAATATATCATCAGCTGAAGAGATGGCTCAGGGGTTAAGACTCTGTCCCGCAAGCCAAAAGCCCTGAGTTAGGATCCCAGGTGTCACATAAAAACACCAGGTGGAAACAGCAAGACCTGCACTTCTTGCTCTGGGAGGCAGAGGCTAGAAAATCTCAGAGCAAAGCGAAAAGGAGATGGAGGCAATCCTGGAGGATTACCGAAGTCACCCTTGGACCTCCACAAGAACACACAGTGTCCTCTGACACACACACATACATACACATATTTTTTAAAAAAAATAGAATGTATCATAAATCTACTTAATATCCTTTCCCATGTTTTCGTTTATTAAAAACAACTTACGTTTACTCATCACGGGGGAGGGGAATGTATGTGCCATAGCATACATGTGGAAATAATAGGACAGCTTGTAGTTGATTCTCCCTTCCAAGTGGGGTCTGTGTATCAAATTCAGGTTGTCAGGCTTGTTAGCAAATTTCCTTACCAGCTGAGCTATTTCACTGGCTCTATATCTTTTAAGTAATATAAGTAAATAAATAAACACAAAGAAGCATAAAATATAAACACAAGTTAAACAGGTCTTCAAAAAGAGAAAAATTTAAGTGTACTAATGACTGCAGAGATCTCAACTTTGGGTTTTTGAGACGGGGTCACTACACTCCGGCACAGTCTAACTTGGCACTTAATACATAGCCCAGGCTAGCCTCGAACTTGTGGCAATCCTCCTGCCTCAGTCTCCCAAGTGCTGGGATTACAGATATCAGCCACCACATCTGGCACTATAATTTTGCCTTATAAAACTCAAGAATAAAAAAGGAATCAAACCACACTAACACAATTCCTGGCTTAAAAATCGTTGCATTCCACATAAAAGAATAAATTGCCTATAAGGTACAAACAGGTTTTATTTAAAGAAATTGTGACTTTCTTTTGCAAGTAATTTTAGTATGAAAAGTTTTGGGTCACAAGAGAAAAAATGTATAAATAATGTTAGCAAATGTGACAGAACCAATGTATCTGTGCTACACAAATGGATAGGGGAAAACGGAAGAAGAAAAAAAGGCATTTCAATACAACTTGACTAATTCAGTATTAATAGTGAACATGCAAATTTGTCTTTTCCTTAGAAAACAGTACTGTAGCTATCCAAAACTTGCAGATTATCTGCTCAGTCAGTTGTGCTTGCAAGTGCTTCTTATTGTTTTCTTTTACATCTGTGCTTTGTATTTATGCAGTTTAGAAACTGTAGGTTCAAAGGCAAGGTTTTACAGTAAAATCTGAATAATCACACAGACATAGACCAACATTTATTACAAACAGGAAAAGTAGATCTACAAGAAGAGAGTACAGATTTTCAAAAAAGAGCTGCAAGCTGAAGTATAGAAATGACCGTGACTTATGTGATTAAGTGTATCTACACTTTAAAATCACATTGCTCCTTCTGTACAAAACACTGTGTGAAGTAATTTAATTGCTATGTAAAGGTGTTAGAATAGTGTAAAGAATGAAAAAGTTTATTTCAAGTGTCCCTCATGTTCCATTCTGAGTTCACTTCCATTTTCCAAGTATTTTAAAAAAGAAAAACTTTACAACCTATTATTTAGAAGGAAAGAAAACCAAGTATAGAGCAAAGAATTCACATTTAAAAGTTTTTAAAATAAAAAGCAATCAATTCTCTATATACTTTTATTAAGAAATTACAGCTTTCACAGACAGCAAGATACATTATTGCTATTATCAGCAGCATTACCTTCTTCGTTTCTTTCAGCTAGAAATGAAAACATCCTTCAGTTGGAAAATTTTGAATGAATGTGGCTCAATTCAAAGCAAATTACTTGTAACAATAAAATATTGTAGCTTACATGTCACAACCATCACCTAATTATATGTAAAACTTCACAAACCACAGGAGGGTAGAAAATTTAAGAGAATACAGCAAAATTGCATGTTTTCAACAGTGTGATTAACTTAGGGACTTGTTAAATCACTTAAGAAATGGGTGTGTAATGAGCACTGAAGCTGAATAAGTCTGGACCCCAAAATTTTTAAAAATACTGACATATCCAATTCACTAGAACTGAAAGTATGTTTCCTTTAAATAAAAACTAGGCAATCAAGACACTGTCCTTGATAACTGTGTCTCTTTATAAATCATGCCACTGCTTGCTCTTATATATTAAATTGTGGGAGATGAAATTATGGGATGAATGTAAGAGTAAAGCAACACATTTCAAGGACTGAAGGTGAAATTGTTTCAATATACAACCCTAAATTAAGTTGTGCTAACTTTCAAAACTATATAAAAATGCACAACTTCATTCTAAATTCCCACCTAGTAGAATTTTTATCTCCAACATTTTATACTGAAGAATGAATTAAAGATATCATTTCAAAACATTTTACACTGATAATTACATAATGTTAATTTTCACTAATGTGAGAAAAGGTGCTATCTAGTATAGTTAGCTTCTTTTTTCTAAATCGCTGTTTATAGTATGCTCTTACTTTGCTTCAATAAGAAAATAATTTTTCCCCCTTTTTTGCTCTTTGTATTGAAGCAGAATTTCCGAGAAACTTCTCTGGGAAAGCAAATAATTTTTCTTATTAAAGATATATTTTCTATTAGGAAAAAAAACCTAATATATTTATAGAGTTACATATTAGTTTTAGCTGGATATAAATGAAACATCATAATTTCCCCATCACGAAGACTGAGTTACGACAATGTATTAAGAAAACTTTATTTTCTTGAGTGTGTATACAGGATGTTGTGAAAACACTATTAATGCTACTTTCAATGTAAAGACATTCTTATTCAATTGAGACTTTTAAAGTATTATAAATAAATTGGGTCTTCACCAAAAATAAAGGCCACAGAGTGACATGATCAAAAAAACTGTAATTTCTCTTGGGCCTAAACTTAAATATGAATATAAAAAACTAAGATCAAACCAGGAAAAAGACAATTCAGGTATGCATTTCTGAAATCAGCATTCAAATTTACATCTTAATTCCTAAACCATAAATATAAAAATTTAATAATACATGTTACCACTTTTCAGATTTTAATACAAATATACATTGTGCATGTGTTTTATACATACATACATATTTGTGTGTGAGAGTATAGAATAACTGTACACATTATCAGCTAAATAATTCAGGCAACTGCTAGCAGTCTCTGAACTATTATGTGAAACATGATTGTTATTTAGACAAGTTTCAGCCCCTTGAAATAACAAATGGTCTTTCTTGGAATTCTTTAGAATGCAGTTTGTATCTTACAGTTAGGAAGGAAATGGGGAGAAACAAACTTGCTATTTGTAGAATGTAGACTGCAATTGTACAATGTAGTATGCAATGTAAATGTCAGTGTAAGTTAAAGTACACTCTCATTGTATGAATACTGGAAAACAAAAAACTTTGTATCTCAGGAGTACTATTGCAACTATCCAGAAACAATGCTGCTTCGGTTAGGTTTGTAAACTAGAAAGTAAAATGAGTGTAAGTGATCCAGGTCCCATGTTTTACCAAGTAATCAGAAGTAGTACTATCTTCAACATACTTCAGAAAGGCCTCGCTTGTTGAGTTGCAAGCCCATCTATCTTGGTGATTTAAATATATAAAGCAAAGAAATGGTTTCAGGATAGGTGATGGTATCCTAAGGACATGATCATGAGCCAAAGTACTAGACTCATCCTAAATTACAAACTCATTCACACAACCAAACAGAAACATACAGGCCACATACAACCAATCACAACCAAACACACAAAAATAAAACACACACAATGTTCCTGCCATGTCCAGTAATTTCCCTCCCCACAAAAGAAACTATAGCACTGATTCAATGAGTACATTGTAGCCTCTATTTAAGTATGCTGTGGGTTGGAATCCATTCTAAGAACTTATCACTGTATTGTGAATTGTGTTCAGTATTGCTGATGGCTAAAGTCCTTTGAGAAGTCCAAAAGATACCCTCAATTAACAAACAGCAGTTATGGTGGAGAATGTTGAGACTGCAGTATACTTCAGTTAAAAATTTATACAAAATTAATATTAAAAAAATAAAAGCACTGCATAAGTTGTATAAATAAAAGAAGTGGTTATCACTTTCTGCTTAATGTGGCTATGTTACTTATCTCCCATCTCATTAATTTATAATCTGTGAATGATTACTCAGTGCCAATTAATGACACACACTTTATAGTAACTTTGACTGTTAATTCCAGTCTTCAAAAATAACAATGTTAATCGCAATCAATAATGGAGTCCTTACTCATTAATCATGGCTGACTTCAAATAGAAATTAATAAAACACGGGGAAAATAAATCAAAGTATTATTGGGGTAAATTATGATTTAAAATTGAGTCATATTAGCTTATTTCTGCATAATGTAAACATTTTCACAAAGAAAAACCTTAAATTATTGAAGTGCTTACACTGAAAAAACCATGCATTTTTTCAAAAATTAAAATGTGAAATAATTATTCTCTAAAAATGTTTCATTTCACCAGACATTCAAGATACTCTCTACAAGATAACATTTCTGTATTTTCATATAATTCCACTGACATTAGTTTGTTATAGGAATAAAAGAAAAATGAGTTCTAAATAAATGACACAGGAGGCAATAAATTGACACATGACAAGTAAATAAAAGGCTAAAGCACTCCAATACCATTGAAACTGTTTTAATGTTGTTGCAATTCCAAAGTGCAACAATCATCAACTTGCAAAAGACCCAAATTTCAAAAATGCATTTTAATTACTCCTTCATACCTATTTTACAAAATAAAGGCAAGAGACATTTAAATCCTCCTTGTCCTGATTGCACTATGCCCCTAAATGATTTCTACCACTATAGTGTATGCTGCAATTCCCACCAGATCTATGTAAGAGAAAATAAATAAAATATTAACCTCTGCTTCAATGTACAGTTTCCAGAATCTGCCAGAACTGGGGAACTGGGCAACAAGGCGTTCATAAGTCTTCCGTGCTTTGTCTATAGGTTGATTCTAAAATTGAAAACCAATAAACAGCATTTACAATGTTAGGACTGTAAAAATATTATTCACTGCAGAACCAAGTAGTGTGATTGGACCCATAGAGAAGGAAATGTAATCCTATATCACTAAACCTGTGCCTCTCGAATGAGAATGCTCCAAGCATCAAGGTCATATGGATTCTCTTCTAATTTCTTTTCCGCTTTCTTCACCTTCTCTGGGACATACTCAGCTGCCTGAAGGGGGAAAAAGAATAACAAACTGAAGTTATTGTTTTAAAAATTTCATGCCTAACTAAATCCAACATACATCTGTTCCTGTATATATCACAATACAAAGGATTAAAAGTCATTTTAAGAAAATGGCATTTTCTAGAATATCTGAATGGTATAAGAAGCTATTTGCATAAAAAGTGGAATCAAGTGATTACTTTCACTCAAAAAAATTACATTAAATATTATCTTCTTATTAAATCGCATACAGCAGTACTTCTCACACATTATGGTCTTAAGATCCCCTTCATACACTTAAAAATTAAATTAGAAAAACACCTTTGTTGTACTTTATTGCAAATGTTTTATGCCTGACTTATTTTAAAGAGGCACCTGGATTTTCGTATTAATTATGCATCCAATCTGCAGTCATCTCATGTCACTGTAAAATTACGTTGTTACACCCATGACAGATCAAGAGAGAGTGAAAAAGCACCAAGAGGGATGAAGCACACTTGTAATATCATATCTCAGGAGGCAAAAGCAGAAGCATAATTCCACATTTAAGGTGAGATTACATAGTGAGACTCATCTCAAAAAGAACGAAAGAGGCTGGAGAGATGGCTCAGGGGTTAAGACTCTGCCTCAAAAGCAGAAGGTCCTGTGTTCCCATTCTAGGTCCCTTGCAAAAAAAAAAAAAACAACTCCTGGAGGGGAGAGACGGCTGGGAAATCCCAGAGGAAACAAAAAGGAGGTTGAAGCAATCCAGGATGATTCCTGAAGTCACCCTTGGTCCTCCACAGGGACACACAGTGCCTTCTGATAGATTCAGTAATTTCTGGGTTTAGTAATTTCTAGAGTGCCTAGATCAACTCTGAAAATGCTACTGTATAATTGGGTATTCATCCTGAGCCACAAAGAAAAAGTACAAAATAACATAGCAGTTTTGTTTTTATGGGAGATACAATTGCAAATTTGCTGGGGAATGTAGTTCAGTTGGTAGAATGCCTGACTAGCATGCATGAAGTGCTGAGTTTTACCCCTAACACCACATAAACTGGGAACGGTAGTGCATGTCTATAATCCTAATACTCAGGAGGATAAAGAATCAGAAGTTCAAGATCATCCTCATTTTCATATTTGCATACTAAGTTACAGGCCAATCTGAGTTACATGACACCCATGGGGGTGGATTAAAAAAAAACAAACCAAGACCCACCTACATAAAGATGTGGCCAATGAATGATAATGTTATAGATAGATGGATGGGTGGATTAGATAGATAGATAGATAGATAGATAGACAGATAGATAGATAGATAGAGATAAAGTGCTAAGCTGGGTATAGTGGCACATGCCTATAAATCCCAGCATTTAAGACTTGAAAAAACGATTGTAATCTGAATCAAATTTATGCTCCATTAATATATTCACAAATGTTTTATAAACTGCTTAAAGAAACTACAATAGGAAGAAAAAGCTTATATATTACTGACTCCACCCACTTATTAAAACATCTAAAACTACACCTTGATAATGGTAACAAATAAATCACTGAACCAAGTAATTCAAAAACAGTAACATAATCAACATGGCAACAGTGTAACAGTGGCACCAAGTATCAAGGAGACAACCAACAGCTATATGCTTGGACTCAAGACCAGCTTGTCAGAATACTCCTGTTACTGTTAATTAGAACAAGAATCTAAAAAAAAAAAAGGAAGGAAATAGATCAATAGGGAAAAACAGTCAATGAACCTATAGATAGGAAGACAGCACACCAAACTGCTCTGTAAATAGCTATTATTGTACACATAAATTTGAAGAACACTTAACACACAGCCTAGAAATCTTCCATATTAGAGGTACAGGATGTCAATACCCTGACAGGATGCAGCCTAGGGCAGCAGAAAAGCAGTGAAGTGGACAGCAACAGCCAGCTATAATGCAAAGTACCAGCGACCCAGCAAGGCTCACCCAGAATCAGACCAACCTAATCTCTCCTCATTCTAAGGCTTTGGAACATCGCAGAAAAGGGGGTGCTAATATTGAAAGACTCTAAAGATGGGAAGATTCACCGTTGGATAAGACATTCATTCAAGGCAGGACTGCTGCATCTAGGAACTCACTACAGTTAAGACTTGTTCTTATCACACCTGGATAATGACTGACATACCAACATGCCCCCATAGACTATAGAATTCAAGCGAGATAAGTATATATAGTGGAACTCTTGGGAAATAAAGTTGGATGAGTGAAGGGAAATGCTCTATTAGTGTGGTGCCCTGAAGAGAGGCAAATTTGTATGTCACAAAAGGCCTGAAACCCCACAAGAGTAGACAAGCTAGAGGGAATCCTGGGGTCCATAGAAGCAGACAGACAGGAGGATAGGAGGGAGTGGGATGGATTGATGAAGGGAAGGGAGGAGGATGGAAGGGCAAGAAATGGAAGGAAGCAGGGATGAATACTCAATATGCTTATAAAACTAGAAAAATAAAATTAAAAAAAAAACACAAAAAGAGTAACATGGAAAAAACAAAAAACACTAAATAACGAAGGTAGCATTTCATATCAGAATGGTAGATTTTCAGCAAATGTAGTTAAAAAATTGTAAAATTAGGACTGGAGAGAGGTTCAGGGGTTCAGACTGCCTCACAAGCAGAAAAATCTGAGTTTGGACATCAGATCCCATGTTAAAATGCAAAAAAAAAAAAAAAAAAAAAAAAAGAGCTTCTACCTGCACTTCAGGCTCTGAAAGGTGGAACCTGGGAAACCACAGAGTAAAGCAAAAAAAAAAAGGTAGGCAGAAGCAATCCAGGATGATTCCTAAAGTCATTCTTGGGCCTCCACAGGCACATTCAATGCCCTCTGATACACACAGGGACATACACATACAAAATAATAATAATAATTTTTTTAATTATAAAATTAATTTTACCAAAAAGTAAAAATTTTTGCTTTATTCATTTCACCAAAATAAATCTAGAAGATCCTAAAAATCAAATTCATCCCAAAAATAAAAAAAAGAGGTTAATATTGTTGCTCATTTAAAAATATATGCTTAACATGTGCAAGGTAAATGTCAGCTTCCAATCCCAGAATAACACAACATACGCACACAAAAAAAATATTTTCAACTGTATTTTTACATAAGAAAAGGCTTTTCAAAAGCTTTTTAAAAGTAAAGCCAGTTACATAAAGGTGAATATATGATGTCTCAGTGGGCAAAAGCACTGCAAGAACAAGTAAGATGGCCAAAACTGACCCCTAGAATATGTATAGATGGATGTAGAGAACTGACTCAAGAAAGGGTCCACTGATCTCCACATAATCTCTCTCTCTCTCTGTTTCGTAAAAGGAAGGAAAGAAGACAGGCATTAAGTCAGACATCAGAGTCAAAAGACAAACTATTCACTGAGGTAGAGTCTCTCAATTAAATCAGAGCTCACCCATTGGGCCTGTTCAAGAGAATTACAAAGGGACTACTAGTCTTCCCAACTGTATGTCAAGTACTTAGGTGCTGAACCATAGCCCCAAACCCAGAACAAGTAGACTATTAAACATGCAAAAGAAATAAAAGGCAATTAGGGGCTGGAGAAGTGGCTCAGGGGTTAAGCCTCTGCCTTGCTGGCAGAAGGTCCTGAGTTCGGATCCAAGACCCCATGTATAGATGCCGGGCGGAAGCAGGGGCGGCCTGCGTTTCTGGTCCTGGTAGGGCGAAGCCTGTGAATCCCTGGGCAGAGTAAAAAAGGAGGAGGTGGAGGCGTCCATGGTGGTTCCCGAATTCGTCCGTGGTTCTACACACACGCACACACGCACGCACGCACGTACGCACGCACGCGCATACATGCACAATTGAATAAATAATAAAAAAAATTTTTAAAAAAAGAAATAAAAGGCAATTAGGGCAGAAACCAAATGCTTCATAATTAGGTGGGGGACAAAAAAGCCAGCAGTAACACTGACCAAATTTCACTATCAACTTACACCAATGCACAAAAATATAGTCAACTACTAGCCTGTTGTGCATTAGATCAGAAGGAATTCAAATAACATGAGTGAATGGACCAGTTAAATAAAGAAGTCTGTAGTCACTAAAAACAAAGGACAGTACAATCTCTGTGATATTGAACTAAAAAAAAGTGAAGGGAAGCAGGGGACACACACACACACCACTCAACACTTACTTGGACACTGTATACCCTCACAGTATTTGAATTTTTATTCTTCACCTGAAAACCATTTTCTTAGTTGGCTGACACATACCAGACATTGTTGAAGGAGCTTTTGGATTTGATAAAAGAGACTTCTTTCAAAGTGTTTACTTCTTGAAAAACAAATTAAAAGAAAAAGCAAGTTAGTGAGCTGACTCAGTGGGTACAGGCACTCATTCCCTTGCCAAGCTGACAACCTGAGTTGTCAATAGCTCCACATGATAGGAGAACCAACTCCCATAAGATGTTCTCTGACCTCCATGCAAGCATGCAAAAACACACACAGAATTTTTTTCTTCAAAAGGAGTAGATAGGTATAGTGGATCACATCTGTAACCCCAATTAAATTACAGAAGACAGAAGGGTAGTTATTAGTTTAAGGCCAGTCTAGATTACAAAGTGAGACCCTGTCTTAAACAACAAAATCAAAACAAAATAAAAAATTAACTGGAATTTTCTTATTTATTGTTTATTGCATGTGCGCCTGTGGAGGCTCAAAGGTGTGACTTCAGGAATCGCCCTGGATTGCGCTACCTCCTCTTTGCTTTGCTCTGGAGTTTCCCAGGCTCTGCCTTTCAGGATGGAAAGTACAGGTCGCCAGCATTTTCTCCTGGCATTTTTACATGGGATCTAGGATCTGAACTCAGATCTGCTTTCAAAGCAGAGGCTTAACCCTAAGCCATCTCTCCAGCCCATCATTTTTTTTTCTGTTTACACTATTTTTATTTTTAAATTCATTTTCTTTTTTCCATTTTCATGCTTGCAGTAACTATGTGCACATAGATGCTTGTTTGCATATGTATAGGTATTTATGGACATGAGTGTGCATGTCCAAGGAGGTTGCTATTAGGATTTTGATTGCTTTTTCACTTTATTCTTTTTTTTTTAACATTTTTTATTATTATTTCCGCTCATACAAACTTAATAGGTACACCGGTTCCCTCCCTCCCTCCCTCCTCCTCCTCCGACCCCCTGCTCCCCCTTCCCTCACCTCTCTCTCCCCATCCCCCAGTGCCTCCCCCCCAATCCCCAGAGAATCCTTTAATGTGCATGCCCAGCCCATCATTTTTGAGGTAGCAACTACCAAACAACAATGGCAAGTCAGTAAGGAAAATTGAAGCTGAAAACCCAACTCAATGATAGAGTGTTTACCTAACATGCCCTGAATTATCCCTAGCAAGATGGGAGGGACAGAAAGCAACACAAATACAACTTAAATGGGAATTGTTTGAGCTGGTCAATACTAGTTCTTAAACTAAGAAACAACTGTATCCTGATGTATAAGACAATGACCAGTAAAAATATGAAGAACATTGAGTGTGGTGGTGCACATCTGATAAGGAGATTTTAACAACCAAAAGTTAAAGGCCTGTGTGGTCTACCAAAGACTCTGCCTCAAAAAGGAAATTGTAAGGTTAAGAGTTTCTACGTTATGAATGGAAAATAAAAGGTTAAACTAAAAGAGGAAGAAGAGAAGGTAGAGGAGACCCAAGTAACTCTAAATCATGGCTTTGCTTCGGAGATGATAAAAGATGAACAGATAGACAAAGAATCCTACAAGATACAAGTTGTAGATCTTTAGCCTTTTAGTAGCACAGAAAACCTATAAAACAGATATAACAAAACTATATAATAAACCTAACAATATCTTAATTTATTGCTAAAAAATAAGGATAACATTTTTTTCTTGTAGTCCTAAGAGCTGTGCTCTCTTAAGGAAGCAAAAGACTATTGATAAGAAAAAATTATTGCAAAGGTTTATTTTCTGTACTTTTCCCTTGACCTCTTTAATTCTGCACCAAGGAAACTATTTAAAGTGCCTAACAGTGTTCTCAAGTATTTGCAACTCAAGATCTACTTGCTGACTGAAAAAAAAAAACCTCTCAAAAGTATGCATATTTACATACTTTTTTTAAAAAAAGAAACCAACTAATTAATACTTGGTTTATCATGCCTGTAACTCAACACTAAAGACTGAAGCAGAAGGATAGCCAATAGCTTGAGGCCAGTCTAGGCTACAATGTAAGACTATCATACACACACATACACACACACACACGCATACACACAATCACAGCAAGATATATAAATGTCTCCTTACAAAACAGAAGAAACCATTCTTCTCTTGATTCTCAACTCTAGCACTGCTCCTGGGAGAATGAACCCTAGGTATTAAACTGTAATCTTCTGTTATTATCCCAAGGGTCTAGTCCCACCCCCAATACACCAGACTGCTACATACATTCTTGGGCTTGAAGTTAAGAAGCAAAAGAATAAGCAACTCAAGACCATCCAGTTAAAACAGCAGGAGGTCAGCCTTGGCTGCAAGAAGCCAGAAGAGACTCTGCCTAGATAGTGGTTAGGTATAGTGGTTCATATGTGTAATCCCTCTAATCCTACTAACTTGAGACGTAGGAGTAGGAAGATTGGAAGTTCCGAGGTAGGGCTAGAAAGATGGCTCGGTAGTTAAAATGTTTGGCTCAACAAGCACGAAAATCTGAGTTCAGATCCCTAGTACCAAATAAAAATTTGACAACAGTGCACTTGCAGTCCCAGCACTTGGGGGCTAAAGATGGACAGATCCCAGGGGCTTGCTGCATCTTAGGGCATCTTTCTTCTTAGGTTCCTGTGGGTACGTATGTAGTTCACATTCTTTTGGAAAAAAGATTAATGTTTTCTGATACAATATAGGAGGTTTCTGTCTGGTTGTATCTTGTAGCCTTAATATTTGTTATTCCTTCAGCCCTTCCTGTATCCTATACCCCCTCATCTCTTTATCCCTTTTAAACATTTTCTCCCCATTGTTCCTCTTTCCCCTTGCCACCTGTGATCTTTTGCATCTCCTCCTGTAAGGTCTTCACCCTATCCCTCACTCCCCTCTTGGTTAATAGCAGAGCACATGCTCAAAGTCCTGAGTTTCTCAGAACCCAAATAAAATAACACGAAATAAGCATTTTTTAAAAATGACTAAAAAAGGGCTGGGGCATAACTCAGTGTTACCTAAGTGAGATCTTGGGCTCAATTCCCAGCACTGTAAAACATAAATACATACATACATACATACATAAAATACAAAACAAAACAAAACAAAACAAAAAAACCCACGCAATTTCTTCCTAGTCCTACCAGAGAAGTAAAATAAACTGAAAGAACTAAGAACTAAGTAGATCTTTCTCAGGGTAGGTTATAAGGATGTGATATAGGGACATCAAAGAGAAATTAAAACAGATATTAGCTTATTTAGGCATAATGGCTTGCACCTATCATCCCAGCACTTGGGAGGCTGAGAGGAGATTGTAGAAAGTTCAGAGGTCAGTCTGGGTCACATGGAAAACAATCATAAACAAAGCTGGGAAGATTAGCTCAATGGTTAAAGCACTTGCTAGACAACAAAACGACCAGAGTTCTGTTCCTATATTCCACAGAAAAGTGCCAGGCAGGAGCTGGAAGAGATGGCTCATGGATTAAGACTCTGCCTCCCAAGCAGAGAAGGTCCCAAGTTCGGATCCCAGTTCCATGTTAAAAAAAACGCCAAATGGAAATGGTGACGCTGGGCTTCCAGTCCTGGTGGGCAGAGCCTGGGAAATCCCAAAAAGCAGCAAGGAGGAAGAAGCAATCCAGGATGAATCCCCAAGTCAAACCCTTGGTCCTCCTCCACCACAGGGACACATGTGCTGTCTGATACACACACCCACACCACACACACCCACACACACACTAAATGAATGAATAAATAAATAAAGTTTAAAAAAAAAGGAAAAATGCCAGGCAGGTGACCTGCCTGTGATTCCAGTCCTAGAAGGTGGAGCCTGGAAAATACTGAGGGCAAGTTGTCTAGCCAGACTAGCCAGTTCTATGTGCAAATTCTGGGTGTAATTAAAGACTCAAACACAAAAGAAGAAGGGTAATCAAGAAATATCATCAATATTAGGCTTCCAAGCAAGAGAAAAGAAAATAAACAAAACTATAATAAAAAAAGCAAAACAAAAACTTCAAAAAGCCGTACTACTAAAAAAGATATCAGGGGTTAAGCCTCTGCCTTGCAGGTGGAATGTCCTGAGTTCGGATCCTAGACCCCATGTGCAGATGCCAGGCAGAATAAACAAGGAGGAGGTGGAGGCAGTCCATGGTGATTCCCAAATTCGCCCGTGGTTCTACACACACACACACATACACACACGCACACTTGAATAAATAAATAAAAATTTAAAAAAAATTTTTTTAAAAAGATATCAGCTTAATCTAAATGATGGAACTCAAAAATATGAAGGAAGGGCTAGGGAGATGGTTTAGCAAGAGAATGTTTTTAAAAAAAAAAAGATAGGCATGCTGGTATGTTTGCCTGTACCCCAATGCTGTGTGCATGTGAAGAGGATCAGAACAGGAGGATCACTGGTTCAATGGGAGAGTCTTATCACAGGGGAATAATCTATACAGCAGCACATCCAACATCCTCTACTGACCTCCCTCCAAGTCCAAGTTGCTTGCAACTGCATACGCATGTACATGCACCATGCAACAACAAAGGAAGTAGAAAAGGATGGTAGACTGTGCAAAAAAAGAACAGGAGATTAAGCACGATTTAAACTTCTACCTGTGTAATAAGCTCTTGTCCACGACCAATCAAACAAAGATAAGCTTCAACTCCCTTTTTAAAATAAGTACATCTCATATTGAGGGCACTATAGTTAGAAAAAGGAAAATCTACAAAATATTATTCTCATATAGTTGGCATTTTCCCACTTATCTTTTAACACTTATGCATTTTAAAACAACTTTTAGCTGGGCATACTGGCTCACCTAAAATTTCAGTACTTGGGAGGCTGAGGTAGGAATGTGAGTTGAAGGCCAATGTGGAGGAGGGGAACAGGAAAGAGAAAGAAAGGAAAAGAAATTTAAGACCCAGCTATGATTCCTCCAACTCTGTAGTTTGCAAACATGAATGAATATAAAAGACACCAGAGACATATATTTCAAATGAAGATGCTCAGCTCACTTACAGAACCTGATGTAGCAGGATGAAAATTAGTAGTATAAACACCTGTATTTTTGCACAAAGTACTTAATTTATGGGTCCAGAATCTAATATGAAAAAGCCACTTAGCATATAATGACATTTCAGTCACATACCAAGGAAAATTGAAATGGAGATGAGGGCTGGTGAGATGTCTCAGTGGGTAAGGTGTTTGCCTTGTAAGCCTGATACCCGAGTTCAATTTACAAAACTCATGTAAAGGTAGGAGAACCAACTCCATACAAAGATGTCCTCCGATCTCCATGCCCTCCAACATATCATATACAATAAAAAAAAAAGGAGCTAAAATATTCCATTCCACAACACCTTGATGACATCCTGACCATCATAGAAATTCAGTGCGTTACTAGTGTGTCTGAGGTGATGCTGGTGGAAAACAGCCTACTTTGCTGCCAATCATATAAAGGTCTAGCACAATTACACAGTACACAATGCTTTATGATGGTAACAAATGACTATGCTACTGTTTTATATATTTATAATACTATACTTCCTTTAAGTACAGAAAAGACTATAATGTGTACGTATTTTCTACACTACTTTAAAAGAAAAAAGAAAAAAAAAAACAGGAATGACAACCAATGCTTACACTACCAGCACCCAGAGCGGATGAGACAAAACCAGAAGTTTTTGGTCAACCTGAACTACAAAACCAGACCCTGTTAGAATGAAAAGCTGACTGTAAAACAGGATAAGTCAAGCACAGGCGCTCACACCTATGATTCCAGTACTTTAGAGACTGTAGCAAGAGGATTGTTTGAGTTATAGAGAGCAGCCTGAGCAATACAGTAAGTTCCAAGACAACCTAAAAATAGAGTTAGACCCTGTCTCAAAAAGGGGAATGAGGCTGGGGGGAAGCCTACTGCCTTGTGCATGCTAGACACTCATTCTATCACAGTCATCTCCTCACAGTTCTGGCTCCTAATTGCACCATTCCTCTTATCCATTAATTTTTTTTTTTTTTACCTTGTATTGTTTTGTTCATCTTGGTCATAAGAAACGGACCACCATGCCATACCATTAGTTTCTACCAGTAGGCTAATAGGTTAACACACACTCCCCTATCACAAAAACACAGGCTATATACCACCTAGCTTTGTATAAGTATACACTCATGATGTCATGCTAAACTTATACAAAATTCACTCCCAACCCTTTATTTGTATTTTATAGTTGTTTGTTTCCTAGGGAAAGAATGACCAAATTTATAAGTTAAATGTGATAAAATTTTGAATCAGCACTTACACTTTTTTTTTTTTTTTGAGTTTACATACTCATGCCATGGTACATGGGTGGAAGGCAAAGGAGAATTTGCTTTGTTTTAAAATTATGTAATGTTGAGCTGGAGAGATGACTCAGGGGTTAAGACTCTGCCTCACAAGCAGAAGGTCCTGAGTCTAGATCCCAAGTGCCATGTAAAAAAATGCCAGGAGGAAATGGTGGCAGCCTATACTTCTGACCCTTGTGGGTAGAGCCTGAGAAATCCCAGAAGGAAGCAAAAAGAAGGTAGGAGCAATTCAGGGTGATTCCCTAAGTCACCCTTAGTCCTCCACAGGGGCATATGGTACCCTCTATTACACACATGCAAAATAAACAAACATAAAATTATGAAATGCTCAAAAATTTGGATTCGTCCTTGTGCAGGACTAGATAATCATGTTAATCTGTATCTTTCCAATTTTAGTGTAGTGCTGCTGAAAGGAGCACCAAAGGATAGCTTTCAAAATTCCATTCTCTCCCACCATGTGGGATTCCAGGATTCCAAGATCTAACTCAGATTGGTAGGTTAGTGAGCAAGTTCTTTACCTGCTGCATCATCTCACCAAACTCTACATTTTTTGAAGATTTAAAAATGTATGGAATTTTTGTTTTTCAAAGAGTTGAAGGGCTTAGTGCTCTGTAATACTTTTTCCTCACATAGAGCTTGAGTACCAATAAAGTATCATAAGTATACAACACCTATCACATACTGTACTTTACTGTTGAATGAATATGTTGGATTAGTTAAGTGATTATAGAAATCATAGAATGTTCTGGTTTACTTTTGTTTTTTGCATATGTGTAGGTGCAATGTGTACATGTAGGGATTACGTGCAGGCATGTGTAAGGGGATAGATTATTTAGGGCACGTGCCTGTGGAGGCCCAAGGGTGACTTTGGGAATCATCTTGGATTGCCCTACCTCCTTATTGCTTTGCTCTGAGATTTCCCAGGCTCTGCCCACCAGGGCTGGAAGTGCAAGCCACCTCTATTTCTGCCCAGAGTTTTTATGTGAGATATGGGATCTGGTACCTAAGCTTAGGTCCTTCTGCTTTCAAGGCCAAGTCTTAACATCTGAGTCATTCCTCCAACCCCCTGGCCTAATTTTTTAAAAACTACTTTATTTATTGTGTGTGTGTTTGTGCGTCTGTGTGTGTGTATCAGAAGGTACTGTGTCCCTGTGGAGGGCCAAGGATGACTTCAGGAATCAACCTGGATTGCTGTTCCTTGCTTTGCTCTGGGATTTCCCAGGTTCTACCCACCAGGGCTGGAAGTGCAAGCCACCACCCTTTCTGCTTAGTGTTTTTTTATGTAGGACCTGGAATCCAAACTCAGGACCTTCTTGCTTGCAAGACAGTCTTAACACCTGAGCCATCTCTCCATCCCTACCTTTCTTTTAAAAATATAGAATGTTTGGAGGGGGCTGGAGAGGTGGCTCAGGGGTTAAGCCTCTGCCTTGCTGATGGAAGGTCCTGAGTTTGGATTCTAGACTCCACATATAGACACCAGGTGGAAGAGGGGTCGGCCTGCATTGCTGGTCCTGGTAGGACGGAGCCTGTGAATCCCGGGGCAGAGTAAAGGAGGAAGTGGAGGTGTCCATGGTGGTTCCCGAATTCGTTAGCAGTTCTACACACACACACATATATACATACACACATACATGCACATATGCGCACACACGCATACACCCACAATTGAATAAATAATAAATAATAAAAAAATTTAAAAAGAATATAGAATGTTTGGAATAAACATATAGAACAAACATATAGAACAGATTAGATTTAATGATGTCATTTTTTTTAAATCATTGTCATTTTGTCATTGGCTAGGTTCAACAGTCTACACCACAAGAGATAACTATGAAGTAAAATTTTGGGCTAGATAATATAAGTCAGGCTGAGGCTCTAGGTTCAAAATCTAGTGCTGCTGAAAAGAAGAAAACTCTCAGTTGGGTGTGGTGGCACAGGTATTACTCAAATACTTGGAGGATGAGGCAGGAGAATCATTATAAGTTCTAAGTCAGCTCTGACCACACAGCAAAACACCTCTGTAGCGGGTGGGATAGAGTTTAGTGGTAGCACTTGTCTATCATGAGGAGGTCCTGAGTTTTTTTAAAAAGAGAAAGAAAACCAGATGTGGTACACACCTGTGATCCCAACACTTGGGAGGAGCCAAGATAAGGAGGTGAAGATCATTCTTTAAGCTCCATTCTAGGCTAAATGAGACATTGTCTGCAACAAATTAATTTTAAAAAATTTTTTAAAAGAAGAAAGAAAATTAAAATCTTGAGCAGAGTGTATGCCTACAATTGCAACTTAGGAGATGACAGGAAAAGAATCAAGAGTTCAAGGCTATGGGTTGGAGATGTCTCTTAAGCAGAAGGTTAGGACGGAGTTAGGACCCAGACCCATGTAAAAAAAGCAAAAATGGAGGTGCCTGATGGGCGGAGCCTGGGAAATTCCAGAGTGAAGCAAGGAGATTGAAGCAATCCAGGATGATTCCACAGGGACACACAGTTCCCTCTGATACACACACACACACACACACACACACACACACACACACACACACACACGAACAATAATAATGAGTTCAAGGTCAGCAACAACTACATAACAAGTTCAAAGTCAGCTTGAGCTACATAAGACCCTGTCCCAAACAAACAAGCCCCCCCTCCCAACACACACAAATCTTAATCTTCTGGAACTTTTTGAAAGACAGGGCTCTCTCTTTTTTTTTCTTAAAATTTTTGTTTGTTTTTATTATTTTTATTCAATTGTGCATGTGTATGCATATACGCGTGCACGCATGTGTATGCATGTGTGTGTAGAACCACGGACGAATTCGAGAACCACCATGGACGCCTCCACCTCCTCCTTGTTTACTCTGCCCCGGGATTCACAGGCTCCGCCCTACCAGGACCAGAAGCGCAGGCCGCCCTGCTTCGGCCCAGTGTGTCTATACGTGGGGTCTAGGATCCGAACTCAGGACCTTCCGCCTGCAAGGTAAAGGCTTAACCCCTGAGCCACCTCTCCAGCCCCAAGGCTCTCTCTTTCAACCAAAAGTAATTAAGATAATGATTCACTAGATTAAATCCAACATTAACAAAACTATCCAGTAAGACACATAGTTTTGTTCAGTATTTACTGTATCAGAAATTATCCATCAATCCACACGTGGTTTAGATAGCGGTTTCAAAAGTGGCAAGTGCCTATAAACCTGGTACCTAAGAGATCAAGAACAGCTAGATTCAAGCTAGCCTATACTACAAGAGGGGGAAAGGAGAAGGAGGAGGGAAAAAAAAGGACAAGAGAGAAAGAACGGGGAAGGGAAAAGAGGAGAGGTAGGGAGAGAGTGCTGAGGATTCAGCAAGGTATGGTGATGCACAACTGTATACCAGCTTTGGGAGGTGAAGGCAGGAGGGTCACAAGCTCCAGGCCAGTTTGGGTTACACAGCAAGACTGTCTCAAAAAAACCTAAGCAACCACAATAGTTGCTTTTTACTTTGAGAAAGTCTTCTAGGCATGTCACTACACCTGGTTCCTATTATTCTTTCCTTTTGTTTAGCTGTTCTCATCCAAATTTAAAGGTCACTTTATGCATTTTTTTCCTCTAGATTTTTACTGGCCAAAGTCTTAACCTCAAGAAAGGTATATGGAATTCATCTTAAATCCTATCTTTTTTTAAAATCTCATTTAAACTACATTTCAGTTAATGTCAAAATACAAGGTATCTGGAATTTGCTCCTACACAATAAGGGTAAAGAAAAGTGAAGGAATGAAAAAAGGAGTTCTATGGAAAGTATATCACTTATTGTGGGGGTTGTCAGGCCCAAAGCCTGCTCTCTGGATGATACATATACATGTTGCTAGGAGCTCCTTCCCTGGGAGGTTGAGTTTGCCTCTTGTCTGCAAGACAATAGCAGGCCTAACTCCTTTCCTTGGAAGTAGAGTTTACCTCCTGTCTGCTCTAGGTTCGCTTTTGTTTCTCTTAGAAACTGGCTAGGCTATTCCTCCCCCAACAGTTTCTTCCTGCTTATCTGAGATATGCTAATGCACGGACCAAGTAACTGTTTTGAGGCACACATAGTCCATTCCCTTCTAAGGACATGGTGCCATGTCTGTTTACCTGGCAACATCATGTCTGGTCCCACAGCAAGGAGATGTTCCTCCTGCTTTTTCTTTGTTAACTGGAATGTATACATTTTACATAATCCTATAAAGAATTTGGCCCTGCTCCTTCACCGTTTTCCTACAATAAAGTTGGCTTGGATGATGGAGGACATCCTAGGCTCCCTCTGACCTGATGCCTAATCATTCCTACCGTTCCCACTTCTGTTTCCTGCACATAAGTCTGGGTTTACGCTGGTTTGTGGGCCCAGACAACTTAATATTTCTCCCTTGCATGCTTGAAATGCATTACTAGAAAGTTAAAAGCCAAGTACAGTGGTTTGCTCCTGTAAGCCCTGCACTCAAGACTCAGAGGCAGCAGGATGGCTTCAAGTAGGGGCTTAGCACAATGAGAGGGTCTCTGAAATAAATTTTAAAAAGTTACACCACTTGCCATCCCTGATGAAATAAGCAATTTACTCAGTTTATCCACTGGTGATAACTAGGTAAAGGGCTACTGAAAAGACAGTACCCACACTGCCTTTTAGCAGTCATGACTAACAATGTGAACAAATCTAACAATTACTAGTTGTGACATAAAACAGCCTTTCCTTGCTTTGGGAGACAGGGTGTTGATAGTCATTACACTCTCCCCTCCCCTGCCAAAAATTAAAAGGAAAAATAAGTTTAAGAAAACTGTTCTGATCAGATAACATCCTGGGGAGATGCAATAGGGGACTACTTAAGGAGATAAACTGATTTGATTTGTCCATCTAGACCAACTTCTGACAAAAATACACTACAAACTACTTCTTTTTGGAAACAGGAGCTCATGTATCCCAGGCTGGCATCAACTTGCTAAGAGGATCTGCAGTCAGTGCTGTTAGTGTCCAGATCAGGAACATGCCCTACCTGGGCCCTGAAGTTTTGAGCTGGTGAGCCTGTATGTTAAAACAAATTGTTTTTCTAAATAAGGGGGAAAAAAAAAACCTTGCTAGGTGGCTGAGGGATGACCTTGCACTTCTGATTCTCCACCACTCCAGCACTGGGATCACAGCCTATCTGGTCCTGGGGATCTAACCAGTTACATCTCAAAACATCCTACATATGAGGCAACCACTTTACCAACCAAGTTATATCCCTAGCTCTTAAAACAAAACAAAACAAAACAAAACAAAACACACGGGCTGGAGAGATGGTTCAGGGGTTAAGCCTTGCCTTGCAAGCAAAAGGACCTGAGTTTGAATCACAGTTCCTATGTTAAAAACACCAAGTGGAAATGGTGACCCCATTCCCACTCGGAAAGATGGGAGCCTTGAAAACAACAAAGCAAAAAGGAGGTAGAGCAATCCAGATAATTCCTGAAATCATCCTTGGGCTTCCATAGGCACATACAGTGCCCTCTGATATACATGAACATGCATGCGTGCCCGCACACACAAACACACAAAAACACAGAGGGAAAAATAAAAGAAAAATCATATTCTTGGGGAAAACATGGAAAATGTGAATACCAACTATCTCAGAAACATATATGGCTGGGTGCTGGAGAGATGGCTCACAGGTTAAGCCTCTGTCTTGCTAGCAGAAGAACCTAAGTTCAGACCCCAAATCTCACCTAAAACCATTGAGCAGAAATATCAGCAGCCTGTATTTTCAGCCCTAGAAGGCAAAACTTGGGAAACTCCAGAACAAAGTGAAAAGGGGGTAGAACAACCCAGGATTCCCTAAGTCAGCCATGGGCCTCCACATGTACACACAGTGTCCTCTTCTACATACACCCACACCTGGAAAGAGAAGAGTACGGAAGAGGAGAGGAGAGGAGGGGAGAAAGGAAGAGAGAGAAGAAGAGAGAGAGAGGAAGGGAGGGAGGGAAGAAGGTAGGAGGATGGTATTACTGAGCCACATGGAAGAGTTCCATGATCCTAGCATCTAGAAGATGGAGGTAGGAGGATCAACAGTGAAAGGTCATCATCCTCAGCTGCACACTGAGTTTGAAGCAGTCTGGGCAACTTGAGACCCTGTCCCCAAAAAGAAACATGACATTACTATTGATTTTTGAGTGGAATAACAGTATGGTAGTTATATAACATTAAAGTTAAGTAAAAGAATATTGAAATGGCTCATGATAGAAATAATGTATTAACTTACTTTCAAAGAAATATGTACAAGTTAGAGTGGAAGCTTAGTGGCACAGTGCTTGCCTAATACACATAAGATGCTCTAAATTCAATCCCTAGTGCGAGGGTGGGAGGGAGAAAGAAAATACAGCAGGATTTAGAAGTATAACTCAGTAATACAGGGCTCACCTAGCATGGCCAAGATCTTGGAGTTGATATACAGGAAAATTGGGGGGGGGGATATGGCAAGCCTTATGTAAAAATTGTTTGATGAAAATTGTACAACAGGTAATCACTGCAAATTTTTTTCAACTTTTCTGTTCAATAAACTTTATACAATTAAATCTGGTAAAGAAAGGCAAGCCTGGACTTGGATTGCTGAGACAGGAAGACAGACATGAGTTCATGAGTTGAATCCAGCCTGTTACAATCTTATTTTGTCTTAAAAAAAAAAAGGTGGGGTGTGTGTGTGCGCATTGCAAATTTTCACTATCTGATCCCAATACATGTCTATCTGTCAGCTACACAATGCACTCTCGATTTAATCTTAGCCACAACAGGGATAAACAAAATTTAAAAAAAAACAACCCACAGTTCTAAAATATTCAAGGCCATGGCAATCTTTACAATCTTACAATTTTCCATCTTTACAATTTTAGTAAAACAGTAAATTCAGAAACATCCAATGAAACGTCAACACATTTCAGAAGACAAAGTACTAGCCTCGAAAAAGATAAGAAAGAATCAACTGTGGTAAAATATTTTGTTTGCATGGCAATTTGGGGGCATCCTAAACAGGTAAAATGTAAACACAGTTAAGATTTCAGGGCTAAAATCAATTCTCAAATACAAATACAACTCAGCTTTGCTCACTTTCCTAGAAAAAAATTAAATGTATAGTTTTGCCCACTTTTTGGCCATAAACAATCCTTTTTTAATCTCATCTGCCAACCTCCAATAAATTTCCATGTTAAAAGCTAGAATGTAAAGGCCTTACTGCATTTTGTTGCTATGGCCGTGGGAAATTTCTGGAAACTAAGACTTTTCAGACTAGCTAGCCACCATTTAAATATATATATATATAATTGAATACAGTAGGACCTAGATCAAGAAGCATTTGATGACATCGTTCATAAAACTGATTTCCTCTTCCTACCAAATTCTAGATATAAGGATGGGGGGAGGGCAGGCTAGATGACAGACTGGCAAGCCCAGCACTAGGAGGCAAGAGAAAGAAAAAGTTCGAAACCAGCCAGGGCAACAGAGAACTGTCTCAAAAAACAAACAAACAAACAAACAAAAAAATAGAAATCACATGTATCTAAAGACCTGAATTTTAAAATAACCTAGATGTCCCTCATTTGAGTCCCTCGCCCAAACAGATGCTTTTGTCTCCAGTGCCCCCAAAACTAATTTCCTTTTTCCTATGTATCGATTTCTGCAAAATGCAAAAACCATAAGCGAAATGTGGCTGGAAGAAGAAAGGTGCGTGGAAGGCCCCGGCCCCCGCCCCCAACCTCCGCGTACCCGAGTGTGGCACCTAGACTGCTGCCCTCCTACCTGCGCGTCCTCGCGGCCCACCCTGCCCGACTCGGGTCGCCCCTAACTGCGCATCCAACCCATTTCAGGACCCTGCGAACTGGGGGAGGCGCCGCTGGCACGGCTGGCACAAGCTCGACCCAACCCTTCGCCGCCGACCACCGTGGCCAATGTCCCGGCGGGGGAAAGGTCCTCGAACCTAAAACAGGGCGAAGCGAGCTCCCCACTATTGTCCGAGCCCGATGCTTGCTTGTTTGCATGGATGCCCCGATGTGAAGCACCGAGCCAGCTCAGATCACAGCCCCCCCCGTCCCCACCGTCCCGCGGAACCCGCCCTCGGGGCTGCGCCGCGCCCCCTCCCTCGCGCGCCCCCGGCTGAGCGCCCACGGACACGGCCGCCGAGGAACAGGTCGCCACGAGGCCCCACCACGCTCGTTCCTCACCTGCTCCGCGGCGGCGTCCCCCGACATGGCCTCCGAGGACTGCGACGTGCGCGCCGGCCGCCCACGCGAGGCTAGAGGAAGAAGAGGTAACGCTAACGCCCGGCCGCCCCCAAACCAGCCGAGCGGACCCCCTGCCCAGCGGCGTCGGACCGGCGACGAAAAGCGCCACCGCCCACTCGGCTATGAATTAAAATGGCTGCGCCCCAGCCGGCCGGAGGGGGGGTGTGTGGAACTTCCGGAGTCACGCGATGAACTTCCGGGGCAGTGGGCGGGGCTGAGAGAGGCGACTCCTCAGGGCGCCTGCGCAGACCTATTCGACTGTAGCTCTGGGGCATGCGCTGACGTCACGGCCCGGGGCTGGTGACGCCGCTGCCCGCCACGCTCAGCCGTGCTGGGAAGACGCAGCGTATTGGTTTGGAAGCTCGCGCGCTGCTCGGAATTTAATCCCGAAATTGTGGACCCCGCGTCCTCCTACTGGAAGCCCGACTGCCAATCATTTTCAGCTCAGGCCGACTGGCCGTGTTAGGAGCGGTCCTGGGTTCAGTGCCTCCCTTATTTGGAACACAGGGAGTCAGCGAAGCTTCCCGTGGGCCCTAGCTAGTGTTTTTTTTTTTTCTTTTCCTGGAGGGCGGGAAAGGGACACATCTTGCCAAAAATAACTTTTCTTGTCACCATTCCCTTTTGTGACCGTAAGACCCGGATTTTCATCTTTCGACGAAATGGAGGTAGTATGTAGAAACCAGACTCATCTTTTCACCTGATGAATAACTTCTCTGGGTTTCATCTTCCTTGCCTGAACATAGGAATTAATAATAGTCCCCGCGGCTTAAATAAAACATTAAGAAACTGGAACAGTACCTTGCTTAATCGAAGATTGCGGAAAATCAAGTCTTCTCAAACATTTTCCATTCAAGAATCATAGGTAAGATGGATCCATCCATCCATCTCAAACTATTCAATAGCTTCTTCTCAGTCCCTGAACTCATATTTCCTTCCACCTTCCTCTTCAAGTGATCAGCCACATAAAAGATGTGTATTGTAGGCTGGAGATATGACTCAGGGGTTAAAACCTTTGCCACCAAAGCAGGAGGACTTGAGTTCTGCTAGATCAGAACCAGAACACAGACTGGAAAAACTATACATTACTCCACCATAAAAATGTTACTGACTGGTAGGATCAGAATTCCAGCAGAAGGAGGACTATCTGATGGTCAAGATCACCATTTGATACACATTAATTTGGAAGCCAGTATGAGATACAAGAGAAAAAAAGTTCAAATAATATAATGAGGGTCAGAGAGAGAGCTCCGTGGGAATAAAAGTCCTGCGCAAAAGCCTGGTGACCCTGAGTGTAATCCCCACAACTGTGGTGGAAGGAAGTAGTGACTTCTGAAAGTTGCCCTCTGACCTTTCTTCCCCCATTTCAACTAAACCAAATGTTAGAAATAATCCAATAAATTCCTATCTGTGTGCCTACCACTTAGATCTAGAAATTGACATTTTGGTACATATGCTTTCTCAGTTGTGTGGTTGTTTTGTGGTTGTTACTGTTGTTGACTTTTTGGACCAAGTCTCAGTATGTAACCCTGAATGCCCTGGAACTTGTGAGGATCCTGTCTCAACTGCCATAAATGCCGTAATCTATTCATTCAGGCAAGATCATGCAAGACACCACTTAGAAATTTTGAATAGCTCTCCCTGAAAGCTTTATTATGCTGGACCTCTGAGCTGACTGACTCGTGTGAAATTTGGCCCCAAACAAGGGAATTATTATAGGTTTTATATAGATATTGGGACCAAGGGGCAGACAGAGGCTAAGGCAGGATTAGAGCAGCTATGCTAGGATGGGTCTCTAAAGTCTTTGAAGGTCTTTGGAATTCCAGAAGCCCATCCCCCACTGCTGGGTTCACCCTGAAGGAATCCCCTGCTGAGGAACTGAATCTAATCCTCCCAGAGATAAAACGGAAAAATTTCCTATGTTATGCAAATGATCATATCCAACAAACAACTTGGTCTCTAACCCCATGTGGGCCCAGGAGCAACTGGGTTGGGCCCTAATAGGAGCTAACTAATGAGAAAAAGCCAGTTTTCCAGGCTTGCTAGGTGTATAAATATGCCTGACCCTGGCAGCCATCTTTGGCGCCTTAACCCTTCATGGTACTCTCTGAGTGCCACAAGTTTTTTCTAGCTCCTTGCTTCTCATGGATTCCATGCCTGGGGTCCATGAGTTCTCCAAGGCGCCCTAACCCCTCATGGCACTCCACGTCTGGAGTCCATGAGTTCCAGCCTTTCCTCTAAAAAACTCTTAACCTTAATCCTCTACAAGTGTTCTGGTTTCAATCTTTGACTTCCAGACACAAGAACTGTGCAACATTGGGACCCTGTAACATTTGGCAGGACTGTTCCTGCAACATTTGGCGACCCAGATGGGACTATCTTATATCATTTGGCCCGCAGATGGGACATTCGAACAGAGGAAAAGATTGTTCCTGCAACAGAAGTCAACAAAGGCAATAAGGAAAAAGGAAACAGTTCTTGCTTTTTCAGTCACAGTGAGCAGTCTGTGTATCTCATGGATTATAGATCACAACAGCATCCTAATCTTTTATCCTAAATCTTGGCCGATCTGTTTGGGATCCTGAGATGGCAAAATCTGCAGTTGTGGGATTGTCTTCAAAGCAGAATTTCTTTTTTTTTTTTTTATTCAATTGTGCGTGTGTGCGTATGTATGTGTGCATGTGAGTGTGTGTATGTGTGTGTGTGTAGAACCACGGACGAATTCGGGAACCACCATGGACGCCTCCACCTCCTTCTGCCCCGGGATTCACAGGCTCCGCCCTACCAGGACCAGAAGCGCAGGCCGCCCCCGCTTCCGCCCGGCATCTATACATGGGGTCTAGGATCCAAACTCAGAACCTTCTGCCTGCAAGGCAGAGGCTTAATCCCTGAGCCACCTCTCCAGCCCCCCAAAGCAGAATTTCTTAACAAGTGCCAAACTGTAGTTCTTAGCTAGGTAGGTGTTTCTATTGTAACTATTTCTGATTAGCTGAAAAATGTATATACATTTCTGACTACATGACTACTACAGTATTACAGGGGTGTGACACTTCCCCCTGCAGTTTCCGGGTTTTATTTTTATTTATTTATTTATTTATTTTGCAAAATGATTCCAAAATGTGTTTTCTAAAAATAAATTTTGGGGATTAGGCTACACCTCACCTCCTGTTTCCCTAGTGACACTAAAATCTTGGTCTCCACCCTTAAGTTAATCAGATGGGTCCTTCATGGGATTTTCCCCTAACCCACCCCACCCCCATGTCCAGGGAATTTGATCTCCTGATGGCACACCAAAAAGATGAGAGGAGTCTGCCTTGCCCTTCCAAAAAGTGTCCACTGTTGCTCTTGCCGCTAGCTCTCACCCTTTTTGCAACCTCTCATTCTCTTAGTAAGACATGGAACCAAAACATGTAGGAACTGTCTACATGTGACTTGTGAGCCATTTTCTGGAATGATAAGTGGACTGGCACTACCAACTAACATTTGCCGATCTGGGCATCCTGTCCTCATGCTTGCGCATAAGTGGTTACCTGTGGAACCATCTTCCCAGTCCTGTCTTTTGTTTTTGAGAGAGACTCCCACTGTAGTCCAGGCTGGTCTAGAACTCACTCTGTAGCTCAGGCTGGCTGCAATCTCACAATCTTCCTGTCTTGAAGGCCTCAGGTGCTAGGATCAAAGGTGTGAGCCACCTTGCCCCATTTTTTTTTTTTAAGGATTTTATTGCAAAATAAAGCAGGGAAAGGGAGGGTACTATGCTTATTTATTTTTTACTTTTGTATGTGTGTCTTGTGTGTGTGTGTGTGTGTGTGTATCTTCTCTGTGTATGTGTCTGTGTGTATCAGAGGACACTGTGCCTGTGGAGGTCCAAGAGTGACTTGGAGAATCACCTTCAATTGTTTCTGTCTCCTCTGCTTTGCTCTGGAGTTTCCCAGGATTTGCCTTTCAGGAAAGAAAGTACAGGCCACTGCCATTTCCTGCTGGCATTTTGTTGTCGTCGTTGTTGTTGTTTTACATGGGACCCATGATCCGAATTCAGGACCTTCTGCTTGCAAGGCAGAGGCTTAACTCCTGAGCCATTTCTCTGCCCCCAAGGGTACTATGTTTTATAGATGGAGGGTCAAGAGAAATGTTTCCTGGTCATTTATTTCTTAAACTATTTTTTATACATGCGGGATACAACATGATGGTTTGAGATACATATAGTTGCTGTGGCTAAGTAAATTAATATATCCTTCATTTTAGTTCTCTTTTCTTTTTAGTGACAAAAGCACCTAAAGTCTACTCTTGTAGCAGAAATCTCAAGTATTGTGCAATATTAGTACAGTCCTCGTGTTGCATATTAGATCCCGAGTCTCCTTCAGGGCTAGTGAGATGGCCTACTCATTTGATCCCAAGAATCCACATGAAGAAAGAAGACAATCGACTTCCAAAAACTGTCCTCCCACCTCCACATGCACGCGATTGCACCTAGTCTTTCTCTTTCTTTTTCAAATAAATTAATGGCCACCCTAGACTCATTCATCCTTATTTGTACCATTGACCTACATCCCTCCTGTCCTTTCAGCTTTTACATGCTACTACATTCTTCCCACGACTGCATGATTTTTGTCCTCCTCTCTTCTGCTTCTTGTTTTCTTTTGTTTAGGTGACGTATGTTTGTTCCTTTGTTTGTTTAGAAGAGTCTATGCTCCAGCTGTCCTAAAGCTCGCTGTGTAGACCAGGCAGGCCTTGAACTTGTTGAGATCTTCCTGCCTCTAGCTCCAGAGTACTGGGATCAGAAGTGTGTGTCACCACACTTGACTTACCCGGTTCAAAACCAGACACAGTCCTGGTACAATGCTGCAGAGCGACAGGTGAGACAAGCTTGTACAGAATGAAGGAGGGATGCAGCTAATCCAGCAGACAGAATGGCTTGAGTACAGGTGCCGGGGTGACTGTGAGGTGCATGCACAGAAACTTTGTGAAGTCCCTTCTGATTACTTCCAGTGTCTCCAATAGTCCCAAGCAGATCAACAGCTGAGCTTAAGTTTTGGAGAGGGAGGTTTGAAGAGAAGCAGGGAAGGCATTGAAATGAAGAGATGGGCGACAGTGGGGATAACTGACTAGAGATGGAGGAGGATTGCTGCAGGTTGCTCTGGGCTTGTGGTCATGGACTTAAGTGAGGCAGCCACCCTGGCTGTGTGTTTTGCTCTAGTCATGTTCAGCTGCACATGTGCATTTAAGGAACAGCAGGGGAGAAGCAGATTTAGCCAGGTTTTCAAGTGAATTCAAGAATGCAAAAGACAGAAAAGAGAGCTGAGGGCTGGAGGGATGGCTGGGAGATTAAAGCCTTTGCCTCACGAAAGGACCTGAGTTCAGATCCCAGGAAGCCCATAGGGTACGTGTATGTGCTGCTCTCTCTCTCTCCCTCTCACACAAAGACAAATAAGTAAAATGTTAAAAAAGAGAAAGATGCCTTAATAGTAAAAGTAGAAAGTAAAGTTGTTAACTTTAGACCTCCACATGCATATATGCGTACACACACACACACACACACACACACAGCCCATGCTCATGCAAAAAATTGATAAAATATTAATGTATTTACTGAATAAAAATAATAATGGGGGACTCTTGAGATAGTTCAGTGGGTAAAGGTCTCACATGGTAGAAGAAAGAACTGATTCTCAAAATCTGCTTTCTGACAACTTCATGAGAAATGTGGCATAATCTTTCTCTCTCTCTGTCTCTCTCTCATGCAATAAATAAATAAATATATTTAAATGCTAAAATTGGACTAGGGAATGCCTTTGTGGTTAAAGGATTTGCCACACAGCAAAAGGACTATGGTTCAGGTCTCCAGATCCTATGTGAAGTTCCAAACTGGCTAGTTTTATCCGCAAGCTCCAGGTTTAATTAGAAACCCTGTCTCAAAAGAATACGGCGGGAACTGTCAACACCTGTGTTCAGTCCCCAGTGCCCACCTGGTGTGCCCACCACTACTGAAAGTTGTCCTCTGACTTCCACATTCTTCTCTCTCTCCTTCCTCTTCTCTCTTACACAAATAAAGTATTCCAAAAATAATAATAAGGTGGAAGAGCAGTGGAGAATGATTCCCAGTATCAACCTCTGGTTTCCATTCATGCACACACCTACACCCCCCCATACACCTACATACAGGCAAACATGTCTACACAGAGGCACACACTGCCCCCACATGCAAATGAAAATGAAAAAGATAAAATTATTACAAGTTGACATAAATTACATACATTTATGAAAAATAACTTTCCCCAAACAAAAAGTCCAGTGAGAAGAGCAGCATTTTCCAATGCCCTCCAGTAGCTGGCTTGATCGAAACAGCTTCATTCCCACACTGCTTCTGAATTTAATATATTCCTGTGGCCTCTGAAAAACCCCACTGGACACGCAAGAGAGAAAGAGAGAAAAATCTAACTAGCTGAGTATAAAATGGTTTGGCTTTACAGAGACCGTGAGAGTATCTTAGGCATTTCTGTAACCAGAGTGGCCCTTCTGCACCCAGGAGTTTTCTGTCTTTCTCTCTTTCTTTCTTTCTTTCTTTCTTTCTTTCTTTCTTTCTTTCTTTCTTTCTTTCTTATTCTTTTCTTTCTTCTTTCTTCTTTCTTTCTTTCTTTTTTTCTTTCTTTTTTCTTCTTCTTTCTTCTCTTCTGCTTTCTTTCTTCTTTTTTTCTTTCTTTTTCTTTCTTTGTCTCTTTCCTTCCATCTTTCTTTCTTTTCTTTCTTTCTCTCTTTCCTTTCTTTCCTTCCTTCCTTCTATTTTTCTTTTTTTCTCTTTTTCTTTCTCTCTTTTTCCTTCCTCTCTCCCTCTCTTTTCCCTCCCTCCCCACCCCCCCTCCTCTTTCTCTTTTTCTTTCTTTTCCTGTGAGGTGCCGGAAGCCTCTCTCATGTAAAAGTACTGCCGTGTTCCAGTTTCACAGTTTCTCTTAATGGAGGTCCAGGAACCCAGCACTTCCTTTCTGATCTCACGTGGTAGTCTGCGTCTACTCAACACCCGGGAAGCCCTGACTTAATTCAAACGTTCCTGTATTCAATAATAAGAATTCCAGAACTCAGAAGGGTGAGCCATTCCTGAGAACGGCTGGAGAAATGCCTGTAATGGTCCCATGAATCCCCCAGGGGGCAGACAAACACAATTTATACCTAATGATAAAATAAAGAGGTAAGACTACTGTTGATTTAGCTCAAAGCAACTGTAGACTGGCCTTGTGGTGCAAACCCATGATCCTAACATGCCTTGATGTAAAAAGATCAGTAGTTCAAAGCCAGCGTTAGCCACCAAGTGTATCAAAAACGCAAAAGCAAGGGCCATCGAGATAGCTCAGCTGATAAAAGTGCTTTTGCACAAACAAAACTGAATTCAATCCCTGGAACCCACAGAAAGGGTGAAAAGAAAGGACTTCACAGAACTATTGATTTTTCCCTACACACACACACACACACACACACACACACACACACACAATAAATATTTTAAAAAATAAAAAAAAAAAGAAAAGAAAAGCTATTAGAAATATTCATTGGAATTCTAAAGTAAAAGCCTTGCATGGTGGCACAGGCCTTACATTCCTGGTGTTAGGAGAATTCCACTCAGAATATGTAGTGAGTTTCAAGCCTGGGCTACACATCATGACCCTGTCTGAAACCATCAATCAACAAGTAAACAAAACACTCAAGAATTCTAAAGTTGGGGCTGGAGATGTGGCTCAGGGGTTAAGCCTGTGCCTTGCAGGTGGAAGGTCCTGAGTTCGGATGCTAGACCCCACGTATAGAGGCCGCGCAGAAGCAGGGGCGGCCTGTGTTTCTGGTCCTGGTAGGGCGGAGCCTGTGAATCCCGGGGCAGAGTAAACAAGGAGGAGGTGGAGGCGTCCATGGTGGTTCCCGATTTCACCGTGGTTCTACATACACACACACACACACACACACACACACACACACACGCATACACACATGCGCGCACACACACGCACAATTGAATAAATAAAAAAAAATTCTAAAGTATAGTAGAACTATATTTTAAAATATACTTTTAAAGAATTCCCCTCCATTTTTTTCAATACTGGGGATTAAGCTCATTGCCTCTCATATGCTAGACAAGCGCTCTATCACTGAACTATATATCTCCAGTCAGACTAAGTTTTTAAAATTTACAGGAGAATTGCATTAAGAACATATGTGGCAATTGTTAAGTTTCTGACTAATTACTGTAGGCACTCTGAAAAACGTTCTCTGTCATCCATCAGGAAAACTAATTTTGGCCTTTTGTTTGGAATATGAAAGAGAATCAATCAAGTACCACTGACAAAGCAAAAATCTCCCTTAACCAACTGGTTAGATTTTCAAAATTCTTTGAAGAATTTGATAGCTATTTCTAAGTTCAGTCTTGAAACTCATAGCTAAAATTACCCATAACAGCTTGAGTCGAAGTTATATTTGACATGCACACTTGCTCGAAATATATTAAGTATAACTGACTGCCTGACCCTTAGAACTATATTTTCCTTCCATTTCTGTCTCCTTTTTATATTTTTGTTTTACTTTACAGAAAAAGCTGACAAGCCCATGACTTCAGCTGTGTGGAGGGATGGGCAAATATTTTGAAAGCCTGTCTGAGAGGGACACAAATATATCTGGGATTTTATTTTTAAAGTAAAGCAGCACTTCGAAGTAATGAATTCTCCATGTACACAATGAAACTGACTGGAATGAGTGTTGACTTATCTTGGATCAGAAGATTGATTAAACACGTCTTCTACATCTGCAAATTTAACCCAACTCTCTTACTTGAGCTTGATTCCAAATGAAAATAAGTAGAGACAATCAGTTAAAAGCATCTTGTCATTGTTCAGTTAGCTTCATTTTTCTAAATATTTTGAAATTTTTCTTAAATTAATCAAAGCATGTGCACACAAAAATTTAAATTTGGGCCCCTTCCATGATGAAATGTTGGCAGACCAAATCTCATGGTCTTGTAGAAGTAGATGTAGCTACACCAAGTTCTTAGGTGCATAGCCCTGTCAGGACCAGAGGATACTATCTGACTAGTTTGACAATTTTAAACCATACCATCCTTAATCAATCTCCTTATTCCTTAAGAGTGAATAGATTTTCATTCTTGAGAACTAAAGTATGACTTAGCCATGCTTTTGAAAATTATCAATTGTATTCCATTTCTCTCCTTTTAAAAAAATTATTTTTATTATTTTTATTCAATTGTGCATGTGTGCACGTGTGTATGTATGTGTGTGTGTAGAACCACGGATGAATTCGGGAACCACCATGGACCGCCTCTACCTCCTCCTTGTTTACTCTGCCCCGGGATTCACAGGCTCCGCCCTACCAGGACCAGAAACGCAGGCCGCCCCTCCCAACACACACAAATCTTAATCTTCTGGAACTTTTTGAAAGACGGGGCTCTCTCTTTTTTTTTTCTTAAATTTTTTATTTGTTTTTATTATTTTTATTCAATTGTGCATGTGTACGCATATATGCGTGCACACGTGTGTATGCATGTGTGTGTAGAACCACGGACGAATTCGGGAACCACCATGGACACCTCTACCTCCTCCTTGTTTACTCTGCCCCGGGATTCACAGGCTCCACCCTACCAGGACCAGAAGCGCAGGCCGCCCTGCTTCGGCCCAGTGTGTCTATACGTGGGGTCTAGGATCCGAACTCAGGACCTTCCACTTGCAAGGCAGAGGCTTAACCCTTGAGCCACCTCTCCAGCCCTCCATTTCTCTCCTTAATCTGTGTTTGCTCATTTTTGTATGAGCCTGTGCACCTAAGAAGTTATTTAAATAGAAGTAATTTTTTTTGAGGCAATGCCTCATTAGTAGAGGCTGATCTCAAAACTACTAGGTAATCGAGGCTACCCTAAAACTCCTGATTCTCCTGCCTCCATCTCTCAAATGTACCATTTGAGTTAGAAGTACTTTTTAAAAACAAACTTTGTTAACTGAAAAGTACTTGGTTGTAAAAATAAGATTTGGGGTCAGAGAGATGATTCAGCAGGCAAGGGTGCTGTGCATATACTCCTGGTGAACTGTTCAATCCTTGGTCAAGCCCACTTTGAAGGTTTGTTCTCTGACCTCTTCATGCATGCTATAGGTATGCACATATTTGCTTTCTCCCTCTTCTCTCTCTCCCTCCTTTCTCTCTCTCTCTCTGTCTCTTCTCTCTCTCTCTCTCTCTCTGTCTCTCATGTACACATGCAAATTTTAAAATAGTATTAAAAATAGGAAAAAATGCACTGGAGAGATGGTTCAGGGGTTAAGATTCTGCCTCACAAGCTGAAGGTCTTGAATTCAGATCTCAGGTCCCACAGTGGAAATAGCAGCGGCTTCCACTTCCAGGCCTGATGGGCAGAACCTGGGGAATCCAGAGCAAACCAAAAGGAGGTAGAAGCAATCCAAGATGATTCCCAAAGTCACCCTTGGTCCTCCACAGGAACACATAGTGCCCTCTCATACACACACACTCACACACACACACATATACACACACACACACTCTAAATAACTTAATTTTTTAAAAAAATTTTTAAAAAATAGGAAAAAAAATGAGTGTTTAGAACATTGCATCTACACATTTCATTGTTAGCCTTTGCCATGGGAAGTATGCAAAGGATTTATTCATTTTCTGGAAGAAAAAAAGACTATGATTTTCATAAATTTACATGAATTAATATGCCATGTCTGTTTTCAGCATATGAATCTGACCCACAAAGGGTTCTCAGCAAAGTATGTGGGCTTCATAAGCTTGGTGTAATGATTTTTTACGCAGTAGTATAATACTACTACTATACTATGTGTGGTGATTTTCATCCAAAGAGACTCCTAAATTTCTTGTAGAAGGCCAAAAATCCTTAGACTCTCTGGTGGTCATTTTGTATATATTTTATTTATTTATTTAGTGTGTGTGTGTCTCTGTGTGTGTGTGTGTGTGTGTGTGTGTGTGTGTGTGTGTGTGTAACAGAGGGCACTGTGTGTCCCTGTGGAGGCCCAAGGGTGACTTTGGGAATCATCCTGGATTGCTTCCACCTCCTTCATTTTGTTATTTACTAGTAATAGTACAGAGCAGGAATGTGCTATCCTTGGCACAGAGAATTCTGCTGGAAGGCTAGAGAGAATAAAGTGTCTTCATACTTTAGTGACTAAAGAGAAAACACTTGTGGAAAAGAAAGAAAGCAAGTTCCAAGAAGTATGTATTTATTATCTCCAGGCCAGTTCTTTGGAACTCTTTGTTGGTGAGGTCATACTTTCTGTTCCTGTGTGGCTCATTTATCTCTGCTAGCTTAATTATAACCTGTGCCCGCCCTAAACACTTTAACCCCAGCCAACTGTGGAACAAATGTCTTTGGGGCAAAAAGGAACCTAAGTAAAGAATTTTTTTTTAAGCCAATGCAAAGTTGGGAATGTGGCTCAGTTGGTAGAGTAGTTGTCTAGCATGTACAATGCCTTGTGATTTGATCTCCAACATGCAATAAACTAAATTGAAGAATCAGAAGTTTAAGGTCCTCCTTGGCTACATAGCAAGTTTGAGGCCAGTCTGAGATGCTTGAGATCTTCTTGTTCATGCTGATGGGCTGGAGACATGACTCTGGGGTTAAGCCTCTGTCTCACAAGCAGAAGGTCCTGAGTTTGGATCCCGACTTCCACATAAAAATGCCAGGCGGAAATGGCAGTGGCCTGTACTTCTGGCTCTGGAAAGTGGAGCTTAGGAAACTCCACAGCAAAGCAATGAGGTGGCACGATTCAGGGTGATTCTCGAAGTCACCCTTGGAATTCCATAGGCATACACAGTGCCCTCTAATACACACACACACACACACACACACACACACACACACACACGCAACAACAACAAAAGTGATGCTGTATGGAGCGGTTAAGGTGTACCCACTGATACATGTTCTAGCAGGTGCTCAGGCACATGCCATCAGAGGCAACCCAGATAAACTCATGGGGAGGGGGGATTTCAAAGACCTTTGTAGACCATCCCAGCACAGCTGCTCTAGACCTGCCTAATCATCATCCCCTAGTCTAACCTAAGGATGATATCGGGTAATGATCTGAAACGTGCCCGGGGATAGAGGAAGACTCAGAAAGTAAGTGAGGCCTTACTCTCAGGAACTTCCTGAAACTAACAAGATGGGGGTAAGGGAGTTCTCCCCAAGGTAAAGAAAGTGGTAAATAACTACGGGGGAAAGGGGGAGGCCCCTGGCCAGCCACACAGTGTGGAGGAGACTCTTCTTCCAGGAAGTTGTACATCAGAGAGCTTGAGGGCTGTGGCTTCTGTGCATCTCACCCAGGCTGGGGTGGGCTTTCTGATGACATCTTGCCTTTGTGTCGTCTCTATTCCTGTAAGGAACCCTCGCCCCTACTCCTGTAAGTAATCCCAGTAAAAATCACTGGTTTGCCAGTTAAAAAAAGAAAAGAAAAGAAAAGAAAAGAAAAACAAAACAAAACTCAATGGGCCACACATGCAAACATGACATGAAAACAGAAGGATCTGGTGAGTAAGAAGGTTTTTGATGGGAAGAGGAGAGGGGATGAGAATAGGAAATAAAGAGTAAAAATAACACAAATTTGCCGTTTTCACGTATGAAGCTCTAAAATAGTAAAAAATAAATTTTAAAAGGAAGGAATTTGGGGGGCTGGAGACATGGCTCAGGGATTAAGCCTCTCCCTTGAAAGCAGAAGGTCCTGAGTTGAGATCCCAGGTCCCACTTAAAAAACGCTAGGCAGAAACTGTGGCCACCTGTACTTCTCGCCCTGGTGGGCAGAGCCTAGGAAAACTCAGAAGGAAGCAAAAAGGAAGTAGAAGCAGTCTAGGATGAGAACCAAAGTCACCCTTGGACCTCCACAGAATTACAAAATGCCCTCTCTCTCTCTCTCTCTCTCTCTCTCTTTCACACACACACACACACAGAAAGGTAGTAAGTCGCTAAGGAAGTAGGGAAGATGAATTACTATTTTGTGATCATAAAGTTTCAGATTTTTTTTTTAAAGTCTGCCCAGGTATTCCAGGAAGACCAAGGCTATCCTTCAACTTGTGGCAATTTTCTCGCTTAGTTTCATGAGTATTGGAATTACAGGCATGTACTGACATGCTTGGCTTGTGACATGTTCTTAAAAACACAGAGAAGAATTAAGAGAAGGAAGTTTAAGAAGAGACCATAATGAATAGTTGGGCAAAGATTAAGGGAACAATCTAACTTGAAGGATAAGGGGTAGGTAGCACCGTCAGTTGGAAAGCAAAGAAGCTGTCTTGAAAACCAGAATCCAGAAGGAGCCATGACTATGGGGAAAGGGACATTCCGAAGAGAGGGACATTGCACAGAAATGTACCTACAGGGATAGGAATGCAGCCATTACCCAACCTTCCAATCAGAACCAAGCTAGCGAGGCAGGGAGTCCGGTTAGCAAGACAAAGCACTGACTGGTGAAGCAAATGGACAGGACCCTATGTGACTGCTGTGCCAGGAGGGCTCTTTGGTGGTTTCTGGTTTGTGGTTGGGGAACTCACAGCCCCCCCCTATTTTGTTAAAAAAAAAAAAAAAAAGGAAAGGAAGGAAGGAAGAAGAAAGAAAGAAAGAAAGAAAGAAAGAAAGAAAGAAAGAAAGAAAGAAAGAAAGAAAGAAAGAAAGAAAGAGAAAGAAAGAAAGGAAGAGAAAGAAAGAGCTGGAGAGATGGCTCAGGGGTTAAGATTCTGTCTTGCAAGCAAAAGGTCCTGAGTTTGAATTCCTGGTCGCACATTTAAAAAAAGCCAAGTGGAAACAGCTGCAGCCTGCCCACTGGGCCCTGGCCGGCGGAGCCCAGGGAAAGTCCTAGAGCAAAGCAAGAAGGAGATAGAAGCAATCCAGGATGATTCCCAAAATCACCCTTGGCCTCCACAAGGACACACGGTGCTCTCTGAGACTTTAATACACACACACACACACACACACACACACACACACACACTAAATGAATGATTAAATAAATAAATTTTTAAAAAGATGTATTAAAGCTTTTGAGCTGCCATTTAAATATTTACATTTATGCAAGCTAACTAACTAGCTAGCTAGCTAACTAAACAAACAAACAGATAAATAAATAAATTTGGGCTGTGAGACGATTCAGCAGGTCTGAGTCTGTGTTCCAGTATCAGAATCCTCATGCACTGACTCTCTCCCAAGTTGTCTTTTAACTTCCTTCCACAGGCACACACACACACACACACACACACACACACACACACACACGCCGTTACACGAATATGCATGATAAATACATAAATGTATATTTTTTAATTAAAAAATGTATGTTTCTGCACATATTTTTATTGCTGTCAGTCTGTCAGGTAAACTGCTTTCACAGCGACTGAGTACTGATGTCTACAGAGATCTTTATTTGGTCAAGCTATTGAAGAATCAGGGACCATTTCTGTAGCGTAGTGGAAGAGGAGGCCGCAAGGATGTGGAGGGAGGGGCTGTAGAGCTGAAGAACACTGCCCGGGAAAGTTCAAAGACAGTGAGGCAGCCCATGGCATTGTGCGGGCAGCTAGGAGCAGAGATGAATGCTAAGGCTGAGCCCGCCTTCTTTTTCTCCCTTTTGCTTTGCTCTGGGATTTCCAGGCTTTGCCTTCCAGAGCCGAAGGCGCAGTCCACCAACAACTATTTCCACCTAGCATTTTTTTTTTTTCTTTAATGTGGAATCCAGGATCCAAACTCAGATCTTTTTGCTTTTTTTTTTTATTATTTTTATTTTTTAAATTTTTTTATTATTATTATTTATTCAACTGTGTGCATGTGCGTGTGTGTGTGCATGTGTGTGTGTGTGTGCATGTGTGTCTGTGTGTGTGTAGAACCACGGACGAATTCGCGAACCACCATGGACGCCTCCACCTCCTTCTGCCCCGGGATTCACAGGCTCCGTCCTACCAGGACCAGAAACGCAGGCCGCCCCCGCTTCCGCCTGGCGTCTATACGTAGGATCTGGGATCCGAACTCAGGACCTTCTGCCTGCAAGGCAGAGGCTTAACCCCTGAGCCACCTCTCCAGCCCCAGATCTTTTTGCTTTTGAGACAGGGTCTTCACCCCTAATTCATCTCTCCAGCCCAGAACTGACTTTAAAACAAAAAAAAAAAAGAGAAAGTATTAAAGGAGGTCACTCCACATTTAAATGTTAATGTCACCAGACAGTTGTGACCATTCTAAATTTGCCTGACTTACCTTCCTTGTTGGGGGGGAGGGGTTCTTTCCATGAAGTCTCTTCATCTCCTAAATTTAGAACATCCGAGACAGTTCTTGAAACTTTTCTTTCAGTCTTTTTCTTGATGATCATATTCAGTTCTTAACTCTCAAAGCAAGTCTTCAGCAAGTACCTCCATTTTGAACTCTTGAAATCAATTGCTAAAATGATATTTCCAGTTGGCATCTAATAGGATCACAAACAGCTTCAGAATCAAGCTTTTAGTCTTATCTTCCAAACCTGCTCTTTTCTCAGGCTTTACATCTCAGCAAAATGGCAACTTCATTTTTCCAACTGCTCAGGCCAAAATAAATGGAATTATCCTTAGAGTAAAACATATCCCATATCCTACAGCAAATCTAGGAAATGGAATCTTTTTATTTCTTCTAGTCAGTTAACTATTCATGTATATGTAATATAATATAATATAATATAATATAATATAATATAATATAATATAAATATGTATGTATTTATAATGATAAATTTATTTTTTTCATGATTTGGATATAAGTTGTCTCCCCCACAGCTTATGTGTTTGAGTCCTTAGCTGTTGTTAATAAATGGTTGGGGGGGCTGCAGAGGTAGCTCAGAAGTTAACCCTCTGCCTCCAAAAGAAGGACCTGAGTTTGGATCCCCGATCCCACATAAAATGCCAGATGGAAATGGCAATGACCTGTACTTCTGGCCCTGGAAGGTGGAGCCTGGGAAACCCCCAAGCCGTACAAATATGAGGTAGAACAATCCAGGATGATTCCCAATGTCACCCTTAGGCCTCCGTGAGCGTTCACAATGCCTCTGATACACACACAAAAGTTAAATTAAATTAAATTAAAAAAATAATGTTTGGGAAAGTCTGGCAACTTTAGGAAGTGGAACATTGTTGGAATAAGGCATGTCACAGGGGGAGCGCCTCGATGTTTGGTGACCTGGCCCTGTTTCCGCATAGGTTTGCTCTCTCTGTCTCTGACTGGAGTTGATTTAAACCAGCCTCCCAGGTTCTGCCTCCAAGCTATGCCTCCTGCTATGAGATTCCCACAGTAATGGACTATATCCCCTTGGGAACTGTAAGCCAGATAAATCTTCCCTTTCTCCTTTAAGTTGTATGTGAATATTGTCTCATGGCAGCAGAAAGACTAACTATGGCACATATTTGCTTCTTTTATCTTACATGTGCATATGTGTTTGCATGTGTGCATTACAGTGCACATATGGAAGTCAGAGGACAGCTTACACTCTCCTTCCACCATGTAGTTCTGGGAGCCAAATTCACGCATCTTCATCCCCTGAACCATCTGCCTTGTAGTCTCTGTCTTGTTCTTGGTTTAATTTTTTATCTCAAAATTTTAAAACAATATAAAAATTCATCTTTCTTGCATGGGGAAGGTTAGAGATTGCATGTGAGGTTTGTGCATACTGGGCAAGTGCTCTATCACTACATTATATCTCAGCTCCTAAGGTTGCTTCCATCCACTGTTTTGTTTTGTTTTGTTGAGATAAGTAGCCCGGACTGGTCCTGAAATTGCAACAGTCCTCCTACCTCAGCTTCCGGAATGCTGGGATTATAAGAACGAGTCATGCACCTGGCTTCTCGCCCCTTCCTGATCCCAGCTGCAGCCCTCTCTCACCTGAGTCATAGTGTTCGCCTTCTAACAGACCTTTCTGCTTCTACCTTTCATCTTTGTATACTTCTGGGTAGTATTAAATGTCCGAGAACTTTGTGAGAGGAAGAGACAGCGAACCAAGAGAGTAGCTAGGACGGTCCTGTGGGAACCACGCCCACCATGCAATGCCAGGAATGAACTTCAACCCTACCTGCTGCTTGCTTTCCCAGCACTTGAATGTTCTCTCTCTCTCTCTTTCTCTCTCTCATTGTTTCTCAAAGAAATAATCGTAATCATAAAAACTGAGCGAACCCCTCCCCCAAAGAAAAGCTGTTCTAGGGACTAAGAAGATGGCTTAATGGGTATGTGCTTGCTGTGCAATCATGAGGACTTGAGTTCAGATCCCCAGGACCCAGGTTGGAGTTGGATGTGTGAATGCACTTCTGTAATTCTCTGAACTGCGGGAGCAGAGACAGGAGGATCTGCAGGGATTTGCTGGCCAATAACTATCTGAAATGATGAGTTTCAGGCCAGTAAGAAACCGTCTGTGTGTGTGTGTGTGTGTGTGTGTGTGTGTGTGTGTGTAGACTCAAGGGTGACTTTGAGAATCAACCTAGATTGCTTCTATCTCCTATTTCCTATTACTTTGGAGTTTTCCAGATCTGCCTTCCAGCACTGGAAGTACAGGCTGTCACCATTTCCACATGATGTTTTTTATGTGGGATTCAGGATCTGAACTCAGGGTCTTTTGAAGCAGAGGCTTAACCCCTGAGACATCTCTCCCGCCCATCTATAACCTTTTACACAGACATGCTGTAGATGAAAACAAGCAATTTGAAAGGTACGTGAAAAGTGAGGGAGCTCAGTGGGAGAAGCGCTTATTGCAAACCTAACCTTGTGAGCTGGATCACTAAAGGCATGATGGTTAATCCTGGGTGTCAACTTGACACACCTAGTATTAACTAAGATCAGCTGAGACCACACCTGGCACGATCAGCTGAGACCACCTGAAGAGATTATCTGGATAATACAAAGATCAGCTCTAGATCCCATTGGAACCTCCTCCCATCTCAATGGAACCTCCCAGTAATGGACCAAATAAAAGAAACCACAGAAGAAAGATTCTTCAGTCTTGCAGCTCTAAGCCTCTCAGATGGGTGTGACATAGCCTGTCTTCAGCTTAGGCTAGTAGCCACGCCATCTCTGCTATGAAAGACTGTATCTTTCCTCTGGAACCCTAAGGTGAATAAATCTCCCTTTCTCCCTTAAGTTATTTGACTTTGGGTGTTCTCTCACAGCAATAGTTAAGAGTAACCATTACAAAAGGCTCACAGGGTAGGAGAGAACTGATTTCTGAAAATTGTCTCTGACCTCCAACAGTGCGCCATGACGTGCAATGTTCTTTCTGTTTCTCCTCTTTCTCTAATAAAAACATAGCAAATAAAATATTTTAAAAAGATGTAGAGTCAGATGCAGAGAAACCAGGGGACAAGCTTCCCGTTGTTCACTCTCACCGGACTTACACAGATCGAGTAAGCGACTACATGTGACAACACGTGTGAACTACTACCAGCTGAAGAAGCTGACTCAAAACTTCCAGGGTTTTGTAACTGATCTTAGCTGTCCAGTTTCCAGACACTCAGAGGTCAAACAAATACACCAAGAGGAGAACCTCAACCATATCAAAACAGATGTAGGACTTGGGGGTGTAGTTCATTAGTAAAGTCTTGTCTAGGCTGAGCAAAAACCCTGGCTTTAGTCTCCCAGTGTGCACCAAAATATAAACAAAAAAACCAGATGTTCACCACAAGTGGAATTGTTAGCATAGACAATCTAATCTGGTAGATACTTATACCCCAAGGTATTAGGCATACAAAAATACTCTTATCAGATAGGCGGGCTATTCCAAAGGTTCAGTGGAAGAGGTCTTCCAGAAACAGTTGAAAGCCCAATTATTTCTTTGAACCATGAACCCAAACTCATTTGAGTTAGCCCTGTAAGGCTGTATATCAGATGACCGAAAGGGCTCAAAACAACCACGAAGTGCACTGCCAAAATATGTTCAGTTAGATCTTACCATGAGGAAAGCATCAGAGATAGCCAGATTGATCGATTGCTGGTGAAAAGAATTGCCTTGCCCATAAAATATGTCAATACTATGAATTTTAAAAAGACGGGTAAGGCTGGGGAGGTGGCTCAGGAGTTAAGGCCTTTGCCTTGCAAGTAAAAGGACCTGAGTTTGGATTCTCAAATACCTGGCAGGTATAGTGATACCTGCAATTTTGGCCCTGGAAAACAGAGTCAGGGAACTCTAGGGCAGAGCATAAGGAGGTTGAGCAATCCAGGATGATTCCCAATTTCACCCTTGGGGCTCCATAGGCACTCAAATTGCCTCCTGGTACACATTCCCCTACTATATGCATGCACATGGACACACACACACACACACACACACACACACACACGCACACGCACGCACGCGCACACACGCGCACACACGCGCGCACTACACACATACATGCACAAGAAATATGGGGAACTATTCTAGATTAAACTACCTTTCTACTTTTTGCTTCTTTAATTTTTTAATTTATTTGGCTGGATAGAGTCTTGCATACATAGCCCACACTGGCCTTGAAATTAGTATGCAGCTGAGAATGACTCTGAACTCTTGATCCACGCATATGAAAGAAAGAAAAAGTTAAAGGAGACCAGTTTGCTACATGCTGAACACGGACGGACCTCAGAACTTTTGGCTAACATGCCAGTTAGCCAAGAACAAATACTTGATGATTCTACCCACTGGAAACATCTTAGGCAGTTCAAATACTGTAGACTTCTAGGTAATGATTAATTACACACGAGAAGATTTGTCTAATAAATTCTCTGCCCAGACTGGCACTGAACTTGCTTACATAGCCAAGGATGACCTTGAATTTGTGATTTTAATTAACTCAGACTTTCAATTTTAGATTCATCAATTAAAATGGGTGTGTAGGGGGTACCTATGTATGTCAGAGGCCAGAAAGGGACATTGGATAGACTGATCTATCACGGTTTTCCCTGGAGGCGGTCTTTTACTGAACCTGGATTTAGGACTCCTCTGTCTCCCACTGTGCTGGGATTACAGACACAATCATGGCCATGCCCAGCATTTTAAGGGGATGCTGGGGATATATGGACTCAGATCTTCAGTGCTTACACAACGAGCCCCTAATCCATCAAGCTATCTCCCCAGCCCAATAGCTATTTTGTTTGTTTGTTTGTTTATGATATTTTATTTCTTTACTTGAGAGGGAGACAGACCATGTGGAGGTCAAAGGACAACTTTGGGAAATCAGCTCCCTTCACCTATGGGCTCTTGAGATTGAGCGCATGTCTCCAGGTTTGCATACAAGTGCCTTAAACCACCAAGGCAGCTCAGCAATCCCAACCATTGGTTTTTAAACTCTTTTTTTCTGGATGAACTGGCAAAGGTCTTAATATATCATCATAGTATGCTGGTTACTCTCTTGCTTGGTTTTCTGATTTAACTTGATAGAAAAATTATCTTGGCTGGATTATATGAAAGGTAAGCACATATGAATTTTTAAAATATTTTGTTTTTTTGAGAGAGAGAGACAGAGAAAGAGAGAATCATGCATGCCATGGTCTTTGAGGGGAGTTCAGAAGACCACTTTCCTTTTGACCATGTGGGTTTATGGAAATCTACTGAGCTTTCTCACCAGCCTATATATGTGAATTTTTTGCAAATCAAAGACAAATATATTCTCATGCATTTTATAAATGTGTAAAAAAAAACAAAAGAATTTTTTTCTAAATAGCGCTAACAGTTGTCACTGTGTGCTAATATGTAAAAGTCAGTTGAATAAAAATAACAACAATATGGGAGTTAAATTGGGTACCCAAACTAAACTCTAATAAGAGGGTGCCTTAAAAAAAATAAAAAGAGGGAGCCTTGAAGGCAGTCTCAAATGCGACACCCTGTGCTAAGTGTTCCTCAGCGAAAGATACAGGCACATCTTAAGTAATATGATAGTGGAAGATGGAACAAAACAAAAGGCACTTGGATTAATTTAATTAGTGTCCTGTTGTATTCAGGAGAGGAGTGTCCTATGGATGCACAAACAGAGATCAGTCCAAGACTTAGGCAGTGACGATTAGCCTGCACCTGTCCCTGGTGAAGACGCCCTTGTTCAAGGATTCCAGTTGGAGCTGGCAGTTGTTATAGGGATTAAATTATTTAAAGCTTTCAGCTGCCTAGTGTAGGCAAGCAGTAGCTTAGAAAACACTTAATCTATTTTTTAAAATCTGTTCCTAAGTTTGCTTTGCTTAGACTGTAAGAACTTGCATGCGCCCACCTGCCACATTCTGGAATCCTTTAAATTTACCCAAGAGAAGAAGATCTTTAAGGAATTATCTGTATTTCCATGCTGTCTACTTCCCTTTTGAGCAAAATGTTTGTAATACATCAATCATCATTTGCTAAGCATTCTGAAAATGTACTGTTTACATTTATTTCAAAACTAAATTATCAAGTTATTTTGTCTTGACTTTTTCTTCTTGCTTGTAGTTGGACTTTAGGTAACCATATGTGAGTGCTTTCAAAGTGAACCATTTTGAAAAGATAGTTTCTATTTTTATTAAATAATTTGGTCCCTATATATTAAGTAATTTGATAGCATATTACAATATACCTAACTTCTTTTTTAGAAAATTAGAGTTACTTAATAAATCTTACCTTGCAAAGAGTTTGGATAAAAGCTAGTGTATCAGTCTGATGCAGAGGATTTGTTAGGCTTATATGTAATTAACCATTATCTACTGGTCTATTGTGCTTTGTTCACTTACTAAAACTACAAACTACTAAAACTATATCTATGCTACTGGAAGCTTTTATTATGGCATTAGAGCAATCATTGTGTATGACTTTTTAAAAATTTTAGTTATTTATTTTGTGTGTGTGTGTGTGTGTGTGTGTGTGTGTGTGTGTGCGCGCGCGCATCAAAGGGCACTGTGTGGAGAACCAAGGGTGACTTCAGGAATCATCCTGATTACTTCTACCTCCTTGCTTCTCTCTGGGATTTCCTAGGCTCTGTCCACCAGAGCCAGAAATACAGACCAATCATCATCTTTGAATTACTAGACATAAGACAGGTTAAATTGGTATATTTGCAAAATTCTTTCTGACATCCTTCTGAAGTTTTATTGTAGATGCCTATAAGAATAAAATACTAAAATATTTTGGGGGGGGGCTGGAGAGATGGCTCAGGGTTTAAGACTCTGTCTCAAAAACAGAAAGTCCTGACTTTGGATCCCAGGTCCCATATAAAAAATGAAAAGGCGGTGGCCTGCACTTCTGGCCCTGTTGAGCAGAGCCTGGGAAATCCCAGAGCAAAGCAAGAAAAAGGTAGAAGCAATCTAGGATGATTCCCAGAGTCACCCTTGATCTTCCACAGGGACACACAGTGCCCTCTGATACACACACACATACATACATAGAATAAATAAATAAATAAAATATTAAGAAATAAATAATTATTCCAAATTATGGGATGACATTAATATCTGACAATTGTATATTCTTATTTTCCTAGAACTTACATGTAGACTTTTTAAAAAATTTTTTATTATTATTTTATTCAACTGTGTGTGTGTGTGTGTGTGTGTGTAGAACCAAGGGTGAATTCGGGAATCATCGTGGACGCTTCTACCTCCTCTTTTGCTCTGCTCGGGGATTCACAGGCTCCGCCCACCAGATCAGAAGCGCAGGCCGCTCCTGCTTCCGCCTGGTGTTTGTACATGGGATCTGGGATCCGAACTCATGGCCTTCTACTTGCAAGGCAGAAGCTTAACCCCTGAGCCATCTCTCCAGCCCCACATGTAGACTTTTTGAAAAAAACAAAAATCTTTAAAATATATCTTAAGTGCTGATATATAAAATTCTAAACTTGGGGCTGGAGAGGTGTAATCTCTCCATTTACCCCCTGTCCACCCCCTGTACTAACTGTCTAATAGCCTCATCTAGGAAATAACAATAACAATAAGCGTAACCAACACCAAGGCAAACATTAGTAATAACTGCCCGAGAGTAGTGACACCAGCTAATTCAGTTCAGTCAAAAACAGGCAGAAATTGAAAGAAGGTCTTAAGAGATAAAACAACAATGCCCAAGTCAAAGTGCAAATCCATGAGAAACAAAACCCAAGAAAACAAATCTCCCACCAAAAGAATTAACCCCATAATGATAGACTCCAACCAGAACAAATCCATAGAAAGTAGCCAAGAAAGCCTGACCCAAAATAATGACTTTCAAAGTATGATCATTACCATGATCAATACTATGAAAGAGGAAATCTGGGAGGAGTTAGATAACTGCATCAACCACTTTGAAGAGGAATAAAACAGACACTTGGAGGAGTTGAGAAAAACAGTGCAAGAAACAAAAACTGGCATAGAGCAGTTAAAACAGACTCAAGCAGAGTTTAAAACTGAACTAAAAAACAAGTTATCCTCAACCCAGAACTCAACAGCAGAACAAGCAGTCTTATCAGCAGTCTTATCAGCAGAACAAGCAAAGCACAAAATAGAATTTCAGATCTTGAAGACAAAGTGGGAGTATTAACCAGCTCAATGGAAGAGGTTGTTAAAGCCAAAAGATACTCGAGAGAAATATTCAAGAGTTATGGGACACCCTGAAGAAGCCTAACATGCGTATTCATGGAATACCAGAGCAAGAATATCAAAATACAACACCTGAGGAAATTTTTCAAACTATCATCAAGGAAAACTTTCCTCATCTAAAAAAAGAGAGGCCCATCCATATACAAGAGGCATTCCGCACCCCAAACAGATATGACCAAAATAGAAACTTGCTACGGCAAATAATAGTTAAAACAGTCCACATTCAAGACAAAGAAATGGTGCTGAGAGCTTCAAGGGAAAAAAAATGTCACCTTTAAAGGTAAACCTATTAAAATAACAAATGACTTCTCAATGGAAACAGTAAAAGCAAGAAGAGCTTGGAGAGACGTATGAGTAAAAATGTCAACTCCCCACAAAACTATCTGTCAAGATTGAGGGGGAAAGAAAAGTTTTCCAGCACAAAGACAACTTGAAGGCTTACATGTCTAAAAAACCAGGCCTTCAAAAAATGCTAGAAAAGATACTCAAGCTTGAAGATACAAGCACATCCAGGAGGACAGAAGGGAAGTATAATACCACCAAAACCTAAAAGCCAAATTGCACACTTAAAAAAGTCACTAAATATAAAAAGTGTCCGGAATTAAAAGTAATCTCTTGGGCTGGAGAGGTGGCTCAGGAGTTAAGTCTCCACCTTGGAGCCGGAAGGTCCTGAGTTCGGATCCTAGACCCCACGTATAGACGCCAGTGGAATCGGGGGCAGCCTGCATTTCCGGTTCTGGTAGGGCAGAGCCTGTGAATCCCAGGGGAGAGTAAACAAGGAGGAAGTAGAGGTGGAGGCAGTCCATGGTAGTTCCCAAATTCGTCCGTGGTTCTTCACACACACACATACACACACACAATTGAATAAATTAAAAAAAAGTAATCTCTCCATTATAACATTAAATGTCAATGGAATTAACTCACCAATCAAGAGACACAGATTAAAAATCACAACCCATCAATCTGCGGCCTTCAGGAAACTCATCTCACACAAAGGATAGACACATCCTAAAAATAAAAAGCTGGTCGAAAATTCTGCAAATTAATGGAAGCAGGAAACAGGCAGAAGTAGCTATTATGCTATCGGACAAAGTAGACTTCCAACTAAAAAAAAATCATAAGAGACACAGATGGATACTACATTTTAGTCACAGGTACAATTCACCAGGAAGACTTTACAATACTGAACATATATGCACCTAATACGGGCTCCTCCACATTCATTAAGCAAACCCTACAGTGTCTAACATGAGAAATCAACCCCCAAATGATAATTCTAACACAAGAAATCAACCCCCAAATGATAATTCTTGGGGATTTCAACACCACCCTCTCAACATGGGATAGATCAACAGGTCAAAAACTTAACAGAGACTCATTGGAACTTAATCAAACTCTTACTGAAATGGACCTTACAGATCTCTATCAAACTTTTCATCCATGCACTAAAGAATACACATTTTTCTCAGCATCACATGGAACTTTCTCCAAAATAGACCACATATCGGGCCACAAACTGAATCTCCATATATACAGGAAAGTTGAAATTCTAGCCTGTACTCTATCAGACACCATGGTCTAAAGCTTGACATCTGCAACACAACAAACAACAAAAAATACACTAACTCCTGGAAAATCAACACTATGATGCTGAATGAGAATTGGATTCAGGAAGAAATTACAAAGGAAATTCAAGATTTCCTGGAAGCAAACAATAATGAAAATACATCTTATCAAAATCTTTGGGACACAATGAAAGCTGTCCTAAGAGGTAAGTTCATAGCTCTTAACGCCTACATCAAAAAAATAGAAACATCACAAATAAATAACTTAACAATGCAGCTTAAAGCGTTAGAGACACTAGAGCAATGCACTCCCAAAAGCAGTAGAAGAGAGGAGATCAGCAAAATCAGGGGAGAAATATCCGAAATTGAGATAAGGAGAACAATACAGAGAATCAACCAGTCAAAAAGCTGGTTCTTTGAAAAAATCAATAAGATTGATACACCCCTAGCTAAATTAACCAAAAGCAAGAAAGAGAAAACCCAAATTAACAAAATTAGAAATGAAAATGGAGTTATCACTACCCGTACCCAAGAAATTCAGAGAATTATAACTTCATATTGCAAAAACTTATACTCTGTGAAATTTGACAACACAAAAGAAATGGATGAATTCCTAAGTAAGCACAACTTACCAAAATTGAATCAGGAAGTTTTGAATTATTTAAATAGTCCTATAACATATGAGGAAATCGATGAAGTCTTCCCACCAAAAAATGTCCTGGACCAGCTGGATTCAGCACAGAGTTCTACCAGACATTTAAGGAGCTAATAACACCAATACTCCTTAAACTATTCCATCAAATAGCAAAGGAAGGAACACTACCAAATTCTTTCTATGAAGCTAATACCGTCTTAATCCCAAAAACCTAATAAAGATACACTTAAAAAAGGAAACTATAGGCCAATCTCTTTGACGAACACAGATGCAAAGATTCTCAACAAAGTTTTAGCAAATCAAATTAAAAAACATATCAAAAAGATCATTCACGGGGATCAAGTAGGCTTTATCCCAGGTATACAAGGTTGGTTCAACATACAAAAATCAATAAATGTAATTCACCATATGAACCAGTCCAAAGTCCAAGACCACATGATACTCTTGATAGATGCAGAAAAAGCTTTTGACAAGATCCAACAGCCCTCTATGATCGAAACACTAGAGACAGTTGGAATGGAAGGAACCTTAATCAATGTAATAAAAAAAAGCTGAATACAACAAGCCTACAGCAAAGATTATACTTAATGGGGAAAAACTTGAAGCATTCCTGCTTTGATCAGGAACTAGACAAGGCTGTCCACTCTCAACACTTCTATTCAATATTGTACTTGAAGTCTTAGCTGAGGCCATAAAACAAGAAAGGGAGATAAAAGGGATTCAAATCGCCAAGGAAGAAGTCAAGTTATCTCTATTTGCAGATGACATGATCTTATACCTGAGTGATCCCAAAAACTCCACCAGGAAACTCCTGGAATTAATACAGAAATTCAGCAGGGTGTCAGGATACAAAATAAATGTACAAAAATCAGTGGCCTTCCTATGTGCCCAGAATGAAAGAAGTAAAAAAGCCTTGAGAGAAACAATCCCATTTACTGTAGCCCCTAAAAAAAATGAAATACCTTGGTATAAACCTAACCAAGGAAGTAAGTGACCTTTTCAATGAAAACTTTAAAACCCTAAAGAAAGAAATTACAGAAGACACTAGAAGGTGGAAAGACCTCCCATGTTCCTGGATTGGCAAAATCGACACAAAAATGACCATCCTACCAAAGGCAATATACAGATTCAATGCTATACCAATTAAAATCCCAAAGCAATTCTTTAAAGAAGTAGACCAAACAATCTCAAAATTCATATGGAGGCACAAAAGACCCAGGATAGCAAAAACAATCCTGAGTAACAAAAACACTGCTGGAGTATAGCCATACCAAACCTTCGTCTATTCTACAAATCTATAGTTATAAAAACAGCCTGGTACTGGCTCCAAAATAGACATACAGATCTATGAATAAGGGTTGAAGACCCAGATATAAGGCCATACAACTACAGCCATTTGATCTTTGACAAAGGGGCTCAAAAAATCCAATGGAAAAAGAACAGCATCTTCAACAAATGGTGCTGGCAAAACTGGATATCCACATGCAGAAGATTAAAACAGGACTTGTACTTGTCACCATGTATAAGAATTAATTCTAAATGGATCAAGGACCTCAATATCAGGCCAGAGACTATAAAAACCATAGTTGAAAGGGTAGGGAACTCCCTTGAGCTGATTGGAGTAGGCCAACAGTTCCTAAACGGAAATCCAATAGCACAGTCACTACAACCAAAACTCAACAGATGGGATCTTATGAAAATAAAGAGCTTCTGTTCAGATAAAGAGATTGTAACTCGAGCACAAAGGCAACCCACAGAATGGGAGAAAATCTTCACTAACCACATATCTGATAGAGCTCTATTATCCAGAGTGCACAAAGAATTTAGAAAACTAAACACCAAGGAAACAAATGGCTTGATTAAAAAATGGGCCTTGGAACTTAAAAGAAACTTTACCAGGAAAGAAATTGAACTGTCTAACAAATATCTTAAAAAATGCTCCACATCCTTAGCCATCAGGGAAATGCAAATCAAAACCTCCCTGAGATGTCATCTCGCCCTGGTCAGAATGGCAAAAATCCACAATACAAACAACACCAAATGTGGAGAGGATGTGAAGAGAGAGGAATTCTACATTGCTGGTGGAAATACAGGCTCATACAATCACTCTGGTGAGCTGTCTGGCGACTCTTAAAAAAGCTAAAGATTGAAATGCCATATGACCCTGCTATTCCACTTTTGGGAATAATCTCCCATACAGTGAAAATTCACCTTGATAGCACAAGCAGGACCATGTTCATAGCAGCACTGTTTACAATAGCAAAGTCATGGAATCAACCCAAATGCCCAATGGTTGACGAGTGGATAAAGAAAATGTGGTACATTTATACAATGGAATACTACTCAGCCATCAAAAATGATGAATTAATGAAATTTGCCAGGAAATGGATGGAACTAAAGAAAATTATATTGAGTGAAGTATCCCAGACACAGAAAATTAAGCATCATACGTACTCCCTAATAGGTGGATCCTAGTACCAAACCTACTTAGTGACACATTCAAAGATAAATCTCTGTAATAACTATAGTAATTGTAAAGATTATAAACAGGAGAGAAGTGGAAGGAGGGCCCTGCCAGAAACAAGGAGAGAGGGGATAATGCTACAGCAGAGAATACAGGCCACTATCAAGTACTGCAAGTAAGTAATGAGACATCTGGTTAAACTCACAGACTTTCCTTCCTGGTAACTTGCAATTGATAGGATTTAATCTCAACAGAAAGGGAGGGCATAGAGTCTGGTAGATAGAAGGTAATCATCCTGCAAATGGGAGACTGACCCTCCCCCTCACTGTGGTCTCCTACTCTTATTGCATCTACCTTTGAATCTACTCTTATAATAAGACTTTGTTTTAACAACCTTTTATCTCTGGCTAGGAGGTGACATCCAATACCCATCAGGATGGAGTCAAGGACGGTGCAGGAACAGCAAAACTGGAAGAAGAAGAAGAAAAAAAGAATAACCATAATTTAGACCATCAGAGACCCTACATTAACCACCTGGAACCAGGCCAGCCTGATCTCTCCCCATCCCAAAGCTCAGGGAAATTTGTGGAAGAGGTGGGTGGTAAGATTGTAAGAGCCTAAAGATGGGGAGGAGCAACAATATGCAAGATACTCTACACACATTAAGGCCGAAGTAATCATAATAGGTCTTTGCATTTCCTGTGCAATGACTAACATGTCATTGACCTCCCCCAAAGTCTAGCATGGATCACAGGCACTAGGATCTTTAGAGGCAAGGGATTAACAGCCACAATAGTGTTCCTATACTAAAGGGAAACACAAAAAAGAGCTCTAGGCAACGCCACGAGTCCTTACACCTCATCAGAGAAGAGGACCCAGAGGGAAGTTTGACATGCACACTAAAGGATGCTCCAGGAGACCATGTTACAGCAGAGAAAATAGGCCTCCATGAAGGTCTGCAAGTAAGTAATGAGAAACCTGGTTAAGTTCACAGACGTTCTTTCCTGATCTCACCAGAAGGGGAGGGCATATAGTCTAGCAGATAAAAAGTAATCATTTTGCAAATGGGTGATGGACCCCTCTCTCAGTGAGGTTTCCTACTCTTATTACATCTACCCTTGAATGTGCTATTACAACAAGACTCCAGTTTAACAGCTTTTTGTCTCTGGCCAGGGGGTGACATACAGTGCCCAGCAGAATGGAGTGAAGGGAATTGCAGGAGCAGCAAAACTGCAAAAGAAAATCAACAAACCACAATCCAGAACTTCAGAGACTCTATATCAATCACATAGAACTAGGACAGCCTAATCTCTCCCCATCCTGGAGCTCAGGGACATTTGCGGAAGAGGGGGCGGTAAGATTGTAAGAGCAAAAGGATGGGAGGAGCAACGATTTGCAAGATTCTCAACAATAGTTGGGGCCAAAGCAATCATAATGGAACTTTGCATGCCCTGCGCAATGTCCAGCGCACTGTTGCCCTCATAAAGTCTAGCATCTGATAAGGGCACCGAGACCCCTGGAGGCAAGGGATTGACAGCCATAGTAGTGATCTTATGCTTAAGGGGAACAAGAGAAAGGGCTTATGGAAATGCCACTGGGTCCTTATATGTCATCGGAGAGGAGGACACAGTGGAGAGTTAGGCACACACAATAAAGGACTATCTGGGAATTGGGGGGGAGGCACTGGGGGAAGGGGAGGGGGAAGAGGGGGGAGGGAGGGAACTGGTAAAAAATTTTTAAAATGTATAATTAAATTTTTAATAAAAAAAAAAAAAAAGACAATATTGTAGCAGTGGAGTTTGACTTTAACAATTTGACAAAACTGTTAATGAAACAATAAAAATCTAAGAAATTTTACTCAAAAAAAAAAAAAAGGATGCTCCAGGAATGAGGGGAGGGGAACACTGGAAGAAAGGGAGGGAAGGGGGAAAAGAAGGAAAAAGGGAGGAGGGAGCAAAGGGATCCAGGGAGGGGTGGAGGGAAGGAGGGGAATGGGGTACTTATCAAGTTTTTATGAGTGGAAAAAATAAATATTAAAAAAAAACCTCTCAAGTGGGCCTGTGAAGTTAACAATGAATGCTAACTACCTCCAATTCTGTCCTTTAATGTATTTTTCAATAAAGATTAATTCATTTAAAGGTTAAAAAAAAAATCCAGTGTGGTCAAGTGTGGTGGCAGGAGCCTGCAGTTCCAGCACTTGGAAGTTGGACACAGAGGGATCAAGGGTTCAAGGCCAGTGGCCATCGAGATGGCCGAATGGGTAACAGCACCTGTGCTCAATCTCTGGAGTCCACATAGTGGACCTCCTCTCCTCTCTTCCTCTCCTCTCTCCTTTCCTCTTGTCTTCTCTCTCTTAAACAAGTAGATCTTTAAAAAAAAAAAAAAGAACAATTTAAAAAAATGATTCAAGGCCACTTTTGACCTTGATTGCACAGTGAGTTCAAAGTCAAGCTGGGCTATAAGATCTTGTCTCTAAAAAGCAAAACAAACAACCATCCCATTTTTTTTTTTAAGTTTATTTTTGTGTTGTTGTTTAGAGATATTATCTCTCATTGAACAGGTGGTAATTGAGTGCATAATGATAGTTACTCTTAACTGTTGCTGTGAGAGAGTATTCAAAATCAAGCAATTTAAGAGAAAAGGGATTTATTTGGCTTATGGTTTCAAAAGGCAGACACAGTCTTTCATGGCAAAGGCGACATGGCTGGTGGCTGAAGCTGGAGGCAGCTAAGTCACTGTAAACATTCTGGAGACTCAGAGCTGCTCAGTCCAGTAGGCCAGTGGGTGACCTCTGAAGACTGAGGATTCCTGGAGAGTAGAAGAAGCACAAGTCTTCTGTTCTATGGTTCCTTTTATCTGGTCCCCTGGGAGGTTCCAATCAGATCTAGGGCTGGTCTTTGTATTGTAAATGTGTTGATCTGCATAATCTCTTCAGGTAGTCTGATAGCTGCTCTTGGTTAATTCCAGGCATGGTCAAGTTGGCACCCAGGATTAGCTATCATCTGGTAGAAGGAGTTAAACAAGGAAATGAACTGAGGGGTTGTTGACTGGTATCCAAGGAAGTACGGAGTCTATAATTCCTGTACATGGGAGGCTGAGACATGAGGACAGTGAGTTTGAGGCCAGCTGAATTTTGTAGTGAGTCACTGTCTCGAAGCACAAGGGAATGTAGCTCAGAAGGCAGAGCGCTAACTTAATGAGAAGAAGGCCTGGGTTTGGTTCGCAGAGCCAAACAAACTAGAATGGTAGCACACAACCTGTCATCCAGCATCCAGAGCTAGAAGTAGGGGCAATAAGAGCTCAAGGTCATCCTTAACCTCTGCCTCTTCCTGACCAACTGGGCTCCGGGAGACCCCATCTCAGAACAGCTACCAAATTAGATCTTTCGTGTGCAGGGAACACCAGCACATGGGAGGATCAGACGTCACAGTCATTCTTGCTGGGGAGCATAGCAAATTCCAGGCCAGCTTGGGCTACATGAGATCCTGTCTCAAAAAAAACAAAACAAAACAAAACAAAACACCACCACCAACAACAACAAACAATCCTCGAAAACATGCAGGTAGAAGTAGTCTTTCCTTGGTTACCTAACCTTCTACACTCATTTATAGTACCTAGTATTACTTCCGTAAGCATCTGAATTTTTCCCTTTTTGATTTAGACCTTTCCTGGCTGCTTGTTTGTTTTTTTTTAATTTACTTATTTTTTTCATTTTAGTGTGTATGTCAGTGTGGGTGGGTGGGAGTGTAAGATGCCATGGTGTGTGTGTGTGTTGTGTGCGGGCAAGTTAGAGAACAACTTTCAAGAATTGGTTTTCTCCTTCTATTATGTAAACTATGAGGATTACATTCGGGTCACTAGGGTTGCATTACAAACATCTTTATCCCCTGAACCATTTTACCAACCCAGGTTGGATATTTAGCAAGATTAGTCAGTCAGACAGGCATGATGGTGCAAGAGAACTGTTACGAGTTCAAGACTAGCCTGATCAAGTTACAGGCCAGTCAGAGTTACAGAGATCCTATCTCAAAAAATAAAATTAAAGTCAATTATGTATAAATTCTATGGGTGCTCTTTTTTAAAAAAATTTATTCAATTGTGTGTGTGTGTGGATCTGAACTTAGGACCTTCCACCTGCAAGGCAGACACTTAATCCCTGAGCCACCTCCCCAGCCCCTCTATGGATGCTCTTAAAAGAGTATTGAAGATGTAGCTAGTTGGTAAAGTGCTTGACTAGTATGCATGAAACTTTTTTTTTCCTTTCGTGTGTATGTGTGTGGAATATGTATGAGTATGAGTGTGTGTGTGTGTGTGTGTGTGTGTGTGTGTGTGTGTGTGTGTTTTCCATGTGAGTTGGCCCAGGTATATGCACACAAGTGCACTTGCTTATGTGTGTCTGTGAAGGCCCAAGGATAAAATTACTAATCATTCTTGATGTCTCTTCTATTATTGTGATCTTGGGTCTTTAGTTAAGCCCAGAGCACACCATAAGGACTAATGTATAACATAACATAACATAACATAACATAACATAACATAACATAACATAACATAACATAACATAACATAACATAACATAACATAACATAACATAACATAACATAACATAACATAACATAACATAACATAACATAACTACATTTGCTCTGGAGATCCCCCAACTCCACCTTCCAGGGATGGAATTACAGACTTACGCCTGCTTGCCATTTTCATGTACGATCTGGGAGTCTGTACTCAGGTCCTTTTGCTTGCTAGACAAAGGCTTTAACCACTGAACCATCTCCCCAAACAGAAATTCTTTTGTGTGTGTGTGTGTGAGTATCAGAGGGCACTATGTGTGCCTATGAATGTCCAAGGGTGACTTCAGGAATCATACTTGATGGCTTCTACCTCCTTTTGTATTGCTCTTGGATTTCCCAGGCTCTGTCTTCTAGGGCTGGAAATACAGGCTGTCACCATTTCCACCTGGCATTTTTACATAGAATCCAGGATCCAAACTCGGGACCTTCCCCTTTCAAGGCAGACTCAACCCCTGAACCATCTCTATATTCTCCCCACAGCTAGAAACTTTTAAAGCCCTTGGTCCTATCTCCAGTACTGCATAAACCAGGCATACTGAATGTGCCTGTAATTCTGACACTCAGGAGGTAGAGGCAGGAGGATTGGAAGTTCAAGGTTATCCTCAATTACATAGTGAGTTCAAGGCCATCCTGAGCTACAGGAGACAGTGACAGAGAGAAAGAGAAAGAGAGAGAGAGAAAGATAACATTGCCTACAATCAAAAGAATGATTGAGCCAGGATTTCCCATGAATTAGTAGGTCAAGTATGGAGCTCTTCAAATGGGCTCTTAACTCTTCTCATTGCAGCTATTCCAGAAACTACTGGTAGCCATCTGTGGCCAACATCTAAACATTCACTTGGTGAGGGTAAGAGGTCTCTTTCCTTTAGCTGCTTTAAACACTTTTAAATATTAGCTCTCCTCTAGTTCTAGCTAACTAAAGTTGCATCTTGAATTTCTCTTATTTTTCCACATTTAGATTTAATGACCAGAACTCTTATCTTTTCTTTTTTTTTTTTTCTTGGAACTGACCTAGTGATTCCTCAGAATGCAGTCTCTGGCAATTTCCTTTGATTCAACAGGGAAATTAGATCAAGCCCCTACTTCCTAGGGCTGTTGTAAGGATTAAATGAATTAACATTAGTAATGAACTTAGAACAGTAGATGACACATAAAAGGCACACGATGTTAAATAGACAAAAAGTTAATTTCAAAATAAATGGCTGATCCATGTATAGACCTGGTTATATTGAAACAGTGTCTTTTGGGACCCGTCCTGGTGGTACACATCTATAATCCCAGTATTTGGGAAGTGGAGGCAGGAGAATCAGGAGTTCAAGGCCAGCCTTGGTTACATTGAGTTTGAGAAGCAGCCTGGTTTACATAAGACTTGTCTGAAAAACAACTCCACCAGCAACAACAGTAACAAAACAAAGCAAAAAGTTCCCCCCATCATTTGAAGCAGATGACCAATATTTTCACACAGCCCTGTAAAATGCCAGAATGACTTTAATTTAATTACAACTCTTTTGGTTAACATAGCAAATTTTTCAGTTTTAACTTTCAATCAGCACTAGCATTCATCTAGTGGACTATGAAGGGGATGTGATTCCCTTTGACCCTTAGCAGCGAAGGTCTTTTTTTAATACAAAAATTTTAATTTCTTTCACTTAAAGTAAAAACACGATTAGAAAGTATACACTAGCTGGGACTCTAATCCCAGAGGCTCAGGAGTTTCAGGCAGTTCCTGGCACTTGGGGCAACTCAGCAAAGCTCTGTCTCAAAATAAAGGATAAAAAGAAGATTGGGATATAGTTCAGTAGTAAAGCACTTGCTTAGTATGTGAGAAGCCTGGGATTCCATCCTTCATAAAGAAAAAAATTAGAAAGCAAGAAAAGAAAGGAAGGAAGGAAGGAAAGAATGGAGGAGAAGAAAAAAGGATTGTTTTAGTATAATCCTTTAAATATTTACTTTTTTCTGTTTTCATGTGTATGTGTATATGGAATTGTGTATATGTGTGCTTTGCATGTGAGTCGGTGCCTGTGTGTAAGTGGGCGAGTGTATGTGCCTGAGGTTGATATCGAGAATCATCTTACACCTTACCGGGCCTCTCTTACACCTTACTGTTTTGAGCCTGGGTCACTAATTGAGCTTAGAACACATTATTAGCACTAGCATTGCTAGCCTTCCTTCTGGGAGTCCATCCCATGCTACCTCTTCCAGGGCTGGGATTACAAGCGGGCCACCATCCTGCCTGGCACAGACACAGAATCTGGGAATCTGATTCTAATCCTTTGCTTGTTTGGCAAGCACTTCTACCACGGAGCCATCTCCCCAGTCCCAAAATATTTGTTTTGTGCTTTTTTCTTTTCTTTTCCTTTTTAAAAACAGTCTTGTTATATAGCCAGCCAGTCTGGCCTCAATGTCATGGTTTTATTTATACAGCTTCCTGAATGTTGGAACTGAACATATATGTTAATATACTTGGATATTTTATATTAAAAAATGAAAACACTTTGTTTTGTGTGTGTGTGTGTGTGTGTGTCTGTCTGTCTGTCTGTCTGTTTGTCTGAGAGGGTACTATGTGTCTCTGTGAAGGACCAAGGGTGACTTCAGGAATCATCCTGGATTGCTTCTACCTCCTTTTTGCTTCCTCTGGGATTTTTCAGGCTCCGCCCACCAGGACTGGAAGTTCAGGCTGCTGCTGTTTCCTGTGGCATTTTTTTGCGTGGGTCCTGGGATCTGAGCTCAGGACTTCCTGTTTGTGAGGTAGAGACTTAACCCCTGAGTCATCTCTTAGCTCCTGGATAGTTTATATTTTTATATATTTATTTTCACCAGTTAAGATTTAACTAATATCCTAAAAGATACGGGTTAAAATAAAGTAATATATATAATACACACACACACACACACACACACACACACTTATAATGGTCTACTATGCAGCTCTTTGAAAAATTGTAATAATCTATATATACCCACAAGCAACAGCTAACCAGATACATGATAAAAAAGGAAAAATTATGTATGGCATAAATATATATGCCTTCCAAACAATTCTATTCAATGAGTCACACACAGGATGGGAACTTTTAATCCAAGGAGGCTGGGGCAGAAGAATCCATTGAGCCCTGGGATTCAAGGCCCGACTGAGCAACACAGAAAGACCCTGCCTAATAAATAAATAAATTAAATTAAATTTGAAAATAGGAAATATAGTATAAAAACTTGAATTTTTCTTTTCAATGACTCGTTAAACCTCAGAGAATGAGGCTGGAGAGATGGCTCAGGGATTAAGACTCTGCCTTGCAAGCGCAGAAACACCTGAGTTCAGATCCTAGATCCCACTTAAAAATGCCAGGCAGAGGGGCTGGAGAGGTGGCTCAGGGGTTAAGCCTCCGCCTTGCAGGCGGAAGGTCCCGAGTTCGGATCCCAGATCCCACGTATAGACGCCAGGCGGAAGCGGGGGCGGCCTGTGCTTCTGGTCCTGGTAGGGCGGAGCCTGTGAATCCCGGGGCAGAAGGAGGTGGAGGCGTCCATGGTGGTTCGCGAATTCGTCCGTGGTTCTACATATACACAGACACACACACAACACACACAGACACACACGCGCACACACATACACACGCACATGCGCACAGTTGAATAATAAATAATAATAAAAAAAATAAATAAAAAAACGCCAGGCAGAAATGATATTGGCCTCACTGCAGGCTCTGAAAGATAGAGCCTGGGAAATCCCAGGTAGAGAAACATCCAGGATAATTCCTGAAGTCACCCTCAGGTCTCCACAGGCACATGCAAGTGCCCTCTTTCTCTCTCTCTCCCTCTCTCTCTCTTACACACACACACGCACACACACACACAAATATATAAAAGTTAAAAATGAAAGGAAATTTCAGAGGAAATTTTGTGTAGGTGTCTCATAACTGTGGATCATCAATTGGGTAACAAAAGTCCCTGGAACACTTGTGCTTCAGTTCTGTAATTACATTGGCCAGCCCTGTAAATTAATGGACATTCTAGACCCACAAATATATCGGCGCTTATCTCTTGCTCCAGCTCAGCTCTGCTTAGAGCGTAAAAGAGAAAGTCAAGCTGGGAAGTGGCTTCCCATCTCCAGTCCCTGGGCCTTGCTCCTCTGCTGCCCATTTCCAGTTTCCTGAGCATCATTGGCTCTTCTGGATTGAAAAGAAAAGAGAAGGCAAAGAAAGACCTTACTTGATTGACAGGCAGGCAATTCCTGGGGCTTCTAGGAACAACAGGTTCTTCCTCTTTCTCTCTTCTGTGGTTTTCACAGGTAGCCAACCGTTAGGCTCCAGTTTCACATCGTATGATGTGGCCAATGTTTTTCCCTGGTAGGTCACTTCCACTGCTCGCCCTCGTTAGTTACTCTCCTTGTTCCTGTCACTAAACACCTGAGGAGAAACAAGTTCAGGGAGGAAAGGTTTATTTTGGTGCACCCAGCACTGCGGGAAATCTTGGCCGCTGGAGTTTGATGCAGCTAGCTGGTCACGTCGCCTGTGGCTAGGAAGCACAGAGATGTGTGCCGGCGCTCAGGTGGTGGTCTCCTTTTCTTCTTTGATTCCGTCAAGGACCCCCATTCATGAGACCCACATTCAGGATGCATCTACCCACTCTGAAAGGCTCCTCATAGACAAAGCCAAGGACATCATAGAAAGTTTACTACATACATTCTATTGGGGTCTCATATCCCTCTAGGTAGTGCAGTTGGAGGAAAAGTCAGTTTTTAGAAATATGTTTATGGCTTCTTCCTTTCTTTTCAGTTTTCATTGTATAGATTTATTGTAGAGGAGACTATATTGCATAAGGACATTTTCATATTATGTAGAACATGTTTCCCCCATGTCTACCCTCCTACTTCCCATTAGTCCCCATTTTTTGTCCCTACTTTCATGTCATATATATGCATGCCCTGTTTTATGTATTTACATAAAATCTAGGAACCACAGAAAACTGAAAACATGATATTTATCTTTCTGAGTGGTCTAATTCACTGAGATATGATTATGTGTGGTTGTACTCAGTTCTTATAGATAACTTTGTTCTTTTTTATGGTCAATTTCCCATTCTGAATACCACATATTAGTTAATTAATTATCTATCTATTTATTTATGTTTATGCGTGTGTGTGTGTGTGTGTGTGTGTGTGTGTGTATCAGAGGGTACTAGCATGCTTGTGGAGGATCAATGGTGATTTCTGGAATCATTCTGGATTGCTTTTGTTTTCTTTGTGCTTCTATATGAGATTTTCCTAGGCTCTGCCTTCCAGGATTACGGGTTGACACCATGTCTGCCTAGTGTTTTTACATGGGATCGTACTTTGAACTCAGGTCCTTCTGCTTTTGAGGCAGAGTCTTAACCCCTAAGCCATCTCTTCAGCCCATATATCACATTTTCTGTCTCTTGTTGGATATGTAGGCTGGTTCTACAGCTTAGTTGCTGGACATAGTACTGGGTAAACATTGATGTACAGGTACTTCTTTGATATTTTGACTTGGAATCAATCTGGTAAATACCCAGGAGTGGTAGAGTTGTGTAATATGGTAGATCTATTTTTAGTTTTCTGGAAGCTTCTATTCTGATTTCCATAGTGACAGGACTAGTTTATATTCCTACTGGCAGTGTATGAAGGTTCCCTGCCATTTTAAAAAGCTCATTTCAGGTTCATTTTTGCCCTTGGATACACTTACACTTTGTATTCATGCCAAGAGCAAGTAAACTAACCTGGCTCATTCCCAGAGAAGCTTGGACTCTTTCCACCCCTGCCTTCTCAGGCCCCAAATCATAATTTCTCACCTGAGATTTCCCGGTTGCCTCTCAAATCTACAGGGTACTCTCCAGCCTAGCCCTGGAGATGTTTTTGTTGTTGTTGTTTGTTTTTGCATGCAAAGCACTGTTTTATTACAGCATTTCTCCACATACATGTGATTGTTTTAATTGTTGTTCTTATTTATCTCCTTTCCATACAATCTCTCCCCTTCCTTGCTTGCCTCTTCTTGGTCCCCTCCCTCCACCTCATGTGCATCCCATGTCCCTCTCTTCCACCCTCTCCCTTAAGATCTCTTTGTCCTTTCTTGTTTCAGCTGCATAGTTTCAACAGTTTCAACACACACACACACACACACACACACACACACACACACACACACTTAAATATAGGTTCTGCAGACGAGTGGTACTTGTTCTTCTGAATCTGGTTTATTTCATTTAACATAATTCTTTCCAATTCCATCCATTTTTCTGCACATGTCAGGAGTTCATTTTTGTATAGCTGCATAAAATTCCATTGCATATCTGCACCATATTTTTTTTATCTATTCATCTGTTGAGGGATATCTAGACTGATTCCATTTCCTATCTATTGAGAATACCACAGTCACAAACATGGATATGCAAGTATTTCAATGGTATGTAGACTTAGAGTCCTTTGAGTATATACCCAGATGTGGTATAGCTGGGTGATATGATAGCTGTATTTTTAAACTTTTTTTTAAAAGAAACTGGTTTCCACGGTGGCTACAGTGCATTTCTACCAGTAGTGTATAAGAGTTCCTATTATTTGTCATCATTTGCTTTCTTGATAATAGCCATTTTGCCTAGATTGACATGAAACCTGAAAGTAGCTTAAAGATGTTAAATATTTTCTCAAATATTTATCGACAACTTGTATTTCTTCTTTTATTCTACTAGACAGACTTTCAAGGGTCAAACTCAGATCATCAGGTTTTTGAGCAAGCATCTTACCTCTAAACTATCTCACCACCTATATTTATATTTTTAAGAGTTAGCTATGGGCTGAAGAGATAGTTCAGGGGTAAGACTCTATCCCACAGCAGAAGGACCTGAGTTTGGATTCTGGATCTCATATAAAAATGCTGGATGGAAATGGTGGCAGCCTGTACTTCCAGTGCTGGAAGATGGAGCCTGGGATATTCCAGATTGAAGCAAAGGAAGGTAGAAGCAATGCAGGATGATTCTTGAAGTCACCCTTGGTCCTCCACAGGGATACACAGTGCCCTCTGTGTGTGTGTGTGTGTGTGTGTGTGTGTGTGTGTCCACACAAGTAAATAGTTTTAAAAAGTTTATAAAAGAAAAAAAGCTAGCTCTTCTGTTCATTAGCACATGAATGATTTGGTGTTGTGGTATTTAAATTTTACCATTCTTTATATTTTCTAGATATTAATACCCATCATATATATAACTGTCAAAGACTTTTTAGCCATTCCATAGACTGTATCTTCACTCAAGTTTTTGTCTTTTTGCTATGCAGAAGTTTTTTAACCCCATGTTACCTAGGTAACTTATCAATTCTTGGAATTATTTACCATGATGTCAAAGTCCTTTTCATAAAGGACTTTGCTTATGCCTATATCATGAAGTGTTTTGCCTATGTTTCTTTCCCCAGAAGTTTTGGAGATTCAGATCTTACATCCATTTGATGCATTTTTATGTAGAGCAAGAGATATGGACCTAGTTCCATTTGTGCTAGTAAATGAAGAAGAGATTGTCTTTTTTTCCAATGCATGTTTCTGACACCTTTGTCAAAAATTAAGTGACTATAACTATGCAAGTTTATTTTTGGATCCTCATTCTATTCTGCTGGACTATATGTCCTGTTTTGTATCGGTGCCATGTCCTTTTTATTACTATGACTCTTAGTATAATCTAGGATCAATCATTTTGATGCCTCCAGTAGTGTTTTTTCTGCTTAGGATCGCTTTGGCTGTTTGGGATGTTTTGTATGTTCGTACAAATCCATGAGCGTGAGAGGGCTTTCCATCTTTTAGTGTCTTTAGTTCCTTCAGGGTCTTAAAGTTTTCATTGTAGAGTCTTTCATTTCTTTGGTTAGGTTTATTCTTATGGATTTTTAAGAGCTACTGTGAATAGTTTTTGCTTTCTTTTTAAATATATCAACACACTTTTTGTTGGTAGATAGAAAAGCTGCTGATGAAAGTGTTTATCGGGTCTCAGAGTTTTCTGGTGGAGTCTTCAGGGTCTTCTAAAAAATTTTTTTAACTTTATTTTTTCCTCTGTGTGTGTGTGTGTGTGTGTGTGTGTGTGAGAGAGAGAGAGAGAGAGAGAGAGAGAGAGAGAGAGAGATCCTGTGGAGGATCAAGAGTGACTTTGGGAATCATCCTGGATTGCTTCTATATCCTTTTTGCTTCACTTTGAGTTTTTCTAGGCTCTGCCCACCATGGCTGGAAGTGCAGGCCACCATGATTTCCACCTGGTGTTTTTACATGGGACCTGGGATCTAAACTCAGGACCTTCTGCTTGTGAGGCAGATTCTTAACCCCTGACCCACCTCTCCAGCCCTCTTTAGCCTATTTTTAAAGACAGGTAATTCCATCTACAAATATGGGCAGTTTGATTTCTGCATTTTTCTTTTTTAAAACTTAACCTTATTTATCGTTATTATTATTGTATGTGCGTGTGACGTGGGGAGAGGCATGTGCATGCTGTACACATATGTAGAAGTCACTGGATAACTTTGTACAGCCAGCTGGTAGAGAGAGTAGGCATCCTTTTGTACACTTGGGCCAGACATGCTGGTCTGGCAAGTAAGGATCGTCTCTTTCTCAGCCATTATGTAGAGATGGCTCCAGGCCAGTTCCCTTGACCTGGTGTTGGTGTGTGCTCTCATGTCAAGATGGACAGACTGTACCGGACTGTTGTAGGAAAATAAACCCCTTGCTCCCTTAGGCATTGATGGTCATTTATTAGCAACCATGCAGGCGGACTGTGACAATTCCAGAGATTGAAACCAGGTGGTCAGGCTTGTGGGATGAATGCTTTTACCTGATGTATCATCTCTTCAGCCCTCCTGTCCTATTTTTTAATCTTTTTATTTTTTTTCTCCTATCTTCTTGGTCTAGCTAAGACTTCCAATAATCACGATGAATAGCAATGAAATAGGTGGGAATTCTTACCTTGTTTCTGATTTTAAGAAAGCGCTTTTAATTTTAGTATAATATTGTGTATAGGTTTGCCATATTTAGTCTTTATTATATCGAAGATTGTTTCTAGTTTCTTCAAGGTTTTTATCATGAAGGGATGTTAAACTTTGCCAAAGGCCTTTTCTGTATGTGTTGAGATGATCACATGATCTCCTAAGTTTATCTGTGTGCTCTATTACATTTATTGATTTGGGGCTATTGAACCATCCTTGCATTCCTTGGCTGAAACTAGCTTGGTCATGTTATATGGACTTAATGTGTTCTTTTTGTTCAAATCAAACACAAAAAGCCCACTCTGCTTTACTTACTACATGTGTGCAGGCAGCCAATCATCACAATTAAAAACAAAAGAGGTGAGTGTTGTCACCGTTTGGCATTCCTTCCTCACTTGGTCAGGCTGTGGTACTTTGTCTCTGAGCAGCTATTATCAAGAAGGAGAAGTCCAAAATTAAAAATATAACTGGTATAAAAGAAAACAAATGAGGAGTGAAATAGAAGAAAAGTCAAGGGAGGCATTGCTATATTTATACTACAGTTAAATAGCCAACTATCCCATTACCTCTGGCCCTGAAATTGAGAGACGGCAGGCCTTTGGGAGAGAGATTATGTCTACTCATTCAGGCAACCTCTTCTCCACTCTGCAGTAGGTCCAGTTTCAAGTCATGGAGTGGAAGATTAGAGAAGATCCTGGTTTTTCAAATAAGTTTCCCATAGGAATTCTGGTTCCGATTTGGGGACAGTATCCTTGTTCTACAAAGGACCCTGAGAGTCAGTTTCCAAATTATGCTGCCAGACTTTACAAGGGAGGATGGTGATATCAGGACATTAGATCTAGGAAAGTGCCCCAGTCACAGGGACCACAGCATCTTGTATTAGGAGTCAGGAACTTTGTTTGTTTTAATCTTAGCACAGAAGAGAGGTAGATCCATGTAGGGTGCCACTTGGCAGAAAGTGCTGGATTGAACGTCACCTGTTGAAAAATCTTATTTCTTGATTAAAAAAAAAAACAGCAGCAGTAACCACAAAGCATGAAAGAGAAGTTAAAAATCATCAACTCTCCATGAAAAAAAATGCAAGTCCCAGAAGCATTAATCAAACCCACCAGTGCTTTCTGGAGTCCTTAAAAATTAAGGCCATAGTCTGAAGGTTTCTGTTTATCTCATGTATTGACTGACTCTCTTTGGCCCACTCTAGAAATCAGAAATGTCGATTCTTTAACATCTCAGGCTGTAACCCCAAACCTGCAGGAGAGCATCTGTCTTAATAGCAAATCAGAATTCCCATGCCCAGATCTGTATACCAATCCTCAGCCCTTGATTATTCCCTGTGTATAAGTAAAATCTAATGGGACGGGACAGCAGATTTTCACTCTTCTTCCTTGAGGGGCGGGGCAGGAGGGACAGATTGGATGAAATTTCCCACGTGTTTCAGCTCCAATTTTTAAGTCCACTTCTGTGTGTTTCTTTCCCTTTTTTTAAAAAAATTGTTTTTAAATTAATTTTTTTAATTTAATAAAATGAAATATTTTTAAAACATGTTTTTTATTTTATTTATTTATTTATTTTTTTCGGAGATGGGGTGTGTTTATTAAAAAAGAAAAATAACTCCTTAGGAATCAGAACAAAGAAAGGCATATGGGAGAAAAGACACTTAGGAGACAAAAATTACAAGTGTTTTTAACACCAGGTCTGTCCCCATTCCCTCCAAGAAGCAAATGGAAGGAGACAGCTGAAGCAAACAGGCAATTGTGCAAAAATTAGATTTAGAAACCCTACAATTTGATTAAAATCTAAACTTGTTTTATTTTAAAAAATTTAAGATATCAAAAAGGCCTGCTTTAGTGACTTTGCTAGTCCCACCAGAAAATAACCCTAAACCCCTTTGTCAGTAACAATGTTCAAGTTGACCAGCCAACTCATACTTCTCAACTCATGTGTGGATAAATACACGTGTGTGTCTTCTAACCCTAAGCACTGGGACAGCACGTAGCACATCCACCTGGAAACTGTCCAGCATCCGTGTATGAAGAACGGGCAGGAGATCCTGAAGCAGGAATGAGGGTAGATCCCAAGCTACCGACTGTTCCAGCACTACATTCCCCACCCCTGTTCCATCTACCTCCGATCTGGCACCCAGCTACTACGGTGCTTTTCTCCTTTAGAAAAACACACATATCCACACCAATATACATAATTTTTTTGTTTTTACATTTAAATATAAAAATACTACTACTCTGCTTTGTGTTATACATGGAGGACTAAGCAATCAGGGACTTTTTCTTTTAAGGTAGGGTCATCCACCAATTGGTACTGAGTTATTATATTCTTGGAAAATATTCTTCACCCCTAAGACAGCATCACCATGGCTGGGATGTGGTAGACATAGAGAAGTTTAAAGAAAGGATAACGGGGCGAGCCAGGCATCCTGGTGCCGCCGCTCTCCACGGAAGTGATGCCCTGACCCAGTTAAAACTCTAGTTCAGTTCTGGCTGCTGGCCTGTCCCTCTACCATTCTGATGTGTTCTGGATTTTGCTTTATAAGACTGTAATTGAGAATATTTCTATCTGTGTTCACCAGAAAAACATTGTACTGTAGACTCTCTCTCTCTTTTCTTGCCCCCCTCCTGGCTTGCTTGCTTGTTTGCCTGCCTGTCTACCTATTTGCTTGCCTACTTGTTTGTTTGCTGTTATGGGATCCTGATCCAGTTTTGATATCAGGGAAGTGCTGTGGTTGTGGGATTTAGCTTTAGATGTTGTCATAGTTAGGCACCGTTGAGGGTTTGAGCTCTGGGCACATTTGTAGAGAATTAGTGGTGGAGTTAAGCCCAGAGTTTAACTCTACAGGAGATTGTCTAGCTGATGGAGAAGGCCCAGCCCATGGTGGGTGGGATTAGACCCTGGGGCTAGGATGCAGTGTAGTGGCTGGCAGGGTCAAGTATATTTATTTGTATATCTAGGCAAGCCTGGGATACTGGCTTTTCTCATTGATTAGCTTCCATCCGACCCAATCCAATTGCTCTTAGGCCCAGGTAGGGCTAGAGATCAAGTTGTTTGTTGGATGTGGAGGCTCACCTCCATTATCCCTTCATAGGCCAGGTGGCCATCTTATCTCTGGGAGGATTGGAGTCAGTTCCTCAGCAGGTGTTTTCCTTCAGGGAAATTCCTGCAGTGAGGGATGGCCTTCGGGAATCCAAAGATCTTCAAAGACCTTGATAGACCCAGCCTAGCTGCTCTAATCCTGCCTTATCAGGGTGATTCCAGAAGTCACTCTTGGTCCTCCACAGGGACATACAATGCTCTCTAACATACACACACACACACACACACACACACACACACACACACACACACATACACACATACACACACCCCTCTCAAAGCATACAATGAAAATACTGGTGGAATTGTATGAAGTTTCTAGCCAAGAAAGATACTTTGCTTATTTATTTATTTTAATGCATATATGTATGTGTGTGTCTGTGTCTGTGTCTCTGTAGGTCCAAGAGTGACATCAGGAATCACCGTGGATTGTACTGCTTTGGTCTAGGGTTTCCAAGGCTCCGCTTTCCAGGGCCAGAATTGCAGGTGGCCACCATTTCCTCCTGGCATTTTTACTTGGCATCTGGAGATCTGAACTCAGGTCTTTTTGCTTGTGAGGGCAAAGGCTTTAACCCCTGAGCCCTCTCCCCATTCCCACTGTGCCTTTTTAAATTTTTTTTTATTATTATTATTATTTATTCAACTGTGTGCATATGCGTGTGTATGTGCGCGCGTGTCTGTGTGCGTGTGTGTGTGTAGAACCACGGACGAATTCGCGAACCACCAAGGACGCCTCCACCTCCTTCTGCCCCGGGATTCACAGGCTCCGCCCTACCAGGACCAGAAGCGCAGGCCGCCTCCGCTTCTGCCTGGCGTCTATACGTGGGATCTGGGATCCGAACCCAGGACCTTCCGCCTGCAAGGCGGAGGCTTAACCCCTGAGCCACCTCTCCAGCCCCTCACTGTGCCTTTTTAAAAAGTATTTATTATTAGTGTGAGGCTGGTGCATTTTCATAGGGAGCCTGTGGGGGTCAGGCGCCAACTTTGTAGAGTCAGTTCTCTCCCTCGCTCCCCTGCACACTTGGTTTGGGATTGAACTCTGTTCACAGGCTGCGCCATCTCTCTGGCCCTACTTAACCTACAATTCACCAAATATCTTAGAGCTTTAGTTTCTTGCTTGTTGCTCATATTCTGTTGCCTCCGTTCTTCACAACTAAACGCCTCTGCTTTTGTCACGCCACCAACCTGACCAACTGTGTTTGACTGAGTTTTCTTAGGCCCCATTTAACATGATTTTGATTCTAAACATGCAAAAGAGGAAGGAAAGGAAAAAATCTATTCTGTGAAGCTCCTCTGGTCTGGCGGAAGACCTGGGCTTTGTGGTCAGTTGTCATGGTAGACACATGCTCCCGGAAGCCTGGCAAAGCAAAACACCCCTGTCTCCTTTTCTTCTTTTTTTCTTTTCAAAGCAAGCATTGGAGATAAAGGAGAAACGTCCACAGTATTACATAACCCAGTAATAGTCTTTGTTCCCACCCGATTCTGCCCTTAGGGTGAAACTTAGGACTCATTATTTCTCAAAAGAAAAGCCATCTACAAGACCTTAGCATGGTGGATGACGTCATATAGCACACAATAAAATATAATAAACCCCCCACTAGACAATTCTGTTCTCTCCTCAAGTTCATCCTGGGGCACCAGTTATTCCTCCCTAGAGAGTCTTCTTTTGGGCAGACTCTGAGCCTGGCTGCTCACTGCCAGCTTATAGCCCTAGTACCTTTCTTCTGCACTCCTAAGACCTTGGTTCTCTCCTGATCTCTTCTATCCCGCATCTTCAGCTTTGAAATTCTGTCCATCTCACATTTCACCTCTGTTACGGAAAGTAGACAACGAAGGAAGGTAGAAAAATTTTCTCTGGATTGGGGTGCAGCTCTGTGATAGAACTGGTGTGAGGCTCTGGTGCTATCCTTAGCATCAAACAGTTAAACAGATTAAAAACTTTGTTTCAAAATACTTTTCTCTTCCCCCCCCTGGGGTTGGGGGAGTGGGCTCAGGGGTGAAAGGCTTTGGTTCCTAAGCAAAAGAATCCAAGTTCAGATCCCCAGAACCCAAATAAAAATGATAGGCAGGGGGGGAGGAGGAGGGAGGGAGGGAACTGGTGTACCTATTAAGTTTCTATGAGCGGAAATAATAATAAAAAATGTATGAAAAAAAAAAAAAAAGAAAATAGTTAAGAGACTAACCAAAAGAGAGAAAAAAAAAAAAAAAAGACAGGCAGATAAGGTGCTGATTTGCAATTGTATTCCTGGAAAGAAGCCTGGAAACCCTAGAGCAACAAGGAGGAAGAACAATCCAAAATGATTGCAGATGTCACCCTTGGACACACACATAAAGATCCTCTTAGACACATACACACACACACACACACAAACAAATAATGAAATTAGCAAAATACTTTTTCTCTGCCACATGACAAAAAGGTAAACAGAGAACTGAGGTTTATATAGTTGAGCACATTGGGCGTTACAAAATCTCAGAGTCTTACAACCACTGGGTTGGATATAGAGCTTAGTTGTGACACACTTACTTGGCAGGTGTGAGGCTCTGGGCTCAGTTTGATCCTTGACACTGGAAGGGTTGGGAAAGTGGAGGTAGTGGTGCATCCCTATGATTTCGTCACTGAGGATGCTGGTGCAGGAGATTGTGAGTTTGAGGTTCGCCTGGGAGGGCCTAGAGAGATATTATCTCAAAACTGAACCAAAGCAAGCAAGCAAACAACTCAAGTTGGGTTAAACTCTGCATGCCTGTAATCCCAGTATTCGGAGTCAGAAGCAGGGGCTGGAGAGATGGTTTAGGGGTTAATCCTTGATCTGAATTCTGATCTTGGATCCCAAGTAAAAAACTTGGGGGGCCTGCATTTCTGGCCTTAGAAGGTAGAGTCTGGGAAATCCCAGAGTAAAGCAAAAAGGATGATTCCTGAAGTCACCCTTGGACCTTCATAGTCATAGACAATGCCCTCTCTATACTCATAACACATTCCCACACATCTCCACATATGTTTCACATGCAAAAAAAAAAAAAAAAAAAAATCAGAAGCAGGATCGTCACAAATTCCAGGCCAGGCCTGGGCTATCAACAAGCTCCAAAACTGCTAGTTCTTCTAGCAAGAGCCTGTCTCAAAAACCCAAAGCAAAGCAAACCTGAGACCTAGAATAACATCCAGTGAAGACTGTTTGTTGTACCTTCAAAATCATTTCTTCTTAAAGTAAATGGACTTGTTGGGTGTGGCTATGTGATTAAATTCTGGCCAATGGAGAGGGACCCAAGGTGATACATTCAAGTTCAAAGTTGCTTGTTTAGAGTTGGCTCCCACCTGTAATTCCATCCCTTGGGAGGTTGAGGCAGGAGGATTGCCACAAGAAGCCAGCCGGGTTAGAGTGAGACTCTGTCTCAAAACCAAAATCAAAACAAGACAATAAGCCCAAGTCATTGGATTAAAAGAGAGAAAGTGAGCTGCAAGATGGCCCAGGGGTTAAAACTCTGCCTCAAAAGTAGAAGGTCCCTGATTGGATCCCAGGTTCCATGTAAAAACATCAGGAGGAAACAGCAGTGGGCTGCACTTCAGGCTCTGGTGAGTAGATCCTGGGAAATCCCAGAGTGAAGGAAACCAGAGGTAAAAACAATGCAGGATTGATCCCAAAGGGTCATCCTTGGTCCTTCACAGGGATACACAGTGCTCTCTGAGACACACACACACACACACACACACACACACACACACGCACACGTGCACACACACAAATAAAAAATTAGAGAAGAGGAAGTAGAGGTGGGGTTTAGTTCAGTGGCAGTGGGGGGGAAGGGTGGGCGTGGGAAGAAAAGAGAAGTTGCTTGTTGGTTTCTTCCCTACTTCTCTGGAGCATGAATCAGACTTGAGAGCAACGTGACTTGGATTGTTCAGACAAAACCAATATGATGATCCACGGGTCAACATCACCAGCATCACCTACGAGTGAGAAATGCAAAATCATAGGCCAGCCACCCTCGGAATCTGAGTCTGCAGTCTATCAAGATGCTTGTGCGATTGACAGGGGAGCCCTAGATGAATAGAATCCATATTCCCGAATTCAAAAACTCAACTATCTATACCTGCCCACCATTTTATAAATTTCAATTTTCGTTTAATTGTGGTAAACGATACATAACACAAACATATCAACTCCAGCTTGGAATGTAGCTCAGTGGTAAAGTATTTGCCTAACATATGCAAGGACCATGATTTTTAGCCCTCCCAAAAACACAAAAGGAAGAGAATCTTGGTGTGTGTGGTGGTGGGTGTGTGTGTGTGTGTGTGGTGTTACTTGAGTGGAAACTCACATACTTGCATATACTTGCACGCTCCCAGTCCTTAGTAACCATTTAAACAAGCGTTCCATTGGTATTCAAGGGACATTCTACCATTGTGAAAACCCTCACTACCAGCGACTCTAGATCTCTTTTCATCTTACAAAAACGGACCCTTGAAAACTCTATTACCCTTAAAAACAATAATTGCCCTGTTCCCCCCTTCTCAGACCCTGGCAACCACCACTGTGCTTTCGACTTGGGACAAACAGATTCTCTAACTCTGTCCCGCTCACATGCCCTCCTGTGGGACAGGTGGTCCAATTCCTCCGCTGCTGAGGGTGTTGACGGCTGACAGCCTCCTCCCGAAGTCCCCCTCTAGAAACTGCCTCAGGTGGACAAAGTCCATCCACGGCAAGACTTCCTGGGTCATTAGTCGGATTTCCAAAGGACCCAGGGGGCCCATGTGATCTCGTTCCCATCTCTGTTCCCCTTCCCTTAACTCTAAAATCCAGCTTCTGGGCTGGCAAGATGGCTTAGTGGGTCAAAGGCATGTGCTGCAAAGACAGATGATCTAAGTTCAATCCCCAGAAACCACATGGTAAAAGGAGAGAATTGACTTCTGCAAGTTTTCCTTTGACCTCCACAAGCATACAGGCGCAGGGGCACATACGAATACATGCCCACACAAATAAATGTTTTAAAATATAAAAGAATAAAGATAAAACTCATGTTCTTCAACTGTGACTATATGATCCCATGGTTGTTATGTAACTGAACGTGGGACTGGGGAAAATTTGTTGAATGCAAATAAAAAATTAATTCAAAGGGGGGGCTGGGAGAGGTGGCTCGGGTTAAGTCTCCGCCTTGCAGGCAGAAGGTCCTGAGTTCGGATCCCAGATCCGACGTATAGACGCCAGGCGGAAGCGGGGCTGCCTGCGCTTCTGGCCTGGTAGGGCGGATCCTGTGAATCCCGGGGCAGAAGGACACACAGACGCACACACGCACATGCGCACAGTTGAATAAATAAAAATAATAATAACAATAAAAATTTTAAAAAATTAATTCAAGGGGCTAGAGAAATGGCTCAGGGGTTAAGACTCTGTCTCACAAGCAGAAGGTCCTGAGTTCTGATCCCAGGTGCCATGTAAAAAAGCCAGGTGAATACAGCATCCACCTGCACTTCCAGCTCTAGTGGGCAGAGCTAGGGAAATCCCAGAGCAAAGCAAATCACCCAGGATGATTCCAGAAGTCACCCTTGGTCCTCCACAGGGATACACAGTGCCCTTACACACATACACACAGAGTCATGCCTAGATCTTATGCCTAGTTTGCATAAGACCCTGTCTTAAACACACAACCAAACAACACCATGGCTCAGAAGTTAAGAGCACTTGTTCTGCAATCATGAGGACCAGAGTTCGAATCCCAGTGTTCACAGAATGAGTTGGGTGTTCCTACCAATACCCGTAACCCTAGCTCCGAGTGGTGGGTGAAGACAGGAGATCACTGGGGCTCGTTGGCTTCTGTCCTAGCTGAGACGCTTTGCCAGGACCAGAAAAGACTCTGTCTTAAAGGAATAAGAGAACATCCAGTGATTGCTCTTTCACCCATGCACCCATGTACACCCCCCCCACATGCACATAAAATAATTCTTTAAAAAAAGAGTAAAAGGAGTATGTGCAGAGAGATGGCTCAGGGGTTGAGACACTGCCTCACAAGCAGAAGGACCTGAGTTCAGATCCTGGATCCCACGTAAAAAACATAAACAAAAAAAACCACCAGGTAGAATGGTGGTAGTCTGCTCTTCCAGCTCTGGAAGGCAGAGCCTGGGAAATTCAAGAGTGAAGCAATCCAGGTAAAAGAGGTGAAAGCAATCCAGGATGACTCTTGGGCCTCCATAGGCGTACACAGTGCCCTCCAATACACACACACACACACACACACACACACGTTTTTAAAAAGTGAAAGGGTCAGCAAGATAAAGTGCCCGATAATTTAAAAAAAAAAAAAAATCTGATGACCTGAATTCAATTCCTCGAAGTCCACATAGTGGAAGGAGAAAACTGACTTCCCAAAGTTGTCCTCTGTGCTAGAGAGATGGCTCAGGAGTTAAGATTATGCCTTGCTAGCAGAAAGACCTGAATTGGATTCCAGAGCCCACATAAAACGACATGTGGAAATGGCGGCTGTCTGGACTTCCAACCTGGTAGGCAGAGCCTGGGAAACTCCGGAGAAAAGTAAAGTGGTGGTATCCCAATCCAGGGTTATTCCCAAAGTCACCCTTGGGTCTCTGATACAGAGGGGGGGGGGGAGAGAGAGAGAAAAGAGAGAGAGAGAGATGCAAAAATAAGTAAAAATAGATAATTTTTTAAAAAGAACAAAGAAACAGATTTAAGATTTCTATTAAAAAGTCATCTGATCTCCACCTATGTGCAATAAGATGTCTCTCTCTCTTCTCTCTCTCTTCCTCTTTTAAAAATTTTTTTATTATTATTTATTCAATTGTGCGTGTGTGCATATGTATGTGCGCGCGCATGTGTGTATGTGTGTGTGTAGAACCACGGACGAATCGGGAACCACCATGGACGCCTCCACCTCCTTCTGCCCCGGGATTCACAGGCTCCGCCCTACCAGGACCAGAAACGCAGGCCATCCCCGCTTCCTCCCGGCGTCTATTCGTGGGATCTGGGATCCGAACTCAGGACGTTCCTCCTGCAAGGCGGAGGCTTAACCCCTGAGCCACCTCTCCAGCCCTCTTCCTCTTTCTCAAATGAATAAAATAGTTTTAAAATCCCTAAACACCCAAAGTTGGATATTCTACTCTCTACCTTAAAATTAAAAAAAAAAAACTTTGCTGATTAATTTCTAAAGTGCAGGGAATATAATGCTCAGGTGCTGGGTTTCCGAGCAGGCACCTACCTTACCCACTGAGCTATCTCAATGGCCCTACCTTAATTTTTTTTATAGTGCAAAAAAAAAAAAAAAAAAAAAAAAAAGGAAGTATATAAAACAGAAGAGTGAATTTAAAAGAAATGAAGCCTCCACAGTCTCAGTGTCTAAACATACTGTTTTTATTTCCATGTGTTCCTCTCTCCTCGTTTTGCAAGCACAAATTAAAATAGCTGGATCCCGAGACATGTATACATATGGATCCTGGTTACCTCAAGTAACATTACCCCAAGAGCCATTTCCAAGTTACCACATAGTTCCGCAATTACAAAATTTTAGTGGTTACAAAAAAAATTCCTCTTTGCTTGTCCCTTGTGCTAGTATTTATTTGGGCTGCTCTCACACCTGGAGGTTCCCCCCACTCCCCTCAGACTGTAATCCCATGTATCCTGGATGCTTGTCCTCACCATATATTGTCAAAAACGGGATCACTGGACCAAAAATCTATGGACATTTTTTATAACTCTCCATACTTGAGGCCAAATTGTGGGCAGGTTTGTACCACAGATTGGATCTTTTTTGTACGGAAAAAGAAGAGAGTAAGCTCAGGCATAGTGATGAATGCTCGGAGCCTAAACACTTGTGGGGGTAGAGACAGGAAGTTCAAGGTCATCCTTGGCTATACAGTAGGTTCAGGCTAACACCTCCCCTCCCACCCTACACAACAAAAACAGAATAAAATCAGCTCGCTATATCATCTTCCAAAACAGATTCCCTAATGCCATTTTAATGAAACTCTGGAGGATTTTAAGCAAAACTACACAGCTCATTTTATTTAGCCTCTTGGGCTCATGTTACACTTAAAATTTCAGCCAATTAGGTTCTACTTCTTGCTAGGCTTATAAACTTTTTGTTGCCTATGCTGAGAGTTGAGTCTAAGAAATCATTTTTAGCTGGAATTATGAGTGGCGCACACTCAAAAACCCAGCACTGGGGAAGCAGAGACGTGGAGACCCCCGAGTTTGAAGACAGTTTAGTATAAATAGCCGGTTCCTCCTAGACAATCATATTTTCCTCTTTATGTTACACTTTTAAATATGTGTTTAAATATTTAAAATTTCTGTTTTTACACCACATTCCAGGGGAAGTCTCTTGTAAAAGTGAGGGGGTCAGGAATCAATGATTTAATCTGCCCCTCCTCTGAAACGCTGTACCCCCTCCCTTACTGCCCCAGCCAGGTAAGGTATTGAAAATTACTTTATTTATTTATTTTATGGCATGTATGAAAGTGAGGGGGAGAGACACGGTGTATTCCTGTGGAGGACCAGGGGTGACTTTGGGACTCATCCTGGATTGCTTCTACTTCCTTCTTGCTTCACTCTGGGATTTCCCAGGCTCTGTCCACCAGGAGCGGAAGTGCAGGCTGCCACTATTTCCACCCCATTTCCACCTGGTGTTTTTACATGGGACCCGAGATCTGAACTCAGGACCTTCTGCTTTCGAGACAGAGTCTTAACCCCTGAGCCATCTCCCCAGCCTCCCGAAAGGTATTTACATGTAGAATTACTTGACTATGGTGATTCTCTGTCCACTATCCTTCCTCTTTATGGGTGAGGAGAAGCAGGTCTCTGGTAGATACTGAAATCAAAATTGACCAGTTGATTCAGAGTGGGTTTTATTTGTTTGTTTGTTTGTTTTGACAGAGTCTTACCTTGTAGCCCAGGCAAGCCTTATGCTTGAGATTCTGCCTCCGCCTCCAAATGTTGGGATTCTCTGATTTGCCATGCCAGACTTCAGACTGGACTCGAGGAGAACCATGGCCAATGGGGACAGACCTCATGCAGGGAGGGGGCTGCTGGAGCCTATGGGGCAGAATACCTTTGCCTGCAGTGTGGCTGACCTGAGAGTCAGAAAAAGGACAGCCACAGATGTGCAGTGTGGGAAGACCCAGCACCTAAGCGTATCACCATTCCTTGGACAGATGGGTAAGATGGCTCTGGCAGATTGGCAAATCAGAGGACATATCTGAGCCCCTTGCCCCTCTCTCTGCGCTTCCCGAGGACCTGATGTGGTCCATTCACCAGCCCCTGCTAGTAACTCCCATGCCATGATGATCCTCTGTAACCTAGAGTTGTCATCATGAATAAAATCCTCTTGTTCACCTAGATCGTTTGATTCAGGTTTTTATTACAGCAATGGGAAAATGAAGCTAAGATAGGGAGCAACTGAACAGTTTTGGGGTTCCTTGTGATACTAGAGTCAAATCCAGGGTCTTATGCATGCCAAGTATATGTTCTTACCACTGAGCTGCACCCCGGCTAATGACAAAACTGTAAGGATGACTCCTCATGAGCAGTATTTCTGATACTCTGGGACACTCAGTCATGGTTTTTTGCTTTTAAAATTTGTGATCTTTTTATGGTGTTAGAGATCAAACTTACAGCCTTGCACTGCTAGTCAGGCACTTTAGATCACTGAGATATTAAAAACATCAAACAAAGATTACTGAACTATAACACCAGCCTCAGACTTAATGGTTTAATGTATGTGTGTGTGTTGTGTGTGTGTGTGCGTGCACACATGTGGATTGCTCTACCTCCTTACTGCTTTTCTTGGGAATTTCCCAGGCTCCACCTTCAATAGCTCACTGACTACAGAGGTCTTTAAAACATAAAGTATAGAAGTGCAACTTCGACCATTTCCACGGGGCATTTTCTTTTTCTTTTTTCTTTTTTTTTTTTTAATGTGGAATCCAGGGTTCTTCTGTTTTCTTTTTTTAATTTTTAATTTTTTATTATTTCCACTCATACAAACTTAATAGGTACCTTGTCCCCTCCCTCTTTCCACCCTTCCCTAATCCCCCTTGCTCCCTCACCCCTTTTCCCTTTCCTTCCCCCCCTCCCTTTCTCCTAGTGCCCCCTCCTCCTCCATCCCTGGAGCATCCTATAGTGTGCATGTCAAACTTCCTTCTGGGTCCTCCTCTCTGATGACGTGTAAGGACTTAGTAGCATTGCCTAGAGCTCTTTCTTGTGTTCCCCTTTAGTATAGAAACACTATTATGGCTGTTAATATCTTGCCTCTAAGGATCCTAGTGCCTGTGATCCATGCTAGACTTTGGGGGAGGTCAATGACATGTTAGTCATTGCACAGGAAATGCAAAGACCTATTATGATTACTTCGGCCTTAATGTGTGTAGAGTATCTTGCATATCGTTGCTCCTCCCCATCTTTCGGCTCTTACAATCTTACCGCCCCCTCTTCCGCAAATTTCCCTGAGCTTTAGGATGGGGACAGATTAGGCTGGCCTGGTTCCAGGTGGTTAATGTAGGGTCTCTGATGTTCTGAATCATGATTTTTTTTTTCTAGTTTTGCTGTTCCTGCACCGCCCTTGGCTCCATCCTGATGGGTATTGAATATCACCTCCTGAGGAGCAGTGTGTCTTCCCTCTGTAAGAAGTTGGAGACCATGTTTAAAACATTAAACAGAAAGGAATCTTATCTTCTCTCCTTCAACTAGGGAGGAACCAGATTGGAACAGCAATGAACTCTCTTGCCAATCCATCATGTGATTTCTTAATAAATAATAAAACTTAATTGTTGCCGAATCCCTGCAGGGCCAGCTGGGGAAAGGAGGGGGAAACAGCGGGAGCCTCCGGGCTTGAGGCGAGGAGGGGAGCCTGCGTGGGGTCACCACAGACCCCAGGAGTCAGGTGAGAAGCAGCAGGCAGTGGACAAATTTGCTGCAGACTCGGTCCTTCTGTTTTTGAGGCACAGATTTAACCCCTGAGCCATCTATCTCTCTATTGTTAATTTTTCTTTTAAAGACAAGGGTGTCACTAGTGGGTTCTGATTGGCTTGGAACTTGTGATGTGGATTAAACTTGTTTTGAACTCAAAGCGATCATCCTGCCTCTGTCTTCCAGATGCTGGAATTATGGGTGTGCACCGTCATGTTTTGCATGGGTTTGAAAATAGTTTTAAGGATCATTTTATATCAGCTCCTGGTGTAAACCTAGCTATGCTTCCATCTCTGGAGACCATTTTGAGACAGTCAGTTAGCATTCCCGCAGCTAAGTTGAGCTTCCAGTTGTTTTTTAAAATTTGTTCATATTGTCTAAATTTTCCTTCATAGGTGTTTGGGAAATTGTAAGGTATTGAGTCAACAGAACTGATTCATGTTCCTGCAAACAGAAAAGTAAGCAATGAGTAAATATTTAGCAAAGACACAAAACCCAAGTGTGGTGATAGGATTTCTATTACCAATATTAAATTCCCCTTTGGTGCTGGGAATTGAACCCAAGCCTTTGTGTAAGCTAGCCACTGAGTTAATACCCCACAACCAAAGTCTTAGCTTTTCAGTAAGAAGAGAGGGAAGGGAAACGCATGCATGCATATATTCATGCAATACCACGATGCATGGGCAGATCAGAAGAGGACTTTCAGAAGTTAACTTTCTTTCTGTCACATAGACTTCTGGGGATCGAACTCAGGTCACCAGGTTTTTGAGCAGACACCTTACCCACAGAGCTATCTTACTGAGCTTTCCTTATAACTTCTTTTACAATATTTATTTATTTATTGTGTGTGTGTGTGTGTGTGTTGTGTGTGTGTGTATCATAGGGCCCTGTGTGTCCCCGTGAAGGACCAAAGGTGACTTCAGGAAATCCTCATTGCTTCTACCTCCTTTTTGCTTGTTTCTGGCATTTCCCAGGCTCTGCCCACCAGGGTCAGAAGTTCAGGCTGCTGCCATTTTTGCCTGGCATCTTTACATGGGACCTGGGATCCGAATTCAGGACCTTCTGCTTGCGAGACAAAGTCTTAACCCCTGAGCCAACTTTCCAGCCCTCTTACAACTTATGAATCTGTAAGTTTCATAACTGTTTGAGTTTTGTACAGAATTTTTTTTTTTTTTAGTGTATGAGTGCATGTGTGTATGTGTGTTAGAGGGCACTGTGTGTCCCTATGGAGGACCAAAGGTGACTTTAGCAATTATCCTGGATTGCTCCTTCTACCTCCTTTTTGTTTCACTCTGGGATTTCCAGGCTCCGCCCACCAAGGTCAGAAGTGCAGGCCGCCATCACTTCCACCTGCATTTTTAATGTGGGACCTGGAGTCCAAACTCAGGACCTTCTGCTTGGGAGACAGAGTCTTAACCCCTGAACCATCACTCTAGCCCACCATACAGAATTTTACATTAATGCTAGACGTGATTTAAGTTGCTTTTAGTTTTCCTTAATTTCGTTTGAATATATTTTTCAGGTATTTTATTTATTTGAGAGAAGCTAAGGAGGGGGCATGTCATGGTTTAAATGGGATCTGCTCCCACAAGCTCATGAGTTTGAATCCTTAGTCCACGTTAATGTTTGGGAAGATCGTGGCACCTTTAAGGAGGTGAAACCTTCCTTTTTGCAGGGGGCGGGTCTTTGAGACTTGGAGCCCACCCCCCTGATTCCTCTCAGTTTGCTGTGTTTGTTTTACTGATGGCTGTGGTGACCTGAACGACCTCCTGCTTTCTGTCTCCAACCACCGCTTCTTTGATTCCCACCATAATGGACTCGATCCCCCTGGAAACGTAAGCCAAATAAATCTCCCTTAGTTGTTGTATGTGAGCACTGTCTCACAGCAACAAAAGGAGTAACTGCAACAGGGGGAAGAGAAACGCATGCACGCATGCGTGTATGCAGACCAGGATGCATGGGCAGGTCAGAAGACAGCTTTCAGAAGTCAACTCTCTTCTACCGCATAGACTTCTGGGATTGAACTCAGGTCACCAGGTTTTTGAGCAGACACCTTACCCACTGAGCTTATCTAGGGAGCTTTTCTTGTAACTTCTTATGAACATGTAAGTTTCATGACTGAGTTTCATACAGAATTTTACATTAATGCTGGAATGTAATTTAAGTTGCCTTCAGTTTTCCTTCATAGACATTGCCAATATAAAGGAGAAGGGGATTAGCCGAGGACAGAGATGGTCCCACCAGGAAAATGCTTGTGAGTGAGCATGAAGAACTGAGTTTGATCCCTAGCACCCAGGGAAAAGGTTAGAACTTGGTGCCTTGGTCCGAAACCTCAGACCTGGGGAGTTGGTGATTGGTGGAACTCGGGGCTTGCTGACCAGCCGAGGATAATTGACTGGAGCCCTCCAGGTTCAGCGAAAGATCCTATCTTACTAATAATAATAATAACAATATAAACAAAACACAACAACAATAATAATAATAGTTGGGACTGGAGAGGTGCTCAGGGGTTAAGCCTCTGCCTTGCAGGCGGAAGGTCCTGAATTCAGATCCTAGGCTCACATATAGACCGCCAGGCGGAAGCCGGGGCGGCCTGCGTTTCTGGTCCTGGTAGGGCGGAGCCTGTGAATCCCCGGGCAGAGTAAACAAGGAGGAGGTGGATGGTGGTCCCGAATTTGTCCGTGGTTCTATACCACACACACACACACACACACACAAACACGCACGCAACTGAATAAATAATAATAAATAAAAATAATAATAATAGTTGAGGCAAAGAGATGGCTCAGTGAATAAATGCTTGCTGCTAATCCTGACAACCTGAGTTCTATTTCCCAGAATTCATCACGTGGTTGAAGAAGAGAACTACTCCTTAAATGGTCCCTCACTGTCAAATGTGCTCTGTGGCACATGCAAACCAAAGGAAGGGAAGGAGGAAGGAAGGGAGGGAGGGAGGGAAGAGAAAAAAAGAAAGAAAGAAGAAAGAAGAAAGAAAGAAGAACGAAGGAAAGAAAGAACGAAAGAAAGAAAGAAAGAAAGACAGAAAGAAAAGAAAGAAGAAACAGAAAGAAAGACCAATTTAAAACCACTCGACAACCTCTCGTATGAGAGTTCACACAGTTACCTTTCATTTTTCCAAGGGCAAGGAAGCAAGGTGTATGGCCGATTAAAGGAGTGTCCACCTCACAGCAGGGAGGGTCTCGAAAATAAAGGAGTGTCCTCACAAGCAGGAGGGGTCTCAAAAACTACCGTGAACCTAGTTTTTGTGATGTTGCTTATGGATTGGGGAAGAGTGGGCAGGCGGGAGACCACTAAGGATCTTAAGTAACATTTAGTGGAATTCGTTATCTGGAGTGTTTTAAAGTCACTAGGTAAATATTTACTTTTTAGGTAAGCCTAGCATTGGCAGCCATTTCAGGTCTTGACTTTTGGCCCCATGTTTTCTTCTGTAGCCTAAAGAAACTCTCACCTGAGTCTCCGCATAGTTTGACATTAATAAACTGTAAGAAGCAGGCAAGGCACGTGCCCGGCATCCCAGCATTTGGCTGAACAGTTTAATTTGGGCTAAGTAAGCGAGACTCTGTCTCAAAAGAAAAATACAAAACAAAGCAATAGAAATCAATATAGCAACCCGTTTAAACGTTTGGGAAAAATCTACCACATGAGAAGTACCTGGTGTAAAAAGGGAGAACTTAAGGTTTTATAGAAATGGGTTAAATTTCTCTTTTGTTTCCTCATAAAATAAGCTTTAGGCTTCTTTTGCAAGGCCTAAAGTACAGCGATGGTTCAACAAGAATTTGTTTGACTTAAAAAAAAAAGCAACAAAAAAACTACTCTGATATGTGTCCTTAGAGACACCAGTTCCCAGTTCTTATTCCCTGTGGCTGAATAAAATATGGACCAGGACCAAAATGTGTTGTAGAAAGAAACTGCTGGAAATATGAAATACTGGGTCATGGCTTCTACCCTTTCCACCAATAACCACAGCCAAAAAAAAAAAAAAAAAAAAAAAATGTGAACACATTTCACCTTAAGTTCCTGCTAATGTCCGGCTAACAAAGAATCCATTTAGATATTCCTTTTTACAGTGCTCACCTCTAATTCCCAGCATGCTAGAGGCTAGAGTAGAATCTAACTTTCATGCTAGCCTGGTTAGCCTGACTATATAGCAGGACCCTACCACAAACAAAACAAACAAAGAAATAATGTTATGTAGCGCTCAAGTATTAACACTTTTCTAAAAAAATACCATTCCATGGGATATAGGATTTTTTGTTGTTGTTGTTTAAATATAAGCTTTCATAAAGACACATGTAGGCCAGGCATACTGGTGCATACTTGTAATCCCAGTACTTGGGAAGTGAAGATACAATGATGGGAGCTTAAAGCATTCTCTGCTACTCATGGAGTTCAAGACTAACCTTGGCCATATGAGACCCTGTCCTCAAACAAACAAACAAAAAAAGGAAACAATGAGAATTAACCGCACAGCTCTGTGGGTAAGGAACCTGCTGGAAAGCCAGCTGACCTGAGTTCCATCCTCAGAGCCCATGTGGTAGAAGGAGAGAACAGATTTCTGAACGTTGCCCTTTGACCTCCACCAGTATGCTATGCCAGGCATATTCAGGCCCTCTCTTTCTTGCTTTCTTTCTCTCTCAAGTAAATAAATAATAAATAAATATATTTTTAAAAAGTAGCAGATGGCTGAGCCAGTAAAAGTGCCTGCATAGAAACCTGGTGACTTGAATTCCATTTTATGACTTCTGAGAGTTGTCCTCTGACCTTCATATGCGTGCTGTAACAAGTTTCTCTCTCTCTTCTCTCTTTGTCTCGCCCACTTTCTCTCAAATAAGTAAATGGTTTTTTAAAATAAACGAACAAATCAAAAGACACGGTTAGATGTAAATGTCTGTGAACAACTGTGCTCCGTTCTGGAGGATATTTATCTGCACTTGGGCACATCCCACAGATGTGACTCTGAAGGGCTCTAGTTTGAGTAATGTAATTTCATTCAAATAGAGGCAGAATGAGTATTCCTGTTCCACAGGCCGTAGTTAAGAGGTTGTGTTTTCAGATACTTGGCTCACACTAGGCGTCAGTCTCCTTATTTTTTAAATGGGATATTTGGGGCTGGTTGTGTAGCTCAATGGTGGAACGCTGCCTAACCTGCTGAAAGACAGGTTCCTTCTTCAATACCACAATAACCACACAATACAAAGGGACAGTTAATTCTATCATATATATCATATATAAACCTTTTTTTTTTCTTTTTAAATTGTGCTTGTGTGTGTGCATTGTACCAGAGGGCACTTAATTGTGTGTGCTTGCGGAAGCCAGAGTTAAGTAACATCAGAAATCATTCTGGATTGTTCTACCTTCTTATGTTTTGCTCTGGGATCTCCCAAGCTCTGTTTTGCAAGGTTGGAAGTGCAAGCAGCTTCCATTTCCACTGAGCATTTTTATGTACTTATAGGATCTGGAATCCTTTTGCTTGTGATCCAAAAACTTTAATCCTTGAACTGTCTCCCCAAACCAAGACCACATTCTTCTTTATTAAACTATTATTCATTCATTTAGTGTGTGGTTGTGTGTGTGTGTGGTGTTGTGTGTGTGTGTGTATCAGAGGCACATGTGTTCCTGTGTAGGGCCAAGGGTGACTTCGGGGAATCATCATGGATTTCTTCTATCTTCTTCTTGCTTCATTCTGGGATTTCCCAGGCTCCCGCTCCTCAGGGTGGAAGTGTAGGCTGTGTGGGCCATCGTTTCCCCCTAACATAAAATCTGTGGGACCTGAGATCTGAACTCAAGACCTTCTGCTAGTGAAAGCAGAGTCTTAATCCCTGAGCCATATCTCCAGCCCAGGACCATATTCTTCTTTTTTAAATTTTTTTATTATTATTTATTCAATTGTGCGTGTGTGTGCGTGTGTGTATGTATGTATGTGTGTATAGAACCACGGACGAATTCGGGAACCACCATGGACCCGCCTCACCTCCTCCTTGTTTACTCTGCCCCAGGATTCACAGGCTCCGCCTACCAGGACCAGAAGCGCAGGCCGCCCCCGCTTCCGCCGGTGTCTATCGTGGGATCTAGGATCCGAACTCAGGACCTTCCGCCTGCAAGGCAGAGGCTTAACCCCTGCGCTCACCTCTCCAGCCCCCATATTATTCTTTAACAGCATCTCTGACACAAGGTAAATCCCTCTGTAATGGGACAATGAAAATAGCTGAGGAGCAAGGAAAAATGGTTACAGTTTCCAAAGAGTTTGAAACCTTTGCTTGAATGGGGGTCTCACTGTGGAGCCCCAGTGGCTTTATCTCCCTATTCTCCTGCCCTTGCTTCACTAGTGCTGTCACGGCAGACACGACCCGGGTATCAAGAGCTTGGCAACTTAAATGGACTTCCAAGTGCTAAGCTAAGAGATAAGCACCACGTGTTCAGAATGAATTCAGATAGGGAGAAAGTTTTTCAACTGCAGCTTTTTGGAAAGGGTTTTGTTAAGGAGAAGAGCTTGCAATGGGCTTTATAGAATTCAGAATAGTAGTTTGGACCTTTGTAAAATAGAACGCAACTTTAAGTTTCTTGGAAGGGTTATTCAGACAAAATTATTCTGGTTATTTTGTTTATATGAACTCTTTCTATGTGTTTAAGAGCTGCCATTTCTTCATAAATGATAATCCATTAGAAAAAATATAATTAAATAGAATACTTAATTATAGCTCTTTCTAATATAAGGAACAGAGTAATTTACTAGCTATCAATGAGTTCTCACGCATGGGTTTCTTCATCTGACTTCTGGAAAACTTGTACTCATAACACCTGAGGGAACTCTGATTGACCTGCTGATATCAGACTTCATACCTCAATTACAGGACCTTCAAACTCAAAGAAGGATGTGTTAGGAGTTGTTTAGTGTTTCAGTAGGTTGTAAAATACTTCATAACACACTGTCACTTCAAATAACAGCATAAGAATCCAAAGCTGAAAAAAACCCTTTCAGAGTTGACAATCACCTTCTTTGTGTTCACAGCAAGACACTAGGCAGGAAGTGGTTGTGCATGCCTTTAATCGGTCCCGGCACTTGGCAACTGGAGACAGCAAGATCAGGAATTTGAGGCCAGCCTCAGCTACATAATGAGTTCAAGGCCAGCCTGGACCCAGTGTAGGGCCCTGTCTAAAACAATTAGATTTCCCTAAATGCTGAATAATCTAGCAAAATGTGTTCATTCTCCCAGGCTCTCCCGGGGCATCACCTGATAGTGTTACCTTTATGAACTGGGAAAATAACATGCAATATGAACCTAAGACACCATCTCAAAGGTGACTTATAAGGTCAAGCCTATACAAATTAAGAAACAGGGGAGGTGATTGCCACATCCTTTGTCAAAAAAAAAAAAAAAAGATATATTCCCCATTGAGTTCATGTCTCTTCTGTAACCATCCATTTCCCTTAGGTCTTTTTTTTTTTTTGATCAAGGGGGGAGGAGAAATGCTATTTTTAATCACTCCTTCCCCTCTAAGCATTATTTCATGGTTCTGGTTTTTGACGCAGTGTTTCTTGTAAATCAGTCTGTCCTCCAACTCACTATGTAGCCAAGGGTGACCTTGAACTTCTGATTCTCCTGCCTCTACCTCTGGAATGCTGGGGTGACAGGCGTGCAACCCCATCCCTGCGTTTTTAACGTGATCCTAGGGATCGGATCCCCAGGGCCTCCTGCATGCTGGGTAAGCACCCTAACAACTGAACCACATCCTTGGCCCTTCACCCTTATTTTTTTTTTTTTAGCATCAAAACTTTTGTGTCTCACGTCCTAGTCCTTCAGCTATGTGAAATTACATGATTTATTAGAATAATTGCTATAGTAATCAACAATTGTCTCCAGTAGATGGGATAGATCGTGATTGTCCTCTTGATAGGATTTAGAATCACCATGGAAACAAACCTCTAGGCACATCTGTAAGGAACTCTCTAGATTAGGTTAGTTGCGATGGAAAATCCCACATTAAATGCAGGTGGCACTATTCCATGCGCTGGGTCCTGCATTAAATAGAAAGGAACAAGTGGGCTGAACACTGGCCTTTGGCTCTCTTTGCTCCCTGACTGTGGACGCAATATGTCCAGCTGCCTCAATGGACTGTCCTCTCAGTGAGCCAAAATAAGCCCTTCCCTCCTTGAATTGCTTTTTTTTTTTGTCCATTATGTTGTCCCGGCAACGGGTAAAGTAACTAATGCAGCATCTTACTGTAAAGATTGCTTATCACTAGGAATATTCAAACTACTGAAAACCAGGAGCACTGGCCTGGGGGAGGAGCTTGAAAGACAGTGTGAGGTCTTGCGCTAATGTAGAATCCACAAGATGGGTGTGTGCATGTAATCCCAATGCTGGGGAGCTGAAGACAGACATATCCTGGGGCTCACTGGCCAGCCAGTCAGCCTAATTGGCAAGCCTTGGGTCTCAGTAAACGAATGTCAAAAATAAATAAATAACTAAATAACCCCCCCCCACACACACAACAACACACATACACAAGAAAACCAAAATTCAAGGGAAGTGATTGCTTACAAATTTTCACCACCAAACCTGCCTGCTTTTCCATTTGTTTCTTTTGGTCTTTTCTTTGGATACTGGCCAGAGTCCTAAGCACACTTGGAAAGAAAGTCCTAACACCCTGGACTTTTATTTATTTATTTTTTTGAAGACACCCCCTCAAGACACTCCCTTCACCCACAGGGCCATTGCTGAACCTGATTGCTTTCTTGGACCTTAACTCTAAAGGCACAACCCTCTCTCTTCCTTCTGTCCCTCCCTCAGCAGCTGCCTGCTCTATTATTTTTCTTTCAAACTCAATAATAAAATGACATTGAGTTTAAAACAAATGGAAACATAAATAAATAAACAAACATAAATGAAAAATTAAAACCAAAGTGGATGCTCTTGAGGAAAAACACCCAAGGTTTTCTCTGGTCTGCACACGCGTGCACGCACACACAATCAAGAACACTATGTTGCCCTTTGAGAATTCTCTTCCAAACTGCAGCTCTGATAAATTATTTTGGTCCCAGTGAATCATGGGAGTAACAATGTTCTACAAGGGACCTATAATGAGAAGTGAAAAAGAAGGACGTAGGCAAAATTAGATGTGTTAAAATGTGTGTATGGCTTTGAAATCTATTGTTAATATGTACGATGTGTTCCAATGGCAGAACACCTTCCTAAATTTGAACTTGAAGTTGACATAGAGAGCCGCAATCTGACACCTCTACTGCCGCCAACCTATTTTCACACCACCAGAAAAACAAACTCAAATAAAACGTATCTCTGAGTTTTTGGTAAGGGACAGCTGAAAGGATAGCGTCACTTTCCCTTTCTGGTGCTTATAAAGCTCTGCAGGCCATTTTCTGGAAGATGTGGACTTTCATTACAATGCACAGGACAGGTGGAGAGGGCTCTGTGCTGGAAATTTCTATTTTTAAAATATCGCATTTATTTGTGTGTGTGTGTGTGTGTATCAGAGGGTACTGTGTGCCCCTGTGGAGGACCAAGATGACTTCAGGAATCATTCTAGAATGCTTCTTCCTCCTTGCTTAGCTCTGGAATTTCCCAAGCACTGCCCACTAGGGCCAGAAGTGCAGGTGACAGCCATTTTATTTTATTTTTTTTAACATGGGACCTGGGATTGGAACGCAAGACCTTCTGCTTGAGAGACAGAATCTTAACCCCTGAGCCATCTCTCCAGCCCTGGAAATTTCAACTTTTAGTGAAGACTTGGCAAGCTGGTCTGATAATTGCTTACTAACTTCATTTTACTCTGATTTTTGCATTCCAAATGAAAACGGTATTTCTGTGAAATTGTTGGACGGTTTGAAAGATAATAGTAAACATTTTGAATTTACAGTAAGCACCTTTCCAACTTATCAAATTGCTGTTTCAAAGGGGAAGAGGCTTTTACTTTTTGGGCATTTTGGCTTTATTGTTGTTAAGATGGAGAATGGTAGAGTGCTTTAGTTTGGTTGTTTTTCAAAAAAAAAAAAAAAAAAGGACTCTAAAGTAATGGTACTAGAACAGACTGTTTGATGAATGACCCTTTAAGTTACAGAACCTCATAGTAGTATTCATAAAATAAAGGAAGTATCAGTTAGGGAACTAATGTGTGGCCACAGCTGTGCACGTTGTATAACTTGCAAGATCAAGGCAAGAAAATTAAAAAAAAAGGGGGGCTGGAGAGATG